>CM048646.1:31929820-32244820 GCA_026413185.1 Pueraria montana var. lobata
AATGCTCTCCCGAGAAATTCTGGTTGCTGTGAAGATACTCAACAACACAGTGGGAGATGGAAAGGATTTCATAAATGAAGTGGGAACCATTGGGAAAATTCATCATGTTAACGTTGTTCGCTTGCTTGGATTCTGCGCAGAAGGGTTCCACCATGCTCTTGTCTATGATTTCTTCCCAAATGGATCAATGCAGAGATTCTTGGCTCCGCCGGACAACAAGGATGTTTTCCTTGGTTGGGAGAAGTTGCAGCAAATTGCTTTGGGTGTTGCCAGAGGGATTGAGTATCTCCACCTTGGCTGTGATCACAGAATACTTCACTTTGACATCAATCCTCAGAATGTTTTGCTAGATGACGACTTCATTCCAAAAATCACTGATTTTGGACTTGCCAAGTTGTGTCCCAAAAACCAAAACACGGTGTCTATGAGTGCAGCCAAGGGAACCTTGGGCTACATTGCCCCTGAAGTTTTCTCAAGGAGCTACGGTAATGTGTCATATAAGTCTGACATTTACAGCTACGGAATGTTGCTGTTGGAGATGGTTGGAGGAAGAAAGAATACAAATGTGTCAGCTGAGGAAAGTTTTCAAGTTCTATACCCTGAATGGATCTATAATTTGCTGGAAGGCAAAGACGCAGAAGTTACTATTGAGGATGAGGGAGATGTTAAAATTCCAAGGAAACTTGCCATTGTAGGACTTTTGTGCATTCAATGGAATCCAGTGGACCGTCCATCCATGAAAACTGTGGTACAGATGCTTGAAGGGGATGGAGATGAATTAATTGCACCCCCAAATCCTTTTGACATCTCCAGTTCTTCGGGAACAAATGCCGTCATTCCAGCAAGGCGTCAAAATTTCGAGTTGGAAATTATTCATGAAACAGAAGAGTAAATAATGTCAGTCAATAGGTTTTCTTTACCCAACTTTAGGTTTACATGATGGTTCATGAGTTTGGTTTATGTCCCTCCGTGTTGTCTTTTTGTTTCTATCTTTTAATATATTTGGTGTGCTGATTATCATGGATGAGGGTTGCGGTGTCAACCTAGTTGGGATCACTTCTCTCATTGCCACGCATTAGCATGCTGTTTCCGGTAAAAAAAAAAAAATGTCAGTCACTTTTATATATGTAGTGTGTAGAAGTTGTAAGATTTATCAATATAATTATTACCCATGTAAGCTTATTAATGTGCTTGTTTATTGTTTCTTACATTATGCTTCTACGATTATACTTACGAATTTTAGTTTCAACTTCTGGTCCGAATAGGAGATCCTCAAATAGTGTTGACTAAATGGCAACACAAAATGCTTTCTTTTTCGACTTCCACTTGTTTTATTGTCTGTTTGAACTCATCCATGATGCATGTTTCATATTAAAATCCACCTCAAAACTACAGAAAAACGTGAAAGCTAATTTATGATTCACGTCTATTCCACCAAAACATGGTATGGTACCAAACACATGTGTAACAGTGTTAAATGCCCTGATGTAGTCATCATAATGAAGTTAATGATCGCTCCAGCTGAATTAAAAATATTATCAGCCAATGCATTTGTTACCATTTCTTTACGATTGATGTTCTAGAGCTTCATGACTCATGAGAATTTGCCATTCAAATAATCATCGGAAAAAATATCACCTCACAGAAAAGATGTTTTTCCAGTATCAATCAATTTACAAGCCTGGTCAACTTGATTAGCAATTGCATAGAGCATTTTATTAGGATAGAAATCTCAAGACATTACTTGTACGGACATACCTATGTAGGAAAGATAAGGGTGGTAGCTAGCTGGAATGATATATAGTGAAAATGATAGTAAAAAAAATCTTCCCTAAAAGATGAATTAATGCATAGTGGAAGTTTGAAATTGGTTCAAGCGTATGGTGTTAAACTTTAAATAAGATTTTTTCTTGGTTGTAATGTTATAGATATATAGTATGTTTGGTGTAGCGGTGAGATGAGCCAAAATCAATTTTGAGGTAGCCACCGTGATTTTATATGATATCCAAACATGCTAATAGATAGATAATAATTGGTTTTCTAGATATTAATATATTTTTATGATAAATATTCATATCGATTTGATATATTTTCGTACTTATGTAAGTTATGTTATCATGAGTTATTAATATATTTTCGTACTTGTGTTAATTAATGTCCTTTCCGGAAAAAAAATCATTTTTATTATTTGATCTAAATAATTTAGCTTTAAATCTTAATATATGTTTGTTTTTATCTTTTTATAAGAGATATTAACTTCATGTGATTTTAATATTGACAATTTCTTATATAATTTATTTCTTTGTGAGATATATTTATGCCATTAATTAGAAAAGTCAAATTCTTGTAAAAATACAATTACAATTCAAACATAACTTATATAAAAAAAATATTAAAATCATAGTAAAATTATACATTTTAGCAATTTAACATCCTGTTTTGAGGTGTTAGCTTATAAATTGCTATAGTGTATTTATTACATGTGCTTGATTAATTGCTTGCTGTACTTATGGAAAATTATTTGATTTTCATATAGTGTAGTTATTTTGTTATTGTTAGCTTGTGAATAGTATATTAAGGTTTATGAATAGAGAGCAGCTAGTGTCTTAGTGAAGTGTACATGTGGTTAGTGATTTTATAATCACTAATACTCGTGATGAGGACTAAACACCTTAGGGCTCGTTTAGGGCCAAAGTGGTAAATTAAATAGCACAATTTCTATCTCCTAAAATGATTCAAGATCTAAAATAATTATATTGAGATCTTTTTACAATCTCAGTAAGATCTAAATTTTATTCTTATTCCCCTACCCAATATATCCAAATTAAATTTCAAAGACACCAAGTATTGCTATAGCAATTTCTATTGTTTGTTCTATTAATTTCATTCTCTAAAACACTTGCTATAGCTATTTGTAATATTTTAAATAACTACCTTTGTGTCCAAATATTCATTGTAACCACACCATTATATCTTACTCTTTTTATTTGATTAAGTCTATACCAATTTTATTCCTATTATACTAAATTACCAATCCAATTCCTAAACTACTATTCTAAATTAATTTTTACCAACCTTCCAGCAAGCTACGTGCCACCACCACCTAAATTTGATTTCTTAACTTAAAAACACAACTTTTACACTACACAACCACACCCCCCCCCCCCCCCCCCCCCAAATGACATGCACACCTCTTTCTTTGCCTTATAATTTTTTTAAGGGTAAAATATGTTTTTGGTCTCTATACTTTCAGAAAAACTTGGTTTTAGTCCTTGCACTTTCAAAAAAACTTGGTTTTAGTCCCTCTCCTCTAACGGTCTTAATATTGTTAATGGAAATACAATTTCCAGTGGCTATAAATTGCCACAAAATACACATTCCTCATGTATTTAAACTCAACATCATTGGCGGCTAAAAACTGTCATAGATTATTAAAAAAAATAGACACATAATGTGTCATCGGTAATGGAAGAGACGAGTTTCTCGTTGAGTTTGAATCTATTTTTTTTAATAATATGTAGCGGTTTTTAGCTGCTAACGATGTTGCGTTTAAATACATGAGGAATGTGAATTTTGTGGCAATTTATAGCCACTGAAAACTGTATTTTCGCTAACATAATTAACACCATTAGAGGAGGGGGATTAAAATCAAGTTTTTCTGAAAGTAAAGGGACTAAAACCAAGTTTTTCTGAAAGTACAGGGACTAAAAACATATTTTACCCTTTTTTTAACTCCAGTACACTCCAAAATAAATGCACCATCGCCCTACCTCTTATTTCTACTTCTTCAAAAAAATATAAGTAACCCAACCTTATGTCTCCACATGTCCCATAAACACATAACTTCCCTTTTCTTTTTTTCGTTCTTGCTAGCTCACCCGCACAAGAGAAAGCCTTGCTCTCCACGACACAAACTACTCCAACTGCTACACCGTGCCATTATTTTTTCTGCATGAAGTCAATGTTCTTCTAAGCCAAAACCAAAATATTTACATTTTTCCTTCATCCAAACAAACATGCATCGCCCAATTTGTCCCCTCCTCCACCCAAGCTAATCATGGTCTTGTCTCCACAAGTCTGATTCTCTTTGAGATTGTGTGCATATTCTTGACTCCAATTTGATTTGGTAAATTCAAATTCCCTATAACTAGATATTCAATTCTCATGGTTCTCTTTAATTTGAATCCCTAATCACAAATTAATTTCTATTCTTATTGTGCTCTTTATTTGATAGTTTTCAATTTGTCAATTCGGTTTCTGGAGTAATTTACGCCGATCAAGAGTTAGAGTGAAGGCTATACGCATGAAGGATAACGTCTCAGAGTACTCTCGTAGATCCTCAAAAAACCCTCAGTTAAGGGGAGAGTGAGGGGTACCATATGTTTTGGCGTACGAAGAGGGTTAGGAGTTCCCCACTCTTAACGCTTTTGGGATTTTAGTGCCGAAGAGTCGAATTATGACTCGCCATCATACATGTATACGACTGCCATTGTTATATATAGTAATTAATTATGATGTTGAGAGAACGATGTTGCTCTCTCACTATTCAGCAAACCCCGGCTCAAAGCAATTAATTGAATTGCTCAAAGAGCATTATCTCATGTGGTAATTAAGCAATCCATGATTATGGTGATCGTGAGTATTGGAATGATTTGTAAATAAACTTTTATGCCAAGTTGATTACTTGTTATTCATTAATTATGTGAATTATGTCATTAAGATTTGTGCTTGTAATAACTTTGGTTTATGCAATCTATCACTATTGTTTAATTATGGTATGCTTTTTTTTTTATCGGCAAATGTTAGTTGTTAGTTTGTTAGTTTTTGTTAGCGGAGGGATTCGAATCCACGACCTCTCCCTCCTTCCCTTCTCCCTTCACCACCAAGCCAACCTTATAACTCCTTTAATTAATTACAGTATGATGATCTTTGATTAAGTAAAGTATGTTTGATTAAGTATTAATGTGTTAGTGAAGATCGAATTGTTTATTGGATTTTGAAAGGTAAAGTAAATGAGTGTTGAAAGTATGTGCATCCTTATGTTTATGGAATTCTGTTTGGTAAGCAATTAGGTGTTTTAAAAAACACCTCACAAAGTTTCTGGATTAGCCCTTATAGGTTTTTAAAGTTTCATGTCTCATCTATAAAATCTAGTTAACCTTATTCAATTTGCTTTTTTCTACATTTTATGCCAGTTTTTTTTTTTTTTCTTTAAGACATGTTAGTTGTGAATTTAGGTAGGACAACATGTACTTGATTGGATTATGGAGTTTTGAAATTTTATTCTCAGCCTTAGTTATTAAATGATTGCCCTAGGTGCAGCTTGTGAAACCCTAAGACTTGACTATAAGTGTATCACATAAAGTTGTGTTAAAATGGTGCGTATATGTTAATGATGGAAGTTGTCCTGTTTTTGCATTGTAGTACGAATTAAATTAGAAATGCTTCTGATCTTTGATTTTAAATTCCTTTGGTACTGTTATATATTTATTTGTCCTCTCCACAATGCTTTCAGTCCAATGTCATTTCGAATTTTGTAAAATTTTAGTGATTTTTATACGGCAACCTGTCCTGTTGATGGTGATGCTGTATCACTGCAGGATGAAAGCAATAAACTTCCCTTTTTGGCATGGATTGATAATTGATATGTATTTTTATTGAGAAATAGACTTGACAACGGTTCTATAGAATTTGGAATCAGTGAATTGGAATTTTTAGAGAATTAATTATGAATTTGATAAGATGAGCATGGAGACAGAATAAAATTCTGCAGTTTTGTTTTTCTTGGCTGTGAAATGGGATTTGATTTGAGGCAGCTGTGGTAGTTGCAAAATTATAGAAAAAATTACAGTGCTTTATTGATCCTTTGAGAAGTTCTCTGAAAATTCTTAGCCCTAAACAATAAGTTTTATATTTTTGAGATTTTTCTCACCCAAACTGCCCTTTTCACTGTTCTTAATTCTTTTCAAGCTAATGTATGTTTTATTTTTATTTTTTTTATGTACAACTGTTGGCTTTAGTAAATTTACATTATGTTCCTTCAATACTACCTACTTACATTTATATTTATATCTATATAAACTTATTATCATATTACTTAGTCTACTTTAACTCCTAATTCCTTTATAAAATTATATTTGATGTCATAAACATTTTTTTTTTGTTGAAGGCTTATGATTTTGTTTTATGGGTGAGAAAATGCCTGTGAAGTGAAAAAGGAAAAGTTTACAAATGAGGGGCAATTATTTTCCATGAAACTTTATTCCATCCATCTCACCTTTAATACCAAGAGAAAAATATTGAAAGAATTCATGCATCATGGCTTCCCAGGCTTAGTGCCATTCCCAAGCTTAGTGCCACTCCCAAGCTTAGTGCCACTCTAGACTTGGTGATATCCTAGGCTTAGTGCCACTCCGAGTTTCTGGGTTATTCCACGGTTTAGTGCCAATGGCGCCATATAAATACTACTTGGGTACCCCTTACATGACATCATTAATGAAAGAGTAGTAATGACTAACATAGAAATCATGCACCGCATTCACATAGGACGACTAACTTTGTGAGTTATGTGATTGTTTGATATCTTTAGTGATTTTAGATTTGTGTGATTACTAGTGTATGTATGGTTACCTATGTTTGAGGTATACAACTCTGCTTGATAGTAATTGTTAATATACTTGTCTGGGTTATACCTAAATGATTTTGCTATCCATATAGTAAGGATATACCATTCGATGTGCGTATATGTGTTAACGAACATATGTGTTATATGTGTGGTTACTCTCCCACCTCTATGGTACTTTCCTACAAAACTCACTCCTCCTTGTTTGTGTTTCTTGGTTTTGATTGGTTCTAAGCAGTGAACGGACGAGAAAGATCACATGAGGACCATCTAGTGGTGCAGATGAATGCTAGACATAGCCATTGAGGGTTGTGTGTTGTTTATATGTTTCTGTTTTTCATTTATGTTTTCTTGTATATAGGCTATCTGTGGGAGCTTGGATGGTCTAGACTTATCCCCTACCTTGATGTATATATTTGTGACTTGATATAGCTGGTACTCCTAACCTTTCTTTTTGGAACAACTTGTATATCCTAAACTTTTGTGGTTAATGTTCTTAGTACCCACAATAAGGAAAAGCTATGTACTTGAATTCCCTTCTACCTTATTCCCCTCTTTTATATATTGTTTTACTAGGTACCACAGATATTCTACTATTTATATTACTCAATTTCCTATGTGTTCAAAAGTAAACCACCAACAATTCTTTTAAGACAGGAAGTTCCTTGTGCACAAAATTTAAACGATACCATGTCCAAATCGCAAAAAATTTTCCTATCCTTTTTCTAACCTTTGAGGGCTCCCCACAAAAAACATTTTAATAAAATTGTAAATAATAATATTTTCTATTCAAGTCAATAAATTTTATTAGAAAAATATCTTTTTAAGATTATTTTTTTAGTTTTTTCAAAATTCTTTCGTTAGCTTCTACTTGTCCTTCTTAATTATTCAAGTCTTGTTTATATAGAGGCTCTTGAAATATGATCATTGTGAGAGACAAGCTTCTCAATTTTTCCATTCCGAGTCTTCATTTAATGCATGGAGAGCTTGGTAGTTTCTATCTTTCTACAGAAGATAGAGAAGATGAAGATCCTTTCTTTCCTACAAAGGTACTGTTAGCTTCTAAAAAGCAACTTTGCTTCTTTTTTTTTTATCATTCCTCCCTTGTCCACTCTCTTGGTACTATGCCTTGACGAATGTTTAACTTTTGATCAAAGGCATTGCTTATACTAAAAAATCCCTACTTTTTATTAAATGCTTAAAATTCGAATGTTAGAGCCACTTTCAAAGCAAAGGGAATATTAACTTATGATTCATATAATGAAGAATGTAAGAGCATAAAATAACATATAAACCTTAAAGAAACAAACATATAGAAAGTCGAGGCTTAAGCACATGTTCGTTTGGCTTTGGATGATAGAAAACTTAATTTGTCATAAAAACGTTAAACGCAAGTTTTCTCACAACATTGGATGCATAAGAGTAATAATGCTTTGGACATTGGGTTTTCATTAAAAACCTCGAACACATATTTTGTTAGTTGTTGGGCGCTAAGTTTTGATAGCTCATTTTTGTTGAAGCAGAACCCTTTCTGAGCTAAAATATTTTAATGACAACAAACTTTTAAGAAGCAAATTCTTAAGTCCTTTAGACTTGTGCTACTAATGGTTTGCCTTGAGTGCTTTTAAAAGACCAGACTTAATCAAGAAGCATGGAGAAAGGTGTGAAGCATTGCCCTACAATGAAGGTATCTCAAATTTGAAGACCGTCCAACTTCAGAAGCAAGAAACTAGAAGCAGAAGGCCAATCATGAGTTCTACGTCAAAGTGTAGATATCAAAAGCTGTAAATGACTAAAAGCATGAATCTTGAGGTAACTTGAGTTAAGGGGTAGATACTAAAAGCTACACATGACTTAAGGATCATCAGAAGATCCACTGCAAGGAAGAATAGTGAAGATAGACGTGTCTGCACAATTTAGAAGCACACATTAGAAGTTATGAAGAAGACACCATGCAACAATGTACTAAGGCACTGTCATATGAAGTGACTAGCTTTCCTAAAGATACAATCATCTTGAAGAAGGGAGCTAGTCATCAACTGCAAGTCCTACACCAATAAGGCAACCAGGAATAGGAAAAAGAGTTTTAAGATATCTGCAACAGTTGAAAAAGGAGGAAGACTAACAGGCAGAAGACTCACTATTTTGGAGTAGCAAAACTCATGACTATGCTGGAGAAATGTGAAGTCATAAGCCACTCAACAACACAATTTCAAATTTAAATTGTATGTAAGTTGTTCCTGCTAAGGAAGAAGGAAGAATCAGTTATGTTGATGAAGACAACTCACACGAATCTCCTTGTCCTCCAAGACTCTCAAGGAAGGAGCAACGATCATTTTCAAAGCTCTATTTAAGGATGATGAAGTACAGTTGAAGTTCCTTACTAGGAAGGAAAATAGGATAGAGAGGGTATAGATCAGAAGCTGCATTGTACATATATATCATTTGCTTCTAATACTAGTCTTTCTTAGCCCAGGCTCTCTAGGACTTTAGAGCCAAATCCATCTAGCCATAGAGTGTTTGTAAACATCTTCTCAAGGGGAGTTTATTGATGAGTTTTTCCTAAAAGGTGTATTAGGTACCTGTCCCTAAATAAAACCCATATAGGATAGGGAACCTCAAAAGAGCAAACAAGGGATTACTGCTTCTGAAGGTTTAGAGTAAGCACAACAAGGTGTTGTGTGAGTCAAGTAGCAGTTGCTACTTTGGGTTCGAAGCCTGAAAAGGCTTTTCCAAATAATACATGGGTAAAGTCTGCAAAGGCTTAGAGAATACTTGTAACACCCCTAGTTACTATTATAATTATTCTCAATGTATTTTTGAAATTATGAAATTAATTAAACTTATTTTGTAACGTCTTGTCCAAATCATGAATAACTTTTTTTTTTTTCATTTTGCTTTATAACATCATTACTTAAACCTCAAAACAAAACTCGTTCATAATGCATTCATCATAAAAACTTTAGTTAATGAGATACCTTTCTTAATGAAACAAGTTAATTTATAAAATACTCGATTTCCAATAAACCAAAAAAAAATACAATAAAATTTTATTTGGACATCCTCAATACCTCCATCATTAAGCAATTATACTTTACAAATATAAGTACACATCCACATCCTTGAAATGGAGTACCTAACATATCCGAGTCACATACAAGAGAATGATACATCATAAAATGAAAACCTAGTGTACGCTCTTTTATAAAAGAAAAGGACTAAGACTTAGAGCAATGACTCAATAAAATGCAACCCTTATATACCCACTTAACCCATGAGGCATCCTCGGGGGATCTTTCGTTTCCCCGGATAAGTCCACCCACATCCTTAGAACTTGCGTAGCCATCCCATTCCATCTCCAATGATCGCACAGAATCATCTGTCTCCATCTGAAAAATAAGGTGCATGGAGTGAGTCCTTCACTTCCTCTAAAGCCACAAACAAATGACCTTATGATCACACAAAAAACACTAACCACATCGGTGTGGTTCTCTCACGGGTCTCACTCGTAACCCTAAACGTCTCTTCAACTAATTTCTTAACTCATCACATTTCAGGCCCGCTACCACTGGAACTCCTAGAACTCAATGGACTTACACATTTTAAGCTAGATGACTATTGGGAGTACACCCATCATCACGGTATAATGACGGGGCTCTCACCAACATGAAAACGTCTCACATTTAGTCAAGGTTGCCAAGTCGATTGTGTGACCCATAGTCACAACTCGGCACCTTACCCCCAAGGTCAATCACGCAGTCAATCATTTCCCAGGTACCACTTTGTGGTCATCCAATCTCTGAGGACTGACTCCTCAACGACTCTCCCCATCGGGATCATCCTTTATAGGTCTGTGTTGGATTCCTCTGCCAATGGTACTTGATGGCGGTTAGTCAACAATATGAGCTTGAGGCCATTCCTTCGACTCCACCACATGTCATTCGAAGATCAACATCTTCACCACCCGAAGTGGTCATTCCATACTAACACCATCTACGAGACACATCTTCCCCCTCGAGACACAACATCCCCGTACAGTTGGAAATCCCCACCTGACTCGCTTTCACAACTCACTTGTATTTCCTCGAAATGCATGTCATCTCTACGTGCAACACTACGAACATAATGCATTCACCATGATCCTCGTGCATCAAGAGAAAGGAAGAACATTTCCTCTCCCTCTCAAAATCGCACTAACCACAACTACTTAGGCAACACATCACAATCCACACTGCAAGTGCCTCAAGCACTCTCACACACTTCATGAGCACAATTCATGAATCATCCCACGTCTTCTTAAGTCTTATATAATTCCTTACCCTCTCAAGTTTTATGCTAAATTTTGGTTCCATAGTCCATATCCTCCAAAGCAAAGGTCCTAGTGGTTCATTCTAAGTTTAATCTCAAGAGCATTCTCCAATGTACAAAGGTCCTATATTTACTAAGTCCATTTAATTAGGAGGTTCGCACTCTTGTTAAGTATTTATTCACTATTTGTTACAGTGAACATTTAATTAACACTAGAACAAAGTTCTAGTTACCACAAATGCACTCGTGTTTTGAGTCCATTTGTCCCACCTCAAGGATTTCATGATCCTTAATCATCCAAAAATTACCAAATCATCACAAAGCACACACGCAGTCAAGTTTTCCAACAAACAAATTTGCCTGAGGATCACAATTCCTCCCGGTCTCCAATTCAATCAATAATAATACAAATAAGGACAATTAAAAGGGCAATTAATTTACATATAATCTAATAATGCAAATAAACTACTGGGGTATCCCTCTAGGGTAGAATCACTTAGCCATAATCCATAAAAATCAATAATTTATTCAAAATAATTAATTTAGACCAAAACTCCATTATTCATAAGTGTTGAATTCTACAACTCAATAATTATTTGGCATATCATTCTAACTCAGAATAACACTAAATTTTGCAGGCACACTCCTCATCATACATATAATTAAGAATAAATTCAGCTCCTTAAATCTCACTCTAAAAATATGGTTTTTAATTTAATTATTACTGTGAGCAGATTTCAGGGTAGCAGGGTCTGGAATTTATCAAAAATAGTAAACTCATCAGAAATTAGACAAAATTTACAGGGACAGTCCACCATGTCTAAGTTATCAAATTTATTTTCCAGAATTTATTTATCAATAAAAATATAATTTTTATAATTATTTCTCTCTGTTGGCAGAAAACAGAGTTACCACTAACAATTTACAAATAAATAATAAATCAACTTTTAGAGATTCGAGAAAATTACAGGATACTATAAAAGTTGATATATGAATCATATAATTTTCCTCATTTTTATTTCTCTCGAAAAATATTTTTACCTATTTAAAAACACTGCCAAACAGATTTTAGAAATTTTTGAAAACTAAATAATTTAAAATATTTTCAAGGTTCATAAAATTCCGAGAAAAATCATAGATTCACCCTATAAGTGGTATAGAAAACGTATGGTTCCAGTTTTCTAAAACGTTACACCAAAAAATTTAAAAGAATAAAACAGTGCTTAGGCCAAATGTGACATACTTTGAAAATAAATAAACTATAAATAGCTACCGTGCCCAGAAAACTCCGAAAAATTCACCATTAGTTCCAGAGACATGGATTTACTAAGAAATGGTCTCATATAACCAAGAAAGTACATGAAAATATTAGAACAAAAACCAACACAGCTGCAGCCACACAAAGGAAAATGAACAAAACCAAGTTAGAGAGTAGATTCATGATAGATGGCACAACAACATGTCATATACAGCACATATACATGGAGAAAACTCCATGAACAAGCAAAAGGCTAGAGCAGAGCAAGAAGACCCCTCCATACCTTAAGTTGTGATCAACAAAGTTCCAAAGCAATTCAAGAACTAGACACTCAATGTGTCTAAAAATTTCCTAGTCACCAAAATAAAATTTTTAAACCATAGGAAGGTAGATCTTGAAATTCTAGAGTGGAATACATAGATGAAAATGGAATTTGACTTTATTTACCTAAGGATTCAAGCCCAAAACACCAAGAACAAGGCTTGGAGAAAACAAATTTTTCTCCTCCCTCTCTCATGGAAGCTCACGGTGGCAGCAATAAGGCTTCACTCTCTCATTTTATTTTTCTTTTGAATCTGATGCTATAGAGCTACACGTTGGGGGTGCAAGTTATTGGTCCAGCGGGTTATTAAATCCATAGGATTAAAGGGTGGAATTTGATTGAAGTTGTAGGCAGAGGCTAGCTTTGGTTGGACGGTCAAGTTATGTCCTCTTTTGGGCATTTGGATTTTGAAAACTTTAACCAAATTTGGTTAAAGTGAATTTGCATAATAAGGACATTTTGCTTTATCTAAAAATGGTAAATTACATGCTAACTAACCTTGATCAATGTGTTAATTTACACATTGTGAAATTATACAGTGTAATCTTGCACAGTGTAAAATTTAGATTCTAATTAAGTCCATTTTTTTTAAACTTGTCACATAAAATAACATGCATATAATTAAAACTTTTCTTAATCAATTGAATTAAATTTTCATTGTGAATAATTATGTTAGGAAAACTTGTAATCAAATTCTCTCTACACAGTATAAATTTATGCAGTGCAATTATACACAGTATAATTGAATGTTAGTTTAATTAGGATTTTTACCAAAATTTGCCACATAAAATCATACAAGTTTTTAGATCTTTCTTATTTAGCTAAATTAATTAAATTTTCAATTGTAATTAATCTCAATATCTATTTAGCTATCACAATATACACTAACACAATAACTACTATATCCTTAGTTGCAAATTTTTAGGGTGTTACAATACTGGTGAAGAAGCCTAGAGAGGCTTTTATAAAGAATACTTGGGTGAAGCCTGGAGAGGCTTTTTGAAAGAATACTCAGGGGGAGCTTGCAGAGGTTTGGAGAATACTAGTATAGGAGTCTGTGGAGTCTTCAGGAAAGAAAGAATACCACAGTTGATACTTGTGTTAATGGAAATCTTACAGGTATAGGGACTGGATGTAGCCCAAGGTTGTGGGTGAACCAATATCAATTGTGTGTGTGCTTTATCCTTCTCTTCTGCTTCTGATTTGTTGTTTTTATATTCACTGGTTTGGAAAACAAATTTTACAACATTATATCTTTGTTATAAACTTTAGGTTTAAATACTTTTTTAGTCCTTACAGTTTAGTGTTTTTTTTCTTTTCATCCTTGCAAAAAAATTTTGACTTTAGTCCTTGCTAATTATATTTGTTTTATTTTTTGTCCTTAAAGCGGTTTAGATAGTGCTTTCTTCACTGTTCAAAGCGCTATTTAAACGATTTTAAGGACGAAAAACAAAACAAACATAATTTGCAAGGATTAAAACCATTTTTTTTTGCAAGGACAGAAAACAAAAAGGTTCTAAATTACAAGGACTAAAAAGGTATTTATGCCTAAACTTTAAGAAGTTTTCTCAAACAGTTTTCAAAGTTCAGAAGCAACATCGACTCTTCTCAAGAAAAGATAAAACCAAAATCTACACTAGCTAGAGTATGATATTTTGGGTAGCTTCTGAAATAGTATACGTTAGTATCTTTGTAAGAATTTTATCAGAAAACTATTTTCATACAAATTACTATAGAGTGATAAGCTATGCTCCTAACAAGGATTCTGAAATCTAGGCTCTAAACTATTTTTGAAACTTTAGAAGTTACGTGTTCTTTTGTAGAAAAAGCCATAGTCATTCAAGTGTCACTATTCAAGCCCTCTTCTAGTGACCTTTTGACCCACTTCAATTTTTACACGTCAAAGATAGAGTGAATATACCTATATATCTCTATTGAACGCAAGTTCTACCTATATATCTCTATTGGACGCAAGTTCTATCTGCATAACTCAATAAATCTCATTATCTCATCAAAGTTTAATATCCCTTGTTATCATCAAAACTATGAGATTTTTAGGGGCTTGATATTCTTCATGTTTTTGGTTTCAATAAGTTATTCTTAAAAAAGAAAATATTTATTAATTATAAAAAAATATGAAAGTGTAATAAATATTTTTGCTAATAATAACCTTCCATTTTTAATATCCTAATTTTTAATTTTTTAACAAAATTGATATTTTTTACCTTTTTTTTTGTTCTTTTTTGTTTTTGGAGGGGGGGGGGGGGGGGGGTTAATTTAAAGGAAATGTTTTTGCCTTTTCTATTTTTTGTTAAGAAAAATAAATTCTTAAATATTATTTCTTTTTCCTCTTAATTATACCTGTTAAAACATTGATCTCAAGCTTTTTGTTATTTTTATGATTATTTTTTTTACTTTTAATTCAAATGAAGTGAAATTATTCTACATCAATCATTGAGCACATGGATTAATTGGCATGGAATTATTCCAACTTAACTAGGTTCTTGAGTTCAAGTCATGAGAAGGTAAAGATCGTTATAGGTGACATGCAACCGGTATTTGCATATGGAGGCTACAAATATTGCCATGGTGACTAAGACACAGTCTTAAGGAGGCAAACATGACTTGCATTGTTTAATTTATGTATTTTAATTTATTGTGGGAATTTGACATTATGATTGCTCTATTTTGAACTATGACTCTTCTGTATATGCATTTATTAGGCTGCAAGAATTTGAATGTCATTTTTTACATCAATTTAAATCCAACAAGAACAAAGTAGGATATTATGTATAAGAGGAAAGGAAATTGTTACTCCTTCATCTTAAGAAAGTGCCAAGAGCTAGAGTTCTCCCTTTCTCTTTTTCTTTCTTTTGTATGTGGTTTTCAAGCAAAAAGAAAACTAAGACCACATCAACAAAGTCTTTGCTTTTACTACATTTCTTTGGTTTTTCATTTATATTTCTTAAGATAGAAAATGAAAACATCCACTCCCATTATCCGCCTTGCAAGTTACATGCAAGATGTTAGGAATGTGTATTAGTATGAGGAAATAGGGTCAACAAAATTTAGGGTTACAATGGTTTTAGTTTGATCTAAAATCAAAACAAATCTATTTTTTAACAAATTATGTGGAGGGATGCAATGGAACATGTTTTAGTATAGGGAATAGTGTCACAAACATTTAATTTTGGATAATAAATTTATTCAAATATTATTATTCAATGAAAATACTAGTATAGAATACAATCACAATGTCAGAGGACTATGATCTACACTAGGCAATAACAAATACATGTACAATAACCACCATTTCAAATTAAAAATCTTTCCACTGATCAACAATGTTTATCTCTAAGGAATTTTGTTGCCATCGTCCCTATACCTAACTTGAAATACCTTTGTTTGTCAAGCATTGTTCTCTAGTGAATGATTGGATTTGGTTTTGCCATGCTAGAACTAGTTGGATCACTCCATGTTGTTTGGTCAAAGTTGATTCTTCCATCATGTCCAGTTATTTCATGGGGATATAAAATAGGCTTTGGAGGCATTTCAAGACTTTCAACATTTCCTTCAAGCATCTCTACAACCTTCTTCATTGAAGGACGACATTTGGTTTGAATTGTATCCACCAAAATGCAACTATGAACATATTTTTCACCAAAATCTTATCCTCTTTTGAGGCATCCTCCATGTCAATATCTTTTTCTTCTTTAAATTCATCATAGATCCAAATAGGGAAGTAATTATGGCTTGAAAACTCTGGAAGAGGATATGAGTTCCTCCTTTTACTTGACATTTCAATCAAAAGCTTTCCAAAAGTATAGACGTCGGCCTTATATGATACTCCACCAATATTTTTGTAGTATAAGTCTGGAGCTATGTAGCCAAAAGTTCCAATTGCTTCAGGTAAAGTAAGAGACCTATCTTTCAAAGGATGTAGCTTTGCAAGTCCAAAATCTGAAACCTTTGGAATGAAGCTTTCATCTAGAAGAATATTGTGTGGCTTGTTGTCAAAATGTAGAATTTGCACATCACAACCTTGATGCAAATATGCAATCCCACGAGCAATACCAAGAGATATTTCATATGTTTTCTCATAACTTAAAGGGGCACTTCCTTCTTTAGGAAAAATGTATTTATCCAATGAACCATTAGGCATGTATTCATAAATTAAAGCACGTTTTTCTCCTTCAACTCAATATCCAACAAGATGTACCACATTCACGTGATGTATTATTCCAATGGTAGCCAGTTCATTAATAAACTCTTCACCGTTAGTTTTAGATTTGCTCAACATCTTGATTGTCACATATGGCCCGCTTCGAAGTTTTCCTTTGTATCCAGAGCCGAAACCTCCTTGACCCAATTTCTCTTTGAAATTTCTCATCATCTTCTTGATTTCTCTGTATCCATACCGAATAGGATTTAGATTGCTATCTAGCAAAAAAAATTCAATGTTTTCATACATTGAGTAACGTCTACGTCGCACATACAGATAAATACCATAAGCAAAAGTGTGATTCCAAATAGCATTCTGGCTACCACGAATATTAGTAGAACATTTTCTGCAATTATTACTCCATCATACCAGTTCTTTAGTTGCAGATATCTTATATTAAGGACAAATCCTGTAAGGGTAAATTTCATTGAATGTGTAAGGAAATAAAGCATGCTTTGGTCTAATAAATAATTAATATGAAATCATTTGACAAATTATATGGTGAAAATTACCCATTATAATGTTTTTAAGATAACATGGTATAATAACATCAAAACTACAAGAGTAATTAGTCTACATTTGGCAAGCATTTTCATTTAGTTTTTAGCTTTTTTTTACTAACTAAAAAAATTTGTTTGACCTTATTTGGTAAATGAGGTTTTTTAGTAACTTGTAGCATTTTTTGATATGCTAACTTTTAACTTTTAGCTTTTTATATTATATTTTGTGTTCTTAAAATATTTATTAAATTTGCTTATTATCCTTTTTACCTAAATTAGTGTTTTATTTCTTTCGTGTTTCTCTTCTTAAACGGTTTATTTTTAATATTTATATTATTTATTATATTATTTGAACATTATATCATATTTCAAGACCTTTCAACAACAATTACATTAATCATCAACATAATGAAGTATGTCATCTACTTAAGAGTATGTTAATTTATTTTATTTTAAACTTAGTTAAAAATATTTTAAGATATAATATAACATTAATAGTAGGATGCATAATATGAAAAAATATATAATAACTGAAACTAAAATATGTCATTAGAAGAGATGATCTACAAATAAAAATTACAGAGTTTAAAGTTAATTAAAAAACTAAAATTAATCACCCCAAAATATATTTTATCAATAAAATAAAATTAAAATTTATATAAAAATATTATAAAACATGTCTATATTTATTATTTTATATTTATCAACTAGTTGAATACATAATTTTATCTAACACTTATAATTCTATAAACTAACTTAATAGTTTTTAACTTTCAGCGACCACCTTTAAGTTATTAGCTAGTATTTTAGCTATTTTGCCTAATATAGTCTTAGTATTCAAAAGATGCTTTGAATATCCATTTTCCACAAAATTAATGTACTATTTAAATATTTATAAATGGTCAAACATTTATTAATTTTTATATCAATGTTTGTTTTCGTGATACATATAACCAATACTCAATACGTGTGTGACCATCAATCAAGAAACTGATAATCTCCTATAAAAAATGCCAATGCTGGAAATTATCCCTATTTACGTAGTAGTGCTTACTAATTAGTCAAAATAAAAATTAACCTTAAGTAATACAATACTTGAGGTGGAGAAAATAGTTCGAGAGAGAAATGACAAAGAAATGGGAGAGCGTGCTTACCTACTAGAAATCCCTTTATATAATCAAGAATCAGATATGTAATTCCTAGAACACCTGAAAGAAGATATTACATGTTAGCATATATTGTAACGAGTTAACTTACTTGTGCAACAATTTTTTATAACGATTTTTACAAAAAAAAAAAAAAATTAAAAATGTGAGACAAGAAAGTGGTGGAAAAAGATAAAAAGGAACTGTGAGTATATAAAAATTGTTGTTGAAACTTGTAGCAAGAATATATAAGATTACTCTTATTTTAATTGTCACCTACAACAAGTTTCTTATTATTTAAGTCTGTGTTAATTATAATAACATTTAAATGCCTCAATTAACCAAGGGATCAGCTAAGTTGGTTAAGCAGGGTGTGTGAGTGTTGTAAACCTCTAGTACTGTCTTCGATTCCTACTGATAAAAAAATGCCTCGATTGATATGCATATATAATAATATTTAGAAATTTGAAAATGACACTATTACTCTATTAGAAATAATATCTCACAACTCTTGTCATATAGAAGAATAAACTATGGTAATTGACTTAATCAAGATTGGGGAGAGGGGTGGGCAGACAGAAGAATATGTTCTCACCGCACTTGTGATCCATTTCATAACCATAGCCCAAGATTTGGCAGTAACGGCTTTGACATACAATTTGTTCTGTTGTTTGATTGATGTAGCAGCACCGGATACTCTTTCCGCATTGATCCCTACAAATAACTGGTGAGAACCAAGACAACCGAAATCCGTCGTGCAGCCACTTGCGGATATCACCATAGGAAACGTTCCTGTCATCAAGTGTCCAGTTAGCAAAGATAACAACCTTTAAACGGCATTAGACCTTGATGTCCTTCACTCTGAATTGATCGCGACCAACATAGCGATTCAAAACGGCGTAGATATGGCCTCTGGAATGACAATGACCAGCATTCACTTCAAGATATCGAGGATCATCATTCACTCCATTACTACAGTTTAGAAACACTACAATTCCAGGATTACTGTACGCAGACTCATGCACATCCCAATAACCCAGCGGACCATCATACCAATTGGTGAAATTATTTACAGATAAGAAATAGCGAGGAATGGAGCAAGCAGTATCCTCAGTTAAGGAAGGAGCCTATCAAGTCCGTGATATCAGCAACAGTAAATAAAAATCAAATCCCATCATTTGATTTTTATTTAATTAGGAATCCTGTCTGTAATTATGATTGTACAATCATATTCCTAATTAATCTCCTGCATATCTTTTTTCTGTCATTACCTACTGTATATATATTCATGTACTATTGAATCAATGAATATCAAGTACTCTCTCAATTTTCTATCTTGGTATCATAGAGCCTTTTTTTTTCACCTACCATGGCAAACCCAGATTCATCCACCCTCAAAAATGCTCTTTCTACCTTTTGCTCTGTCAAGCTGGACAGAGATAACTACAGGTTGTGGAAATCCTTAGTGCTACCGCTGCTTAAAGGCCAAAAATTGGCTGGCTACATCCTCGGTACCAAGAAATGCCCCGAAGAATTTATCACCAGTGGAGGCAGCAAGAATCCAAATCCAGAGTTTGACGAATGGACAGCGATTGATCAAGGACTGCTCGGATGGCTATTGAACTCCATGACTTCTGAAATTGCAACACAATTACTCCATTGTGAAACTTCACAACAGCTTTGGGAAGAGGCTCAAAGTTTAGCTGGAACACACTCGAGATCCAAGATCACATTTCTCAAGACTGAATTTCATAGAACCAGAAAAGGAGGACTGAAGATGGAAGAGTATTTGACCAAAATGAAAGAAATAGCAGACAACCTAGCCCTTGCTGGAAGTCCAGTTTCGACACTGGATCTGATCACACAAACTCTTTCAGGCCTTGACAATGAATATAATCCAATTGTGGTCCAACTATCTGACAAAGAAGGACTGACTTGGGTTGAAATGCAGGCCCAACTTCTCACTTATGAGAATAGATTGGAGCAGATCAACAATTTGTCCAACCTGACCTTGAATCCATCAGCAAATGTGGCCACTAGAGGAGATGGCAGAGGGGGCAGAGGTAGTGCCCGTGGAGAATGGAGAGCAGGAACCAACCAAAGAAGTGCAAGAGGAGGAAGAGGCCGTGGTAGATCAACTAGAGACAGAATCATATGTCAAGTGTGCTGCAAGTCTCTGCTATTATAGGTTTGATAAAAATTACATGGGCCAAGCCACAGATGAACAAAAAGTAGAACAAAAACCAGATAAGAATGGAGGACGAAACTACAATGCGTATCTAGCTTCACCAAACGTAGTGCAGGATCCAAATTGGTACTTTGATAGTGGAGCCAGTAATCATGTCACACATGATGGCAACAATTTTCAAGAGTTAAATGAGTCTGATGGTAAGAATTTCTTAACTGTTGGTAATGGTGCAAATCTTAATATAGTTGCTTCTGGTAATACCATAATCAACACTCATCAGAGATCCTTGAATCTTAAGGATGTTTTATATGTGCCCAAAATTACTAAAAACCTGTTGAGCGTATCTCGGTTAACTTCTGATAATAATATATATGTGGAATTTCATGACTCTGCTTGCTTTGTGAAGGACAAATCAACAGGGAGGATTCTGTTAGAAGGGAGAGTTAAGGATGGACTTTACCAATTGCCCAGTAGCATAGATTCAGCAAATAAAGGGTTTTATGCATTGTTTTCAATAATGGAGACCTGGCACAGAAAACTTGGGCATCCAAACAGCAAGGTACTAAGTGAAGTGATGAAGAGCTGCAACGTCAAGACCTCTGCACAAGAGAAGTTTGAGTTCTGTGAAGCCTGTCATTTTGGAAAGGCTCGTAATTTACCTTTTAAAAATTCTGTATCACGTGCCATGGAACCTCTTGACTTAGTGCATTCTGATGTATGGGGTCCTGCACCAATAAGTTCTGTGTCTGGTTTCAAATATTATGTTCATTTTCTTGATGATTGGAGTAGGTTTACTTGGATTTATCCTTTAAAACAGAAATCAGAAGTGTTTCAAGCTTTTGTTCAGTTTAAGAATCTTGTTGAAAATCAATTCAATAAAAGAATTAAGGCACTGCAATGTGATGGGGGAGGAGAGTTTAAGGCCCTAAGCAAATTAATACATGAATATGGTATTCAGTTGAGAGAATCATGCCCCTATACATCAGCTCAAAATGGAAGAGCTGAAAGGAAACATAGACATGTGGTAGAATCTGGTTTAACACTACTGGCTCAGGCCAAAATGCCACTCCACTATTGGTGGGAGGCCTTTTCAACTGCTGTCTTTCTTATTAACAGGTTGCCTACTCAAGTGTTAGGTAATAAGTCACCATACCAACAGTTATATAACAAAATGCCAGATTATAATGCAATGAAATCTTTTGGTTGCGCTTGTTATCCATGCTTAAAACCATATAATCAGCATAAACTTCAGTTTCACACCACAAAGTGTGTTTTTCTGGGATATAGTGGCTCTCATAAAGGATACAAATGCTTGAGCTCAACAGGGAGAATTTTTGTGTCTCGGCATGTAGTGTTCAATGAACAACATTTCCCTTTTCATGATGGCTTTCTCAACACGAGGAAATCAGAAGAAGTTATCACTGATTCCATCAATTTCTTGTTTCCCCTTGTTACTGCAGGCAATGATGTTATAACTGAGAGGCAAAGAACTGTTAATGATACAACAGTAGAAGAATTCAGCAGTAGACACAACAACAACTTTGATGATGCAGTAGCAGAAGAATCCAGCAGCAGACATAGCAACAACACCTCTAGCAGTAGCAAATCTGGCAATGAATTACAAATGGAGACTCAAGAAGCAACCACCTCAATTCAGAACCCTCACAATAATAGACCTGAAGACACAACAGAGACCACCAATCCTCATCAAATGATGACTAGGAGTAAGGATGGAGTATTTAAACCAAAGCGTCCTTACATAGGAACAATTGAAAGGAAACAAGAGGAACAAGAGGAGCAAGAACCCGAGACTGCTAGTGAGGCGTTGGAAAAGCCCAAATGGATAGAAGCCATGGAAGCAGAATTCAAGGCACTAATAGCAAACAAGACTTGGACACTAGTGCCTTATCAAGGACAGAAAAACATCATAGACTCTAAATGGGTTTTCAAAACAAAGTACAAAACTGATGGCACCATAGAAAGGAGGAAGGCAAGACTTGTGGCCAAAGGGTTTCAACAAACTCCTGGACTTGACTATGATGAAACTTTCAGTCCAGTAGTTAAGGCAAGTACAGTAAGAATTATTTTGTCCATAGCAGTGCATTTTAATTGGGAAATTAGACAAATGGATATAAATAATGCCTTTTTGAATGAAGAATTGAAGGAGACAGTCTTCATGAGACAACCTGAAGGATTCATTGACAATGAAAGACCTCAACACATTTGCAATTTAACCAAGGCCATTTATGGCTTGAAACAAGCACCAAGAGCATGGTATGAAAGATTGAGAAAGACCTTACTCAGGTGGGGATTCAAGAATACTAAAAGTGATTCTTCCTTATTTGTTCTCATGACCAAGCAGCACATTACCTTCTTGTTGATATATGTCGATGACATAATTATAACTGGCAGCAACAACAACTTTCTTGGGTCATTCATTAAACAATTAAATGTCTTGTTTGCTCTTAAGGATCTTGGGAACTTGCATTATTTCCTTGGGGTAGAAGTGTGCAGAGATGCAGGGGGTCTATATCTGAAACAAACTAAATATATCACTGATCTTTTAAAGAAATTCAGCATGGAGAATGTCTCATCTTGTCCTACTCCTATGGTGACAGGCAAATCCTTATCTGAGGAAGCTAAACTGATGAAGAACCCAACAATTTATAGAAGGGCAATTGGAGCACTACAATATCTGACAAACACCAGACCTGGCATATCTTATTCAGTAAATCGGCTTAGTCAATATATGCAGGCCCCAACTATATTACACTGGCAATGTGTCAAACGAGTCTTCAGGTATTTAAAAGGAATAATTGATTACTGCCTCCACATAAAGTCATCTCCAGATCTAGACATCTCAGGCTTCTCTGATGCAGATTGGGCCACTAACACAGATGACAGAAAGTCAGTTGCTGGATATTGTGTATTCTTGGGAGAAAGCTTGGTAACTTGGTCATCTAGGAAGCAAAAAGCTGTGTCCAGATCCAGTACAGAATCAGAGTACAGGGCCTTAGCAGATCTTGCAGCTGAAGTAGCTTGGATCAGATCTTTACTTCAAGAGATAAAAATGAAAATACCAAGAACACCAGTATTGTGGTGTGACAATCTTAGTGCTAAGGCTCTAGCATCTAATCCAGTGTATCATTCAAGGTCCAAACATATAGAGGTGGATGTGCATTATATTAGAGATCAAGTACTAAGCAATCGAGTTGTTGTGGCATATGTACCAACCTCTGATCAGACAGCAGATTGTCTCACCAAGGCATTGACTTCTAGTCGATTTAACCAGTTGAGAGACAAACTAGGTGTAGTCAAACTACCCTCTAGCTTGAGGGGGGGAGTTAAGGAAGGAGCCTATCAAGTCCGTGATATCAGCAACAGTAAATAAAAATCAAATCCCATCATTTGATTTTTATTTAATTAGGAATCCTGTCTGTAATTATGATTGTACAATCATATCCCTAATTAATCTCCTGCATATCTTTTTTCTGTCATTACCTACTGTATATATATTCATGTACTATTGAATCAATGAATATCAAGTACTCTCTCAATTTTCTATCTTCCTCCGCAACACCCGCATCAGTCAACCGGATCTGGTATCTCTTGTAATCGATGTCCTGCACGTGGTATTTCCCTGAAAAGAGAGTCAACACTGTGGTCACGTTGTTCACACAGTCTAATTCGTACCTTGAGAGGCCGCAACCGTGTGGGTCGCCTTTCAGTCGAAATGGATATGTTATGTTGGGAATTTTGCCGCAGGAAGAAGGTGGACAGGTGATAGAGGACTAAAAAAAACTACAAGAGGAGATTAAAATGGAGTTCAGTCTTAAAATAGGAGTTTAAGTATTTGAGCATTTTATTGGACTTTTATATTTGGCCTTTTATGTTTTAATAATGTTTATTTTTAATTTGGGTCTTTTTAGTTATTTGGGCTTTTATTAATGGGCCTTGGGCCTTTAGGTTCATATTATAAATAGGCCAAATATTAACCTTTGTAATCAGTTTTGACTCAATTAAGCTTTGAAGCTTTTGTAAGAGGAAACTCTCTAGGTTCTTAGGAACAACCCTTGATTCTTATCTTTGAATTTCTATATTCAAAGTGGCGAATCTTCCTCGACTTATCAATCCTTAGGGATTATGGCATCGTTCTTTCCATTTCTTTTCTCAATCCATTTTTTTCTTTTGTTTCTAAATTTTTTTCCTTGAATTTTCACCCAATTGAGATGTTGAATTTGTGATTCGTAGAGGGATTCTTATCATTTGGTAATCAGAGTTGGATTTAGAATCAATTCTGCACTGTTCATCGGCGGCTGTACTGTTCATCGAGCATTGGACTGTTCATCGACGGTGGTACTGTTCATCGACACGGAGTACTGCACACCGGTCTGGGCATCACATTGTTCGTTTACGGTACTGTTCATCGTGCATGGTACTGTTCATCGCATGGTGCTGTTCATTGATTTGTGCTTTTTATTGTTTCGATCCATATTTTTGAGATTGCCTTATGTTTAATTTGAGTCAAAATCTGCATATTAAAATTCTAAAATTTGAATTTGGGGAAGAACATTCATAGTGTTCATGTGTGTTCTTGAGAGTCTTTGGCAAAACCCTTTTATTTGATCCATAAAATTTTGGTTTAAGTGAGTTTGGGAGTTTTTTGAAAGAAAAAAAAACAAAAACAAAAGTTGAAGGTCAAAAAAAAAAAGACCAATTAGAAAAAGAAAATAAAGAAAAAACAAGTATTGGGACAAAAGTGAAAAAAAAAACAGAAAAAAATTGATATTTGAAAAAAAAAAAAAACTGCCTTATAGAAAGTCCTTCTACACTTTTGTCAAACTCTCTCATATTGGGATTCTTGTTTTGTGTTGCTCTTATTCTTGAGTCTTCATCTTGTCTTTTCTTGGTATTCTATTTTGAGTATCTCTTTCATTTCTTTTAGCTTTTATTGTTTGTCTTTTAAATTTCTTTGGTTTTGTCTTAGAGTATTTCCCTTTCTTGACCTCTTAAGTTGAGCTAAGATTTGTTACATCTTTCACTTTGAATACAAATTCTTGATTTGTGATTGAGAGTACTTTTAAGAACTAAAGAGGAGTTTGAGTGGAAAAAGGAAAGTGTGCACATTATAGAAAAAGCCTTAAAAGAGATAAACACGAGTGGACTTAGAGTGTAAACACGTGAGAAGTGTGGTGAGGTCCATATTTCTATTATCTGTGCTAACCATTTTTCTTGCAGGGATGTATTCTTCACCTTATCATGGAAGTGATGGAGGTTTTGGGGAAGATGAGATTCAAAAGGAGAACATATTTCAAACTAGATGTTTGGTTCTATGGAATGTGTGTTCTTTGATTATTGATGGGGGTAGTTGCATTAATGTGGCTAGCACTAGGTTGGTTAGCAAACTTAACCTTAAAACCACCCCACACCCTAAACCTTATTGCATGAAATGGCCATGTGAAGGAGGTGATTTGGTTGTAGACCAACAAGTTTTGGTGAGCTTTACCATTGGAAAATATAAAGATGATGTGCTGTGTGATTTAGCTCCCATAGAAACATGTCATATCTTGTTAGGTAAACCTTGGCAAGTTGAAAGAAATATGAAACACCATGGGAAGACCAACAAGATTTCTTTTGTGCATGAAGGACATAAGATCAAACTTGCACTACTTTCACCTGAGGAAGCAAGTGAGATCAAATTAAGTTGAAAAAGAAAATAGCACAAGAGAGAAAAGAGTTGAGAGAAAAAGAAAAGGAGATGAGAGAAAATGAGTTGAGAGAAATTGAAAAAGAGAGTGAAAAAGAGAGAGCAAAAGATAAAGGGAATTCTGATTATTCTTGTTTTTATTCTAACTCTTTGTTTGTGTGTGAAGATTCTCTTTTGAAGGAAATTGAAGATGAGCTTCCAAAGGATGAATGCAAAGCCTCATATTTTGATTCCTTGTTTGGAAGTGATGACTCTCTTGTGAAAGAAATTGAAGAGGAGTCCTCAAAGGGGGAATGCAAAACTCTAATTTCTTTTCCTAAATTGGATTGTGGATTTTATTCTTCTTGTGCACCTAATCATGTAAATTCTTTTGTTTTGATGCCTAGGGAAGAATTGTTCATCAAGGATCAATGGGCAAAATAATTTGGAGAAGAAGTGGTTGCATATGAGGAACAAGGCAATCAATGGGAGGAGAAGATTTTGACCGACACCAATTTTCAACCTTGTGGTTTAATGGATGTGTTCATCCAAGATGCTATTGATGTGCATGTGACTTATGTTTTGCATAATACTTGTGATTTACATGCTGCATTTGTTTGGCATAAACTTGTTTTAGTTAATGGTGTGAAGCCTTTGGGACTTGAGATGGATTTAATTTTCATGAAGTTTGATGGTTTCTTTAGGCTTGTATTTGATCATGGAGGATTGATATATAAGCACATAGATAATAAGAGATTTGTCTTTTTACAGGGTTTAAGTCTCAATAGAGATAGGATTTATTTTATTTTATTTTTATTCCATATTATCTCAAAACTAAAACATGTGTCTCTTGTGTTGTTTTTGTGTTGTAGGTACCTTGGCTCCAAATTCGAGGTCGAATTTCCTTCAAGGAGGGAATGATAGAGGACTAAAAAAAACTACAAGAGGAGATTAAAATGGAGTCCAGTCTTAGAATAAGAGTTTATGTATTTGGGCCTTTTATTGGGCTTTTATATTTGGCCTTTTATGTTTTAATAATGTTTATTTTTAATTTGGACCTTTTTAGTTATTTGGGCTTTTATTAATGGGCCTTGGGCCTTTAGTTCATATTATAAATAGGCCAAATGTTAACCTTTGTAATCAGTTTTGACTCAATTAAGCTTTGAAGCTTTTGTGAGAGGAAACTCTCTAGGTTCTTAGAAACTACCCTTGATTCTTATCTTTGAATTTCTGTATTCAAAGTGGTGAATCTTCCTCGACTTATCAATTCTTAGGGATTGTGGCGTCGTTCTTTCCATTTCTTTTCTCAATCCATTTTTTCCTTTTGTTTCTAAATTTTTTCCCTTGAATTTTCACCCAATTGAGATGCTGAATTTGTGATCCGTTTATCAACAGGATGGGTGATGCTTGGCAACGCAAGTTTGGTGGAGTAGCACCAAAGTGATAGCCACAAAGGCAACCACTGATTGTGCACAGCAGGAGAAAGAAGAGAAGACAATCATTGTTACCTTTGCTAGTCTAAGTGGACAAAATGATGGTTAAATAACTCATCAATTATCAATAAGACGCCAATAAGACGTGTTGAACTAATAATAAAGATCCTGATTCATGAAACCTTCCGTGTTGACTAGTTGCAATTTGGTCTTTGCCGGCCCTTAAAAATTAAATTAAATGTAAAAAAAAAAAATAGCTTTTGCAATATTGTAGGAGGAGAAAGGCTAGCAATACGCTCCATTTCAAAACTATGAGTGATTAAGGTTTTTCACATAAGTTAAGAAATATTTAATTTATATAAATTTAGACTAAATTACTTTACCTCATTTACTGTTTTACGAGTGGTGATGGTGTCAATAATGGTGATGGTGGCGGCGGCAGAAAAGTGAGTATATAAAAAGATATCCCACGATTCTTGCTATAACATCATTATCAAATGTAAGGAGTATGTGTTTTATTAAAATTAAAAACCAAATTCATAAATTCTTAAGTCCATACATACAACATAAGATACTAAATACATAAAAGTAGAAAACAAGTTTGTACAATAATCAACCGCCTTTATGGCCCTGGTCCTCCTCCTCCTCCTCAGCCCCTGATACGTGCACCCAGATGCCACACCTTCCTGTGCAACTGTACCACCCTCAGCTGCAGTACGCGCTCTAATTTTTGAGCAACTATCTGCCACTAGGCCTACAAACAAGGAATGGAAAAATAACTACTTCAAATTTCATTGTCATCATCAAGTAAATGAAATGAGAAACATATGGATAATTACTTCGCATGATTAATAATCTGCACTAGCTACATAATCCTTAGCTACCAGCTACCTCTTTAAACAAATAAAGACCCAAATAACTACTATTAACATAATTAAAAAAAATAACCCTAAAACTTAATTTAAAAAAAATACTACTAAAACTCAGATTAAAAAAATTAACTAAATAAATTAATATCTAATTTAAATACTTAAACAAATATATAAATAAATCAGTAAACACATTCAAATATCAATAAATAAAAACTTGGGTACATATTGGAAACGTATTTCTGTTATGTATCCAAGTTCATATACATAATGGAAACATATTTTCGTTATCTATTTAAGTATTTTGTTGGATCTAGAATCTTTAAAAAAAAAAAAAACCTTAACTCGACGGTGGACAACGGTGACGCGAATGTGACAGGATCCTCTGTGGCAGTTGGGGTCACGGTGCGATGGCGACAATCATTTGGGTAAGGAGAAGAAGAGGAGCAGGGATGCACGGCGGATTTGCATTTCAGAAGGTTAGGAGGGAAGGGGAAGGGAGAAGGGGTGTAGGGAAAAAATGGAGGGCAGAAACATCTTTTTGCATGTTTTTGAAAATGTAGGGGTGGGAAGAGAGTAACATAGTGTGAGAATAGGATTCCCCTTAATCTGATTACGTATTTTGGGCCCAACCCATTTCATTTTCTTTTTGGGCCCGTTATTAATTAATTAAACAAATGTTAGCCTTAGTTTCAATGTCTGTATGACGTGAATGTAATTGTTTGGGTTTCAATCTACTGAGTTTTTATTCCATATAAAAAAATAAAAAGAATAGATAGTGATTAAAAACAAAAATTAAAGTGATGCAAGTAAAGAAATGCTAAACGCTTCGGATTGTATGTAGGTCCTAATATATGTCATAAGTGTTTTATTGCTAATTTGAAATAATGATAGCAATCATAAAATTTATAACCGAGGGGTCTAGTTCAGTTGGTTGAGTAGAGTGCGTGAGTTATTGTAAACCCCTCAATTGTTCGATTCCTACGAATAAAAAAAATCATAAAATTTATAACAAGAGAAAATATTTCATCTAATAATAATAATAATAATAATAAAATTTAGTCCTCATCAAAATAAAATAAAATGCACATATCAATTAAATAATTTTTTTTTGTCATAGTTAATTTTCAATTGTTTTAGGGTGCATGAGATAAATATTTTAAAAAGTTATAAATATTTTGCTTAATTAATTCGAGATAATCATCTCTATGGGGACATTGTACAGTACTATCACCTTCCCTATGCATAATCAACTCGCAAACCCTAAATTTGATTTCGAGGACCAATTTTTTAAAAGGATTTTTCCGATGTTTTCCTATAAATAAATAAAACATGGTTAGCGTGGGATATCCTCGCTTAGCGACACGACAGAAAGTTGGAAGTTAGGTTTTTGACTATGTTTTCTCTTAGCGAAGGTTGGGTTTGCTTAGAGACACTCACCTCTCTAGCTGAATGGGAGTGATTCTCACTTAACGACCAGACACAGGATCCTACCATAGCTCTCTGACTTAATTTTTGTTAACTAATTTTGCCTCGCTTAAGAATCTGTTCCAGGGGTTCTCACTAGCTCTCTAACTTATTTTTGCTCAGCAAATCCCTTTAGGGATTCTGCTAACTTTCTAACTTATGTTCGCTCAGCGAGAATGGTTCTCACTTAGTGAATTCCTAACACAATTTATTCATTACAAGACAAAATACACATAATAAGAACATAAATTCAACTCATCATGCTATGATTTATTAAACATCCAATCTCAAGAATCCAAAGGGAGAACAAGAAGATAAACCTAGCATACTATTAAATCAAGGGATCTACACTAGAATGCATGAATAATTGGGGGAAATTGCATCCCTCATTCAAAACATACAATTGCATTTAAAATCATATGATTACAACCAATTTGGGGTCAAAGGCCAATTACCTCTCTACCCACAACCATTATCGCACCCATGAGTGAGATAACTCACTCCCCCTTACCTCGAAAAGGGAAAATCCACAACAAGACGAAGAGGATGACATGACGACAAATGCTTCATCTCCCAAGCATGGCTATAACAACATTTTCAAGGGCTCCTACGACAACTCTATAGCAATGACACATACTTTTTCCAAGATAAGCATGGCAATAACAACTTCTATCCTTAGTTGGGCTGCGAGCACAAAAGCCCAACTAGAAAAAATGCTCCAAAAGGTTTGTGGATAACAAAAGGGTCCAAAACAAAATTTAGGAACTCCATTTATTTATTTTAAAACATTTAATTATAAAAATCATTTTTAATTACTTGACATCAAGCAATTTCTAGCAATTTTTAATCGACAGAAAATAAAGCATAATAAAATGTTAATAAAATTAATGTCATTTCATCATTTAATAGTGATATTTGATGACAGAGACTAAAAAGATTAACAAAATAAAAATTTAAGAACTAAAACTAGTCAAATTTTTGTTCAAAGATTAAAAATAAAATTTTGAAAAAGTTCGAGTACTTTAAAAACATGGTTAACTCTTTAAAAAATGACGACTAAGTCATCGCTTCTCTTTAAAATATTATAAGCAACAACCTAGCTGTCACTTCTCTTTTAAAAAAAATAGTGTTAAAAATATTATTTTTGAAAAAATTATGCGTTAGAATTGGATGATCGATGACATAGCTGACGTTTATAAGTGACGGCTACATGCTGTCTCGAGATGTCTACCGCTGTTCCAGAATTTTCTTGTATTGTAGTGATAAAATCTTATCATCTTCACAAGTAAAGTTATTTTCGTTTTTATAGTAAATTATGATTATTTTATAGGAACTTTGAGTAACAACTAAACATATTTTATATATTTTCACCATAATCTTATTTTAAAAATCTCATTCTTAGAAAAGTGAGATTTAGTTGGAAATAAAAGATTTTCAATACCAACCACAATTTGAGAATTACATATGACACAAAAAAGTACAATAAATTAAAACCTTACTTGAAATAAAAAGTTCATTTAGGAAACACAAAAAGTACAAATTCTCTTAGTAGATGTCACTTGCCTTGTTTAGGAGAGGTTTTATCTTTTGTTATGATAGAGCGCATATGTATTTAACATTCTTTGTTTTCCTTTACATTGGCCTTATGCACAGGTTCATTGTTTCTAATATGATTTTCATTTTGTTTTAAAAAAAAAATTAATGTGAAACTTTTAAAAATTAAGGAATCAAACTAATTTCAAAAAATAAGATGAATAATAATAATAATAATAATAATAATAATAATAATAATAATAATAATAATAATAATAATAATAAAAAGGAAAGAATAGAAGAAAAGAATAGAAGAATTTTGATTTTTTCTTTTTTTGTTAGGAAATAATTTAAATATTTAACAATGGTCAATGACATTCTAAATATATAGGATTTAATTTCCATGTATAGTTACATTGGAAGGTTATACATTGTGTGAAGACTGCTAATGTGACTTCCCATCCACAACCCTGAACGATCTCCATTTTCAAGAGTACTTGAATAATCCATAGCCATGGCCAATTCTTCCTTCGCTGCTCTTTACATATCCAATAGGTACTGGAAGGTAGATGAGGATGAAAAGCTCAGCCAACTTGTTCGAGAACATGGTCCCCGTGACTGGAATTCGATTGCTGAGCATCTGGAAGGAAGAACAGGTATATCTATGAATTAGATTTTTTTTTTTTTTGGTGAATTCTATGAATTAGATCTAGTAATTAATAAGTTGAATTTATAAATTTGGTTAGGTTACGAGGAGATATAATTCAAATGTTGTTTTTTTAATACTATTGCTTCTACAACTTAATTGAGTACTCGATCATGTTGTGTTAAGGATATCTTTTTTTTTTTTTTTTTTGGTGAGTATGTGTTAAGGATATCTAGTGGCATATTAGTTAGAACATTGAAAATGAGAGTAATTTGGTTACTGACCGTAAGAAAAATGAGATTTTTTTTTTTGAAAAATGATAAGAATAAGTCTTAACTAAACTATACAGGAGTGGTAAAGATTGATTTTTTTTTATAAACTAAATATTAATTTTATTTAGATCATAATCAACTTAGGTATGATTAATTATTTAGAATCATGTTCTTATTTTTCATGTTAATACTGGATATTCTATCATATATTTATCAATTAGTTGCATAAAGTTCATGTCACTTTGAGTAAGGTTAATCATATTTGATATTTCTTATATGCATATGGCTATAGAAACAATTTCATATACTAATAGATAAAGTCTATTTGCTTCTATTAGTATAGGCTCTGTTTAATGCAAATTAAAATATTATATAATATAAACATTGCGAATTTATGTTAATAGTATAACATGTTATACAAAGAGAGGATTGCTTTAGTATAGAAAATTAATATTGAGAGCATGAAAAATAAAAATAATTTTTTGTGGTGTATTAATCCTGGTGTATTAATCCGTTGGGATGCATCTCTTAGTCATTTTTTTGTGGTGTATATTTTACAAAGGATCCTCTACTAGTAGGAAGTGCTGTTTTTCTGTTAGAAAGGCTTCTTAGATAGGATATTGGTGGATAGCTTTTGGTCAGTTTTTAAAACTGTACATCTTGTACAGGCTACACCAAAAATGTATATCTTTTACTCATAGTAATATTATATATTTTGCCTTCCAAAAAAATAAATAAAAATAATTTGGTATTTTGTAGGCAAAAAGTTGAGAATATAATTTTGAAAAATGAGAAGAATAAATCTTAACTAAAAAACTATAGTGGTAAAGGTTGATTTTATTATCATAATGAACTTATGTATGATTATTTAGTTAGAATCATGTTATTATTTTTCATGTTCTACTGGATAATATTTATTTATTTCTGTAAAAAAAATCATTTATTTATTATTTTCATAAAATGTATATCACTTTGAGTAAGTTTAATCATATTTGATATTACTTATGTGCATATGGATACAAAGCAAATTTCATATACTAACAGTTAAACTCCTTTTGCTTCTATTAACAGAAATTAAATATTATATAATATAAACACTGCAAATTTATTTTAACAGTATAATGTGTTATACTTTGAGAGGATTGCTTTAGTATAGAAAATTAATAGCTATCAATATCTTATGTTGTTAGTATATATAATACATCATTTTATTATCGTAAGCCTATAATAGTTAGTTCTAACGATTTTATTTTTACTAAGGTTACAATAGAGGTAATTGTACTAAGAGAACATTGCTTTAATATAAAAGACTAATATATATATATATATATATATATATATATATCATACTGTTAGTAGTATTTTGTACTAACAATTTTATTTTTACCAGAGAACGATATTACAAAAGAGGTAGCAGCAGTAGTACCTCATGTTTTTGTATTTTTCTTTTTGCAATGTATTTTGAATTAATAATGGGTTTTCATTATTGTATAGGTAGTAGTTGCAGAGCAAGGTGGGTCAATCATCTTGATCCTGGAGTGAACAAAAATCCCTTTACAAAGGAAGAAGAAGAGAGGCTAGTTGCGGCCTGCGAGCGCTATGGGACAAGGTGGTCGACCATAGCGAAGTTCTTCCATGGTAGAACCGATAACGCCTTGAGGTGTCGTTGGATGATTTTAATGAGACGAAAGCAAAGGGAATCCGATGAGAGAAACTTGGAAGAGCTTGATAACGGTTCAAGCAGTGCCTCCTCGAGCAATGTCATGAGTAATTTTTGCACTGAACAAAGGGCATCATGTGCTGGTGGTGATAACTCATCATCCGAATTTAGGGCTTCTTCTTCCTCAACTGAGAAAGAGCAAACACTTGAGAAGCCAAATGATAGTGAAAGGAAAGAAGTTCCTTTCTATGATTTTCTTGGTGTTGGAGACAAGTGAAGTGTTTTTAGACTTCATATGTGACTTGGCTCTCTCTATTTCTAGCTATTTTTCTGTCCAATAAAAAAAGGTTTTAGAAACCTAGACTACATATGCATGAGGCTCATAATCTTTATAGCCTTTGAGATTAATTAGTCTGATTACATGAAGATTCAACTCTTTTGTGTTTTATTATATTTTTTCAGGAGTCTCTTTGATCCCTTCGAGTCGTGCTATTCCTTTGTTGACTCATTAAAGGGATAACTTTGATTGTGTGTAAAATCAAGGTTCTGTACTGTGATTACAATTGCAGTGTCATCCCAATTTCTTGTGATTGGCTTCTTCCTTACCCTAAGAAAGTGTTAGATTGTATAAACAAGAAGTACATCCAAAGTGCTAGACCGATTTCTCATAAGTTGCTTTGATTTTTATTTTTTACAAAGTTAATATGTATAATCTCTATATATAAATTTGAATAATTATTTTGAATGACAGTTTAAATGAAGGTATTTTTAAGAGTTATTCTTCAATGAAATTATTTTTCAAGGTTCTTTATTCAATGAGAGCATTATTTTCATAACTTCTTATCTCTTTCAATATATTCTTTTCCTATTTATTTCTAAATTAAATTTTAATATTTTTTAAAAGAAATTATCAATAATTAAAAATAAATCTAAAATATAATTTATATGTTCAAAAATATTTATTCATTATCTATTTTAACTATAATATAATTTATATATTTAAAAATATTTATCTATTATAAATTTTAATTATATAAAATAAATATTTATCATGTGTATTGCACCTATTAAAATACCAGTGTTTTCTTAAAGATGTTAAAGTAGATACTAGATACACGTATCTTTCGCAGTCAAAAAAGAAGATACACGTATCTTTCATAGAAATAATTTCTTTTTATCTCATCACATTGAAATAAATATATCTCTTCCATTAATTTATCTACGATTGGTTTCCCCTTCAAAATTTTAAGGTTTAATAATTTCGTGTTGGTTAATACAGTTTTATTCCTTCTACATAATTAATATGCGATTTTATTTTCATATTTTGTGGTCAAATTCAATTCCTTAACTTTTATACCTAAAAGCTCTGAAAAATTAAACGGTTAAATTGTTTGAAACTCTCAAAGCAAAACCCATCAATTAAAACATCATATCTAAAATAGGAAAATCTTAAAAATTATCTCTTTTTAAAAAATTTAATCTTAGTATTTATAAAATATTCCATATTTTATCAATTTTTTCCTGAATTTTTACTTTATAAAACTTTCATTTGTTTCATTTTATCAAATTCATCATAAATTTCAAATATTCAGGGTGAAAAATAAGGATATAAAGTTCATTTTTTATGAGGCAAAGAATGAAGAGACTAGGGTTTTAAGCGCTGAAAAAAAATTGCAAAGGGATTTATGTTATCAATTAAAAAAATAGAAATTTAAATTCAAAAAATAAATTGAGAAAAAAATTGTATCATATTAACTAGTTTTCTTTTATTGGTGAACTCAGAGTTTCGCTTTAGTTGGCTACTTTTAGTGGGTTTTACCTCTCAACTAGCTTAAGGGATCCAAACCCAGTGTCGCTCGAACCAATGTCATATTGGTACACCATGTTGGTATATTAACTCTAATAAAAAGAAGATAATTATATCAAATATTTTAAATATAAAATTAATTATATGTCAATTATGTCACACCATGTTGATATATTAACTCTAATAAAGAGAACCAACAAGTCTTTGGTTCGAGTGGTATTAAACTCGATCCCTTAAGCAAGGTCTCGGGTTTAAGCCTTGTGGATGGAAAAAACGTGGTTAGAATGAGATACCCTAAAGGTGGCGCCATCAGCGAAGCAGCATGGGTACAAAAAAAAAACTCTAATAAAGAGAAGATAATTAAGTCGAATATTTTAAATATGAAATTAAATCTCACTGAAACGTAGGTCACTTTTCTTAATTAAAAGTTATTTAAGTAAATTGTAAAATTTTGCACATAAATTAAATTCCCCCGTATATAATTTCAGCCATTTTGTTCAACAAATACTCTTTGCTTTTAGTTATCAATCATAGGTGTCCAGCTATTTTGCAATATATGCAATGTTAATTAACTGAAGCTATAAAAATGAGAAGTAAAACATTTTTAAGATTAAAAAAGGAAGAAATAAAAAAAAAACATAAATTAAGTTAACAATTTAAAATATTTGAAAAAGGAAAGGTATAGAAAGATATATAGAGAAGGGAAAAAATAAAGTAACTATTTAATTAGTTCTATCTTAAATTTTAAAATTCACCCTTATATAAAAAATTTATTTCCTTATACATTTTTAACAGTGGTATGAAGTTCAACAATATGTTCTTCATTTTATCACATAATCTTTCATATCAAATTAAATTAATTTTGCTTTTTAATTGATTATTCAGATAAAGAAAAAATTAACTTTCTTTAATTTTTAATTATCTCTTAAATGATGTTTTTATAATAATATTTTATTCATTAAGCTAAATTATTATATTTTGTAAATAAAAAATTCAAATACCTATATATTTATATTTTATATTAGTAAATATTTTTTTAATTTAATATATCTTCCCTTAATTTATTTTTAACATGCATCTATAAATGGCTATATAATTAATATAAAATATATTTACTAATGAAAATGAACGAGACGTGCTTGTGAACATGTATACATTAAATATACAGTTCATTAAACATAAATATTAAACAAAATTTTTGTCAGTCTCACATAATATTTAATGATTATCTCTTCTGATTTTGTAGTTTTCAATAAATTTTAACCAATTAGAGAGAATGTGTGTGTTTGAAGGAGTGTATTAGAGAGTATGCTTTTAGCACTCCTCTAAGGAGGAATGCTGTTTGTTACGAATGATTCCCTGCACTAATTGCACAAAACAATACGTGTCTAATTTTCAAATATACACAGTTGTCCTTAATGGAATACAAGGGAAGGTAAATTTCAAAATTAACCAATAAGCTTTCTTCGTATGTTTTCTACGAAAACAATTTCCTACCAAATAGCATTTTTCCTCCTCTAATTATATGAGAAATGCTAGAAACACACTATCTGACACACTCTTTTAAACACACTCTCTCTAATTGGTTAAAATTTATTGTAAATGACAAAATTTTATGGGTCTTGCATCATATTTAATGATTTTCTCTCCTGATTTTGTAGTTTTCAATAAATTTTAACTAATTAAAGAAATTTTATTTGAAGGAGTATGTTAAAAAGTGTATTCCTAGCATTCTTTTAATTATAAACTTACTTCATGAAAAAAAAGGTTAAATAATTGTAATCGAAATTCAGAAATAAATTAATTTTGAAGAGAAACAAATTTACTCTTTTAGATGGCATTTGGAGTAAGGAAATTTTAAATTAACATATTAACTACTAGTAGTTTAGTGACCGTTTTAAATAGGTCTCTAACTTAACTACTATTTGATTTTAGTGACTTATTTTTCACTTTATTGATCGAATTTTTAGCCTCTAAATGTAATTGTTCTTGTTGTATAATATTTAAAGAGAAAATGACACAAGAATAAATGTTTCTTGCATTTGATAGTAAAGAATACAAATATTTCTCAATTGTAAAAAATTCTTAAAAATATTAATTTGATAATAAATAGAAATAATTTTTTCTCCTCTCTGCAGTAAAAATAATAAAATTTCCTGATAGTAAGACTATAAAGTTATTAAACTTTCATAGTAATTTATTATAATTTCATAGGAAATTTGAATAATAACTAAACATATTTTATAAATTTTTACAAGGATCTTATTTATAAAAAGTGATTTAGTTGGAAATAAAAAATTCTCAATTTTAAGATTACATGTGACACAAAAAATACTATAACTATTAATTATTAAATTAGAATGATTTTATTTTACATATACATTACATATTAAGTTTAGTAGTTTTTCTTTCCATCATCTCGTATAGATTATTTTCAAAAACTTTATAAAATTATAAAAATAAAATAAGTAGTATGAAATGTTAGATATATAAAATAAAATTATATATACTATATATGAGTTATTAAATTAATTTCATTTTGTATATATAAAGTATGACTGGTTTGTAAAATTTTCATTTTTTTAATAAAAGGAAATAATTCATAGATTACACCTTCAACATTATCTCTATCGCTTAGAAAAATTTCAATATTTGGAGGTTTCAATATATTAATTATTAAGCTCACACATTTTTTTTTATAAGCAAAATAAATTTTATTGATAATAGATAGTCAAACTTTACACAAGAAGTTAGTGTAATACTTCGAGTCCTAAACATGTGTTGAATTTATAATTTATAATTTTATAATATATTTTTCAATCATTTTAAATTAAGTTTATTTATAAGTATACCTTAGTGGATATCTGGATGATTTGGAAGCAGCGTAACATGGAGATATTTGATCAAAAGTTGTGTGCTGATTGGTTCATTGTGAGTCAAATTCAGGTGCTACAGGCAACAATCAACAAGGTTCTGGTAGCTGGAAGACGTCATAAAGATCGATCCAATCCAAGTTCGATGGAATCATCTGCAGGACCCTTATGTCAAATTGAATGTTGATGGCAGTTCTCGTGATAATCCAGGAGCTTCAGGATTTGGGGGACTTATTAGAGATAGTTTGAGTCAATGGATTATTATTGGTTTTTCAAGTTCATGTGGTGTGACAACTAATTTGAATGCTGAGTTTTTTGCTCTTTTATCATGGGCTTCAAGTTGTTTGGGAAGCAAGTTTTACACACATGTTATCTGTGAATCAGACTCTTTGCCGGCTCTTGATCTCATCAAGCAAGGCTCTCATACTTTTCATCTTTTTTCTTCCATCATTGCCAAAATTAGGCAACTTCTTCTCCGTAGTTGGATTGTGCAGCTTCAACATACTTATCGTGAAGGCAACTAGTGTGCAGATTGGTTAGCCAAATTTGGGATGTTTGCCCTCATCAGTTAGTTTCAGTTCTGCTAGCTGATGCTATGGGAATTCAATCCCTTAGACAGTAGTTTTTTCTTTTTCTTCCTTGTCTGACTTTTATTTCTACCTGATCAAAAAAAAAAAATTAGAATTTATATAAATGTTTCTTTTAGAAAATAATATCTTTATAAATGTATCTGCATGTGTATATAAATTGGATATATACATAATTTTAATAAGATATATTAATAATTAAAAAATATATTACCTTTTATAATCATTAAATTTTCTTTAAAAAGATATATAATTGAATAAAAATAGAAATACATAAATACACCAAATGTAACTTTAATTATAATATTTTACTGGTAAGCAGTTGTCATTCCCACAAGTGTTTGCATTTTCATATATCCTCTAATTTTATAATAATCTTGCATTAGAATAATATTTTCTCAACGAGTTTAGGAACATGATGTATATTTTACGAATTTGTATTTAATTAATAGATAGATAAATCTTTTTTGGTATAAAAAATCATTAAAATAAACTTGGGTCTAGGGAAAGATGTTGCGAGTTTAACACGGTACGCATGAACCAGTTCCAAATTATGAATCATCACACATTAATTTAATTATCGCTCACCGAAGAATTATTTAATTTTATCATTTTCTCCATGTAGTCGAGCAGAGCTTTCTTGCCAGCTACCACCCTTGTCTTGATATCTTAAGATCTCTTAATAAAATGCTTTACGCAATTGCTTATCAAGTTGATCAGGCTAGTAAAGTGATTGATACTAAAAAAAAATCCCATCTTTTTTTTTTTTTTTTTTTTTTTTTTTGAGGTGATATTTTTTCCGTTGATTTGAATGGGAAATTTCTCCTGAGTCATCAGTATAGCATCCATCTTAAAGAAATGGCAAAGTGCATTGGCTGATAATATTTTTAATTCAACTGCGATCATTAATTAACTTCCATTATGAGGGCTGCATAAGGGCTAAGCAACTAATTAATTTTAGCTTTTCACAACTGAAATTTTTTTAGACTAAGCTACTAATTTAGTCATTCAATAATTTACTTTTAAAAAAATGATAATTTACTTTACATTAATTAAGTTGGTGTATAAAAATAAGAAATATTAAGATGCAAATTATAGTATTCTATTTATTAAAATAGATGTTAATTTAAAAATCAATAATTTATTTACTTCTTTGATTAATAAACTCTGAATTAGAAGAAATAGTGTTATTTTAGTTTATGAAATTTCATATTTTATAATTACTAGACCTAACCTTATAGAAGAAATAGTGTTATTTTAGTTTATTAAATAACATGTATATTAAAGATGTAAAAAAAAAAAAAAAAAGCATTGCGTAATATTCTGCAATATGGATTTCCACATAAGACAATATTGTCAAACTTATGTCACAAATAATGTATTCAGTAAGCTCAATAATTCAATATGGATTTGAAAGATTTTTTCTTTAAGCTACAACTAGTTCAATTAAAATTGTTGAGACTTAATTTTCTTCCCCATCAACAATCTTTCCCTCTAAACGTCACCTACGTGAGCCTTAAATATAAGTTCGGTGTGAAAACTGAAAAGTTTAGTTTTTTATATAGAAAAAATTATTAGAAAAAAAAAAGGGGAGACTCAAGAATTGAATAGGAGTCTTTCTTCTCTAGAAGAAAAAAGAAAGTATAAAATTGGCAGACATGAGAATCAAGGAGAAAGATGAGTAACCTTCATAATGCCAACAAGCTCTTCAAGGGAAAGGTTGTCCAGGGTTTTTTAGGCTCTCAGTGTTGTAATCTGTGGTCTCCACTGTCTAGGCAAACTTCTCAAAATTTTGACAATTTGATCAAAGTTATCATAAGTTTTACTTAGAGATCTGAGTTCATTTAATATGGTCTGAAAACGTCCAAACATACTTTGTATGCTTTCATTTTCCTCTATACTAAACATCTCATAGTGCCTAGTAAGTAAACTTAGTTTGTTACGTTTCACCTCAGTGGAACCCTTGTACGTTAAAACAAGAGTGTCCCACATCTGCTTGGACTTTGGTGTGGACTTTGGTGTATTCTTCTGTTGAGAGTGCACACATGATGGCATTTCTGGCTTTGGAGTTCAACAGGTATCTTTGTTTCTGCTCTTTTGTCCATCTAGCCCTTGGAATCTCGTTTAGGTTCTCATCATATGGGATGTGATTCCCATTCTCCACAACGTCCAGCATATCAATATGATAGGATTCAAAGAATGCAATCTTTTTTTGTTTCCAATAGTCATACTTAACACTTTTGAAGAGCGTGGCATGTTGACTGCTTATCCTTCGTTTTTCATCTAGTCACAGGATCTTTGTTCCTCTGTACTATTAGGTACTCAACCCCAAGAAGACGAACTCTAATGCCAACTGAAATAAATGGAATACACTAGAAGGGGGGTTGAATAGTGTGTTCGTGTAAATTTAAAACTTTTTCTAAGATATAAAAACCTTTTTTTGGAAAGCAAATGTGTCAACAAATTAGAAAACAACTTAGTTTAAAGACCATCCAACACTAGAAAAACCAAATTTGACAAGAACAAATTTTTAGAGAGATCGTCCAACAAGTATAAAACAGCTTTAAAAAAAAGTTTTAAGAGACTTGTGCATCCAAAGATGTGTTAAAAGAACAACAAGAGAAAACAAGTTAAAGTTAAAGCTTAAAGAAGAGAGTGTAAACACTTTATTTATACTGGCTCACTCAAACTCTTGAGTTACGTCCAATTCTCCTTCAAATCCTTGAAGGGTTCCACTAATCAAAACTTGATTACAAAGCAAGTATTCTACCCTGCCACTTCTGGCTTATACAAGTATTTTCTAGGTCACTTCTGGCACACCCTCAATCTCCTCTTGAGATTGATAAACACCTAACTATTCTTTGGTCACTAAGCCACTCCTGACTTTCCAAACAATCACTACAACATTTTTTATTTTAGACCACACTTTTTTTCTCACGGTCAAAAAACCATGGTTAGAACATAAAATAGGCCACGATTTTTATCCGTAGAAGATAAACGTGGTCTAATAAAATTAGGCCACGGTTTTGAAACTGTTAATTTATAAGAGACCACAGTTTTCTATCTGCCGGTATATCCAACCACAAATAAATAAACGTGGCTTATAAATTTCGGAGGCTATTTATATTAAAGAACAATTTTAAAACCGTGGATTTAGAATAAATCGAATGTTTTAAATTGTAGATATATTAGCCCACAAATATAAGATCGTGGCTTATCAAATCATCATGAAACTGTGGGTTACACAATTGAAACATATAGCGCAGGATATTAAAAATTAAAAAGTTTAAAATTAAAATAGATTCTTAATTAGTAAAAAATTGTGGTTTAACACTTCCCCTTGTACAGTACCCTGTGTGGTTCTATTTTCACTCGCGATGCAAACCTAGCTTCGTTCCCCCCGTAAACTTCACCAGAAGGCTCCTCGCTCACGATGTCTTCTTGTGCCCTTCAATTCGCTAGAAAGTGGTGCAGAAGGCAACCTCGCCCATGTATCACCGTTCCTCAGGTATGGATTCCCCTTTGGCTTCCTTTCTCCTAACCCTTGTGTCCCCTCTCCCCCTTTGGTTTCCTTTCCCCTTTGGGTCCGCTCCAACCATTACTATCGATTGTATTTGGAAGCTATTAACGATTTGGAAACACATAGTGGGTTTTTGTGAAGCTTCTTTCAGAACCTTATGCGATGAAACCTTGTGGGTTTTCCACTTTTCTTTGTTCGCTCTTGTCTTTCAGAACCCCTTTTATTGCCCTCTTCTGGCCTTCTCTTCAATTTGAAGTTGTTATGGATGTGCTTTGTTTTAGACTAGTTAATTGTGTCAAATAGTGACATTGTAGTGACAGAGCCTTGCATCACGGCCCTCTACTGCTCTAATACTCCTTTAGTGTCCCAGATCAATGCTTTTGTGGTGTGCTGAAGTTGTGACAAGTGGTGGTGTTATCATTGTTTTTGATATATGTATTGGGAGAAGTTTGATTATATATGATGTTCCATTCTTTGGGTTTGTCAAGACATTGTAGTCTCCTTATTGTCCTAAGTGGTAAATCATATGACAATAAACAAAAGCAAAAGCTTGGTGCTCCTTCTGAGGATCAACCTCCTTACCCCTGCTCAAGAACTATATAGAATGGGGTTTACTTAGTGACTCTAAGTGTTTAATTGAATTTTTTTTTATTACTCATGTATATTTCTCTGTTTCTACTCTATCCTTTTTTGCAGATACGAGGATGCAAACTTCACAACAGGACAAAGTATTTTTATGGTTTAGACCTCTGAAATTGATATACATGTGTTTAATGGCCCTTAAAAAATTGTTTTTAATCAATCAGGAGGTTTAGACAGAGGCTTTTGCTTCGCTTTGTTTAGATTATGACTTAGTTCTTTGGAACATTTGGACTTTAGGGAGTGTAATTGGGACTCGGTCTAATCACTTGATTCATTTGGACTTTGAAGAGTGTAATTGGGACTGCTTTTGGGTAGCTAAAGTTATTTGTGACTTATGAATGTTGTTATATATTCTAGTTGATTGATTTATATATTTTAGTCTGATACTCCTATTGTTAGGCCTATAATAGTACTTTCTAATTTTTCTGACTGATATATTATCGTGGAACATATGAAAATGGCCTCTATATTTACATTGAATTGGTTTGATCTTTTAGCAATTGCAAGCTGTAATCACATGAACCTGTTAGTTTTTTTTTATTTTTTTATTATTTGAATAATGAAACATTATCTTTTTTATTAATGGTTTTTTTTTTATATTTGTTCACTGGTTCTGAGATAGCTTGCACCGAATGTGTCATGCTGCAACCTTGTTATGTTGGCAATTGCTTGTATTCAATGATTGCCAATTGCATCTTTTAATAAAGATGATGCTGAACGTCTCCAATCAATATGTATATATATATATATATATATATATATATATATATATATATATTAATTCCATTATATATCTGAACTTGTGGCTAAGAATTTTTGTGATTTGATGCTTGCTATAGGTTCAAGATTGTTAGGACCTTTCAGCTGAGTTTGAAGGGGGAACATCAACCTGAAAAGTTGGAGGAACGTCTTAGCAATATGTTGACCGGTCTTGATGATGGGTTATTGCTAAATCATTTTCTCACATGCTCAATTTGGCCAACTTGGCAGAGGTTCACGTTGTGTACCAAAGGATCAAGTTATTCAAGAAAAGGGTGATTTTCTAATGGGAACTTTGTCATGAATGACTGGGTTAGACATTGAGAAGACCTTTAAAAGGCTTGTTATTCAACTGAAGAAGACTCTCAAGGAAATCCTAGCTTAGATTAAATATTTATTGTGTTTATACCATCAAATGTACGTTTTATTTAGATTAAAGAGTTGTGTACGTGTATACAATATTTTATTTCAACTTCTATAAAAAGTTCATACAAAAATTTTAATTGTTTTATTAGTTAAATGTTTTTTTATAATATCTGATTATATATATATATATATATATATATATATATATATATATATATATATAAAATATGTGACTTAAACATCAATCTATTATATATTTCGTTATTTAAACGTTGATAATTGTTGCTTATATTGAGTGGCTAGGACTAAATAAATGTGGCCTATAATAAAATGACAAGTAAAAAACTATGGCTTAAACATTTAGGCAATGGTTATATAAATTATTGCTTGAAACTACAAATGTTGTCTATTCTATTTGTCCACAGTGAAAAATTCATGGTCTAAAACATATGGCAAGACTTATAAAAATGTGTTCTTTTTCAATATTTTAGGCCACGGTTATTTTTGCATTGTGGCCAAAACTTAAAAAACCGTGGTCTATTAGCAAATACCACGGCCACTTAGAGCGCACCAGAAAAACCGTAGTCTAAACTATAGACCACGGTTTTTTCACATCTAAGCACGGTTTTTTGTTGTGGTCTAAAGTAAAAATTTTTGTAGTGAATCTATTTGAAAGATTACAAATAATCAAAAGATAACTCTCAAAGAGAGAATACACAATAATAGCATGTTACAGAAAAACTTTGCTAAGCAAAGGTTAACACTCTTAAGCACTCAGTGTATGATTGTCCAATAGAGAATGAAAATTAGAGTAGATTTTTGCAGCACTTCGTTCTTTCTTGATAACTTCGTTAATCTTCTTTGTGTGTAATTTTCTCCATTTATAGGCTTCAGAAAAACATCCGTTGTGGGGATCAGAGCCTTGATGAATTCTTTGTTTCCTCACAGCACATGGCCGTTGCAACGTGGTAGCTTCAGGTGGAGAGAGAAAAGGGACAATAGTATTGTTATTTTCTGAGCCCGCATCCACTACTTGTACAAAAATGGTTCTTGCAAGAATATTCTTCTTGTCTCATGTCTCAATGTACACTTTAAAATTCAAAAGATTAGCCATTTCAAAAAGACGAGGGAATAAGTACAAAGCTTTTTTAGCACAAATCAACCTCGTGAAGTGCATGTGTGCTATGTGTACTTTTGGACGATAAAAGCTTAGATACAACATTGTGTAAGTTCCATATCTCCAATTATGGACATTTAAAATAGACTTAGCACATTGGGTGCTAGCTTTCACAAAACACTTGGACATTGTTCAGTTATAGCGCGTTGGACACTAGTTATACATTTAATAAAAATAGGTACCAGAGTGTAAATACTATATTAGACGCTATGTAAATATATGACCAGAGCAATATATGTTAAGGATTCCATTACCAAAATTGCCTTGGACGAAAGTAAACCTGTAATATTCAATGAAATCCATTAGCTTGTCAAATTCTAATATATTTGTTATCATTAAAACTATAGAGATTTTGAGAGGTTAGACATCGTCAAGTGTCTTTGGTTCTAACAAAAATTATATATATATATATATATATATATATATATATATATATATATATATATATATATATATAGGGGCTGGATCATTTAGGACACTGAGACTAGTCTTATGGTTATCAACCTCTACTTGCCACTTCTAGACACGATCAAGTGAGGGGAACTCGACAGTTATCCTAAAAACAGATAAGCTATTATAGAGAGAAAAGAATGAGGTAGGTCAGTCAACACATAATTTAGATAGAACCCAATACTAACCTCAGCATCAGAGTCCCTTTTGCAAGTACCTCAACCTCGCCCTAATTGGAAGATCGAAAACATCAAGTATGTTCTTGCTGAGAGCTCGATCATCAGAATAGCGGAAGGTCCTCATCTAAAGATCTCGATAAGAACATTTGGTGCCCACCGTGGAGCCGTGGAGAATTTTGTCCTGCGGCCACACATTTCATGGTCACCACGAGACGAGCGGATCCAAGTTGGATAACCAAGGGGAAAACTCCGTGATGCAAGAATTCCGTGAATAATTGGAATCTTTACAAAAGAAGAATGCAGATGACCTTGCCGCACTTAGACAAAAGCATGAAGTTGATCTCCAAGCACTACGAGATGAAAATGATACCATCCAAGCACAGTTGCAGGAGTCTGACGTAGCAACAAATCGGACACCGACTTGTGATGAAGCCGAGTCCCAACAACCACAAAATACAAACACCTAATCACATCATTCCCATCATAGCACTCACCAATGAGGAGAAACACCAGTGCGCTCATGAATCTAGTCTTTGTCTTAAGGACTCAACGGTCTTCGATGACACCCCTTCGTTGATGGTTCATAGATGTACCTCTACCCTTGGGCTGGAAACCTTTGAATCTGGAACGATACGATGGCACCACAGATCTTGATGAACACCTAGAAGCGTATGTGACACAAGTAAACTTATATACTAATGAGGATGCTATCTTGTGCAGGGTCTTCCCAAACGTCCTTGAAAGGACCTGCGCTAAGCTGGTATACTCGACTCCCGCTGAGGTCCATAGACTCTTTTGAGACTTTGGCACAACGTTTCGATGCTTAATATGCAACAAGTCGGCCGCATCACATTACGTCTATTGCATTAGTGAACTTAAGGCAAGCTGATGATGAACCCTTGTAGAAATTCATGGAAATAGTTCTCAGCCATATCTGTCAAGATCAGAGATCTCGACCTTGGAGTGGCCCTGCATTCCATGAGAGTAGCACTACGTCCTAGGCCGTTTGCTGATAGCCTATGCAAGAAATGACCAATCAACATGGATGAGTTACGACATCGCGCAGCTGGTTATATCCATATAGAGGAATTGTCCGAGTTTCACAATAAAATGCGTCAAATCGATGCAAAGAAGAATGACACCCAAAGGGAAAAGATATAACCAATAAAAGACAGAGACTTCAAACCTAGAAGGCAACCTTGGAAACCTAGGTATGCCACTTATGCTCCTCTCAATGAGTCCAGGGCAAGAGTCCTTGAAGAAGCTTTCCATGCCAAAATTCTTTCCCTCCCCCCACTGTCCCACACGTCAGACAATGCAGACAAAACGAAGCATTGTCGTTCTCACTAATGCTTCGGCCATTCAATTGAAGATTGTATTGCTCTAAAAGATGCCATAGAAGAATTAGTCTAGCAAGGATATTTAAATCAATACATTAAAGGATACCAACTCGAGCGAGGCAGTTTTTGAAGTCATGGACGCGGAACCCGAGGTTGTTAACGTGGAAATCAAGATGGTCACAAAACACATGACCTTGACAATCACCAGCAACAAGGGGGTGACTCTGAGCATAACCAATAAAAAATCAAGGCAATAACAGAGTATGAGGAGTGCTTAATACTATTGTTGGAGGTTTCCCTGGGGGAGGTTGCAGTAATTTGGCCAGAAAGAAACATCTCCACGCTATTCATAATGTAAATACAATAGATCATGTCTCAAAATGATCATTACCAAAGACTACCTTCACTAATGTTGATTTTGTTGATCCCGACCCAAAACAAGATGACCCCATGGTGATCACCGTCGTCATAGCAGATTGGGGAGTAACGAAAACAATTATCGATCAGGGAAGTTCAGCTAAAGTCCTATATTGGTCAACCTTCTTGAGGTTAGATATTTCTCATGATATCATCAAACCTTACCATTAACCTTTGGTGGGTTTTGCAGGTGAGCATGTTCACACTCGCAGTTATGTTGAACTACTAACAACCTTTGGAGTAGGCAAGCTATCTCAAGCAGTCATGGTGAGATACATTCTCATTGATGTCGATACCTCCTATAACATGCTCATCGGGCTACCGACCTTGAACACGTTAGGAGCTATTGTCTCAACGCCACATTTAGCCACGAAATTCCCATCATCCAATGGAGACATAGTCACTATTAAGGCTGACCAGAAAGACGCCCGCGAGTGTTACGCTAAGATCCTCAAGATAAAGCCTTACAATCTTAAAAGTTCACAGGTAGCCAACGTCAATCACTTGAATCTCGGGTGGAATGATTTTGACCCGAGGTCTGACTTTGAAGATACCCGACCAAGTCCCGTCAAAGAGTTATATTCTTTCCAGCTTGGTTAAGAAGCTAACCAATGCACCAAACTCGGCCAATTGATGGATAACAAAATTAGAAGCAGTATCCAGGAAGTACTCCAACAAAATGCATACCTTTTTGCTTGGAGTGCCTCTGACATGCTCGGTATAGATCCAAATTTCATTTGCCATAAATTGGCAATCTTCCCTAAAGCCAAGCCTATTGCTCAAAAGAGAAGGAAGTTGGGTGAAGAAAGGCATAAAGCAGTACAGATTGAAACAAAGAAACTACTCAAAGATAATTTAATCAGGGAGGTCGACTACACAACCTGGCTTGCCAACATGGTAATGGTAAAGAAAAGCAATGGAAGATGGAGAATGTGTGTCAATTATACCGACCTTAACAAAACTTGTCCAAAGGATACTTATCCTTTACCTAGCATTGATCAGCTGGTGGATGGAGCCTGTGGTTCAAGATGCTCAGCTTCTTAGACACATATTTTGGCTATAACCAAATTAAAATGTATCCTCTTAATGAAGAAAAAATAGCCTTTATCACAGAAGGTGCTAATTATTGCTATAAGGTGATGCCGTTTGGACTTAAAAATGCTAGTGCTACATATCAACGTTTGATGGACAAGGTCTTCAAATAGCTGATTGGCAAGAACATGGAAGTGTATGTGGACGACATGGTCGTCAAATCCAAGATTCCAGAAGAACACAACAAAGACTTAGCTGAAGTCTTCTCTAAACTCAGGCAACACAATATGAGACTGAACCTGGAAAAATGCTCTTTTGGGGCAAGTGGAGGCAAATTTTTAGGCTTCATGTTCACTTATATGGGAATTGAAGCAAACCCAGACAAATGTGAAGCCATAATCGCAATGCGAAAGCCAGAAAATGTTAATGAGGTACAAAAGTTGACTGGAAGATTAGTCTCCCTATCTAGATTTTTACCAAAGATGGCTGAGAAGGCAAAGCCATTCTTTAAACTGCTAAAGAAGCCACATGGAATGATGAATGTGATATAATGTTTAAGGAGTTCAAGTCGTTCCTTGCATCACCATCGATTCTAACACAGCCTACTCCAGGTACCAAGCTACTACACTATCTATCCGTTTCAAACACGACCATTAGCTCAGTACTAGTTTAAGAAGAAGGAAGGAAGCAACAACCTGTTTACTTCACTAGTTGAGTGTTACAAGGGGTGGAGGTGCGATACCAGGTGATTGAGAAGTTAGCCTTGGCGTTGGTAAACTCGGCTAGGAGATTACGGCTATACTTTCAAAGTCATCAAGTCAAGGTAAAAACTGATCATCCTATAAAGCAAGTTCCTAGAAAATCGGAGCTAGTAGGAAGAATGGTCACATGGTCAGTTGAACTCTCCAAATTCGACCTCAAATTTGAACCACGAGGACCAATCAAAGCCCAATGATTGGCTGACTTCTTAGCCGAGCTCCCACCAAAAGACAATGATAAAGATGACTAGTGGCTTTTATTTGTAGATTGAGCATCTAACACCAAAGGGAGTGGAGCTGGGATCACTTTAGAAGAGGATGTATCACTAGAACAATCCCTGAGGTTCAATTTTTAAGCCTCTATAATCAAGCAGAATACGAAGCATTGATTGCAGGGCTGAGATTAGCTAAGGAGATGGGAGTCACAAAGATCAAATGCAGAAGTGATTCCAAGCTTGTCACTGGTCAAGTGTTGGGAAATTTTCAAGCCAAGGATGCACAGATACAAAAATGCTATCATTTAACAATGAGGTTACTTGATAGCTTTTGATGAATATGAGACCAAACATGTCTTTCGAGAGAACAACGACAGAGCGGATATCTTGTCCAAGCTGGTAAGCTCAAAGAAACTTGGTCAGCACAGAACTGTAATTCAAGAAACTCTTAGGCTTCTAAGCATTGAGACACCCGATATTTTCATTTTTGAGATCGGTCGAGAAAGATGGATGAGTCAGTTGTACCATTACTTGACCAGCGATACTCTACCTCAGGATGAACATGAAGCTAAAAAGGTCAGGATGAAATCTTCCCACTATTTAATCATCAATGGTGAGTTATTTAAGAGAGGAATATCAACTCTGCTGTTGAAATGCGTAGATGGAGAATAGGAAGAATATGTACTCAATGAAGTTCACCGTGGTATATGCGGCATGCATACTGGCGGGAAAAGTATGGCAGCTTGCATCATTCGAGCTGGTTACTATTGGCCCACGACCCGAGCAGATTGTGCTGATTATGTTAATAAATGCAAGGAATGCCAAGAATTTGGCAACGTTCATCATGCTCCTCCAAAGAAGTTGCACAGTATATTCTCACCTTGGCTTTTTGCATTGTGGGGAATGGATATTTTAGGACTTTTTCCACTTTCAAAAGGTCAGGTAAAATTTTTACTTATCTCCATTGACTACTTCACAAAGTGGATGGAAGCATAACCTGTAGCGAAGATCACAACTCATCAAGTGCAAAAATTCACATAGAGGACCTTAATATGCAGACATGGAATCCCATATGCCATAGTGACCGATAATGGCAAGCAATTTACAAACAATGGGTATGAAGAATTCTTGACACAACTCGGTATCAAACATTTGGTATCATCAGTAGAACATCCTCAAACAAACGGATAGGCCGAAGCCGCTAACAAGGTGATCTTAACTGAGTTGAAGAAACGGTTGGCATGAGAAAAAAAGTCAATGGGTCGAGGAGTTACCCAGTATACTTAGGGCATACCACTGTACCCCTCAATCTACTACTAAAGAAATGCCATACAGGTTGACATACGGTGCGACACAATGATTCCAGTTGAGGTTGGTGAACCCTCAACTAGAAGAATACACTTCTCATAATCTCACAATTATGAGAATTTGGCAGTAGAATTGGATATGATAGAAGAAGTCAGAGAAGAAGCACAAATCCAAGAAGAGGCTTGTAAAAGAAGAGCAACTTGAAGGCATGATTCAATGCTTAAGAGAAGAGAATTCAAAGTTGGCGATTTGGTATGGAGAGCATGTGAAGAAGCTCAAAAAGACCGCTCTACTGGTAAACTCGCCCCAAACTGGGAAGGACCACTCCGAGTTGTTAAATCTCTACAAAATGGAGCATTTTGTCTTAAAGAGCTAGCATGAAAGGCCATCCCGAGGACCTGGAATGCTACATATTTGAAGCCATATTACAGTTAAAAACCAGGTGATGTACTCTTTTTCCTACTTTAGTCTTTTTTCCCAAGTATAAAAATAATAGGTTTTGGCTGAAGAGGTTTTAATAAGGCACACCTCGTTGATGTAAAAGGATATAAATTCATTTCACCCCTCATTAATGAAATCCTTTTACCATAAATTTCCTTAAACTTATTGCAAATACCTGATGTCTCTTAGTTATTGATGTTTTACTTTAACGAAATTCGCTTTAACTATTATGTATCTGGGCGTTATTATACTATCTTGATGAATTGACTATGAGTAAGGGTGAGATAAGGTAAAAGCTGATATAAGGTTAGTCATGAGATAAGGCTTGCTCCTTATCGTGCTTCGGCATTTCTAGCCTAACACTACTTGAATGAGAAATGGTTCTCACTCCAAATCGGCTTTTCAGCCTCACTGCAATATTAACGAGATTCTAATCTTATTATTTACATTGCAACTCTTCTCACTCCAAATCGGCTTTTCAGCCTTACTTGAACATTAATGAGATTCCGATCTTATTATCTACAACTTAATATTGGCGTTTCAGCTTCACTACAATGTTACTAAGGTTCCGATCTTATTACTTACATTGCAATCTTTCTACTAACAATACTTCTTACTACTAAATCAGCAAGTTTTATTATCATGCAATACAGAATATAAACAAATCATGCTCTTTATTTCAATATATCACTATTAGCATATCTCATTATTAGCATGTTTTTCTGGCAAATACATTACTTGCCATTCACTCTTAGAAGAAAATATATAAGTCAGCAAATATAACTTCATTTCATTACTGATAACATTGTCATTACAAGTAACATCAATACTTGATACCCAAAAGTAGTGTCAACTCTTACACAAATAACTAATCTATACTCAGCTGGGGGGCTGTGAAGTTGCTTCCTATACCCCCAATGGATATTGTCTCATCCCCTTCTGATTACTCTGAAGTCTCAATTTGAGATTCCTCTTCAAAACTCCATCTTTTACATCCATATCAATATTAAGGTTTCTCAAATCAAATTCGGGGAGGAATAGATAAATCTACCTCTTAGCTTTCTTGAAACCCTCTCTGTGAGCATAAACAATCGCTTTCCTCACCTCATCTATCTCATTGCTAAATTTACACTTTCCTTCTTCGAGGTCAGCAATGGTCTTAGTCAAATCATCAATCTTTTTAAGCAAATCTCTATTGTTATCTTCAACCAGCTTCTTCTCGGATTCCAAACTTTTTCTCTTGTTTTCCTCTCCCGTTAGTTGAAAGCCGAGTGTCTCAGGCAATCTCTTAGAATCAGTTGAATCCTTAACCAATTGGTCAATGTTATCAGACAATTCCTGGTTGCTCTTCAGCAAAACTTTAGCATCCTTTACTAGTTGACTGTTCTCTTTAACTTTCAAACTAAAGGCATCATCATGCCCCTTAATTATTTGGTTCTTCTCTGCTAACGCAATTTCCAAGCTCTTAATTTTCTTTGTAGCATCTTCTTTCAAAATCCTTTTCTCCTCGGTTATGGCTTTCAACTTGTTGTCAGCTTCAACAAGTTTTGGCCTCTAGTATCATATGATACAACTGAATGGAGTAGGAACACTTCTGTTGCATCCAAACTCTCCTTGGCACCCACATAGTCCATTATATCTTTGTCACACTTTAAAAGCAGAGGTTTGTTCTTTATAAATTTAGTACTCTTCAATTCAGAATTCCATAAGGAAGGAGGATTGGTGACTGTTGCATGATCAACTCTGCGCAGTTTCCCTTTGTGGTGATGAAGTACTATGGTCTTTTGTGGTGGAGGACCGCATGAGGAAGTTGGCACGAGTTGATCTTGCTCTTGTCTAGTCTGCTTACCAGCAACATTAACCTCAGGAGATGGAGGAAGAATAGTGTTATTGGCAGAAGCCTTCTTTGAAGTTTCCTTCGCCTTGACGACCTCTGAAACTTTTAAACTCTCAACACCTTTAACCACTTGCTCGGATACATCCTAATTTGCTAGGCCGACCTCCAAAGTTGTTGATTCAACCCCTGGTTGTTGCACATTCACCACAAGTTGGTCACTTGGTTATGCCTTGTTGCCCTTTTCATCATTTCTCTTTCTTTTTCTCTGCTTGAATACATTGGCATAAGCCGACGGCGCCTTTTCTTGCTCAGTTTCTAGAACCGTGTTCCTCAAATTTTTATAGTTGTAACCTTTCATGATGGCTACACAACAAAATACAATAAATAATGGTGGAGTATTTGATAAAGTCACAAAAACAATACACATAATGGGTAATACTTACTGCTAAGTGCCCTATCAACACTTATTGAAAGAGGAAGGTCTATAGCCCTTTTTATATTAATCTTTCGAGGAAAAGTAGTAATGGTCAATATATCTTTCCTGTCCTCGGGGGTTAATAGATACTCTGCCCTCGATTTGAACCCCGCAAGTTTTGATTGCCAATATAAGGGAAACTTCCTTGTCCCGTAGGGTTTGTAAAAGAGGGTTTTATGATCGGCATATGAAGGGTTAGGTTTTATTTTGAAGAAACGAGTCTTGAATTTTTTTCCAGGACTAGTTATACAGGGTAAATAAACTACCATACTGAGCACCACACAAGGATACCCAACTAGCCTTGTTACCTTCGCCTATTTTGGTGTAATTAAAATACATAAGTTTGTTGATGGTCGGAACAAGATGTAAGTAGTAACACAAGTTTTCAAATGCTTTTATGAAGGCCTAGCTATTGGGGTGGAGTTGAGATGGAGCCATGTTCATCTCGGTCAACATTTGACATTCAAAATCAGAAAAGGGTAAGGTAATACCTAAATCCTTAAAATTATCTTCGTATACATAGGTATACTCGGTCTCAGTAAGGCAGGTATTGAGGAAAACTCTCTCAGTTAGAAGACAATGTTCAGCAATCACCCAATTAGGCTCATTGGTATCGGTCAAGTCTATCCTACTTTTCAAGTCAGTCATTGACTTCAAACTCTAAAAACGGGAGGCATACACATTCACTTCACCACTCACCCTAGCATAACCCTCCAAGGTCACTGGAGGGAACTTATCCTTTCTTTTTTGGCGTCTCCTATTCTTTTTCTCAGAGGGGCCCTTAACCTTTGCCATTGCTTCTTTTTGTTTGCAACTCACTTTTAAAAAGATGACATTTTTGACAAAATCGTTAACCTCAGAGAGGATATCCCTGACACCAGCCTCAACATTTTCAACCCTCTCTTCTGCAACAACATTGTTTCCCTCATTGTCTGCAACCATAGCCGTGACCACATAGTTCGCATTAACAACCATGGTTTCCTCCCTAGGACCCTTCATTAACTTACTAAATACCTCAGAATCAGAAGAAGAAGAAGAAAATGAATCACCCTCAGAGCCTTCATCCATTTCTGGAACCTCTTTTTCTAAAAGAGATCTCTGAATTGGAGATTCATCCCCAAAACCCCCGCTTTCACCAGATTGAGAAGACATTGTAAAAGGAAACAAATGTGAAAGGAGTGAACACGTACCTAGCAAGAAGAAGAAGGAAAGTGTTCAACTCCTCTGCACGCGTCCCTATGAAGCAATATCGGAAGCACTCTAAATTTCTCACTAGGAAGGGTAAAAGTAAAAATGAGTTGGGGTGAACACAAAACCCCTTTTTATAAACTCTGAAGGGATTCAAGAGAGACTTTTCGATAACCCCTTTATGTTGGGCTCAGAAACGCTAAAGAAATAGTTACAAATTCTCATTATGAAAGCGCGTGAATCGAAAAGTCATTTCATCAGGTTTTTACCTTCTCATACAAGCCGCCACCATGAGTTTTAAGATAGCATCGAAATGACACGAGACATTTAATACAATTGTGATTGTACGATTGGTGACACGTGGCAAAATCACATGACTCTTCAGGACAAGAACATCATCAAACAGCTGATGTAATCAGAATATATGTGTTAAACCTTTGACCTGGTACTTTTTAATCTTATAGCTCACCTCATGCAGGTCGGTACTTGGTTTCTTTTCAAGCTCTTTCGTTCTCTCGGAACTCGAAGCTTAGGGGGCTTATGGATTGTACAGGACACCGAGACTAGTCTTACGGTTATCAACCTCTACTCGCAACTTCTAGAGATGATCAAGTGAGGGGAACTCGATAGTTATCTCAACTTGATAGTTACCCCAAAAACAGATAAGCTATTAGAGAGAAAAGAAGAAGGAGGTAGGTCAATTAACACATAATTCAAATAGAACCCAATACGAACTTAAGCATCGGAGTCCCTTTTGCAGGTACCTCCACCTCGCCCTAATTGGAAGATCGGAAACATCGAGTATATTCTTGCTGAGAGCTTGATCATCAGAATAGCGGAAGGTCCTCATCTAAAGAGATCGGTAAGAACAGGGGTGAATCCAGATATATATATACACACACACACACACACACACACACACACACACACATACACACACATAAATGTGGACACATTCATATTCAATTTCCATTTTATCTCAAAAGCAGCAAGTTGAATCGCACCACAGACTATCCCCCTGGGTTCGCTCTTTTATGTACTGAAGGTGGTCAGCCAAGTTCTCCGGTAGAGTTTAGTCATAAAAAAAGTCGATGGATATTTTGCAAGTTTGCATCAATAACATGCTTAAAAAAATAATCATTAGAATAAATTTGGGTTCAGGTAAAGATGTTGTTGTTTCGAGTTTTAACACAGTACTATTGACTTGAATTGATTCCAAACTTCAACAAGTGATCCCACATTAGTTCATCTCTTAATGATTATATTTAAGGGTAAAATATGTTTTCAGTCCTTGTATTTTTGGTGAAATCTGGTTTTAGTCCCCAAACTTCAACTTTGATCAGTTTTGTCCCTCAACTTTACAAAAAGCAATGGTTTTCATTCCTTCTCATGGTGAAAACCATCTGTGATGAGGGATGAAAACCACTGTTTTTCTAAATTTTAGGGACGAAATTAATCAAAGTTAAAATACAATGACTAATACCAATTTTTACCGAAAGTATAAGGTCTAAAAACATATTTTAGCCTGTATTTAACTATCATTTCCTCCAGGTAGATAGGCAGAGCTAACTTGCCAGCTACTATACCCTTATCTGTCCTACATTTATACACCATGCGTGGATCTCATATTCGGACCAGAAGTTGAAACTAAAATTCATAAGTATAATTATAGAAGCATTTTCTAAGAAACAATAAACAAGTAGATTCTTACATAGGTAATAGACTCTTAATAGTTTATAACTTCTACAAACTACATATTAAATTTGAAGGAAACCTAAAATTGACTGACATTATTTATTCTTCTATTTCATGAATAATTTCCAACTCGAAATTCTGACGCCTTGCTGGAATGACGACATTCGTTCCAGAAGAACCGGTGATGTCAAAAGGATTTGGGGGTGCAATTAATTCGCTTCCATCCCCTTCAAGCATTTGTACCACAGTTTTCATGGATGGACGGTCCACTGGATTCCATTGAATGCACCAAAGTCCTACAATGGCAAGTTTCTTTGCAATTTTAACATCTCCCTCATCCTCAATAGTAACTTGCATGTCTTTGCCTTCCAGCAAATTATAGATCCATTCAGGGTATAGAACTTGGAAACTTTCATCAGTTGACACATTTGTATTCTTTCTTCCTCCAACCATCTCCAACAGCAACATCCCATAGCTGTAAATGTCAGACTTATATGACACATTACCGTAGTTCCTTGAGAAAATTTCAGGGGCAATGTAGCCTAAGGTTCCCTTGGCTGCACTCATAGACACCGTGTTTTGGTTTTTGGGACACAACTTGGCAAGTCCAAAATCAGTGATTTTTGGAATGAAGTCGTCATCTAGCAAAACATTGTGAGGATTGATGTCAAAGTGAAGTATTCTGTGATCACAGCCAAGGTGGAGATACTCAATCCCTCTGGCAACACCCAAAGCAATTTGTTGCAACTTGTCCCAACCAAGGAAAACATCCTTGTTGTCAGGCGGAGCCAAGAATCTCTGCAGTGATCCATTTGGGAAGAAATCATAGACAAGAGCATGGTGGAACCCTTCTGCACAGAATCCAAGCAAGAAAACAATGTTAACATGATGAATTTTCCCAATGGTTCCCACTTCATTTATGAAATCCTTTCCATCTCCCACTATGTCGTTGAGTATCTTCACAGCAACAAGAATTTCTCGGGAGAGCATTCCTTTGAACACTGCTCCATGAGCCCCTTCTCCTAAACTTTCACTAAACCCATTTGTGATTCTCTTAATGTCAGCATAAGTGAATCTGGTAGGCTTCATTGCCTTATAATCCTCCAAGAATCTCTCTATCCGTGCCCGGTCTTCTCCTTTCATCTCATTATGGCGATACATCCAAACCGATGCAGTGACCAATAGCAGCAAAAGCGTCAAACTAACTATTCCTCCTGTCGGAGACAAATCATGTTAGATAAAATGAGACAGTCAGACAGTATCAGATTGAAAATTTTGAGATGCAGGGGCATCAATTTAACCATTATATCATGGGTATTGACTTGTGAGAGGATTATGTATCAAGGAGTCCATAACCGTTTGATGTTGACTTTGTGTCTATAGGAACCATCATTTTTACTGGTTTTTGGTATTGTGTTATTGGCAAGGCATTTGTGTTTTTGTTGGGTACTATTCAATTTCGGGTTGAATATTTGGCTTCGGTAGTGCTGAGGCAATTTACTTCAATGTTATAATTTTTTACCACTTCTTGACACTCCTTGTGTTTGTTTTAGTTATTTTTTATTAATAATATTCCATTTGAAGAATGCTAGCAACACTCTCTGTGACACTCTCTCACTAACACTCTTTCCATGATTGGTTGAAATTAGTTGGAAATCATCAATTTTGGTGGATCTCACTTCTAGATTAGGAGAGAAAATCATTAAATCATAAGTGTGACCCACCAAAATTGTGATTTCCAACCAATTTAACCAATCATGGGGAGAGTGTTAGTGAGAGAGTGTTAGAGAGAGTGTCGCTAGCATTCCTCTATTCTATTTTGTTTATCAAAAAAATGAATAACAATATAAAAGCAAGGATTAGTTGTTTGGATTACCAAAGTTGCAAAATTATAAGCAAAGGCTGCTGATGTAGCTAGCCACATCTATGTAGGAAAGAAAGGAAAGGACATTGCATATATACCTGCAGCAATGAGTAGAATAGTTGATGTGGGAATCGTGTTTGTTGGGCAAACGAAACATTCAGTTTCACCGTTGGTACCATTCTTCCATTTACATTTCTGGCCGTGTGCTTCACAGTAACTACAGTTAGGTTTCGACCATTCCATAAGCACCGGCTTGTCATAATGTAAGTCATACGAATCATACCACTTGATGGAGAACGAACCATACCACTTGACGGAGAAAACATCTTTCACCTTGGTGCAGGATAATATTTCGGGGACATTAACGTCGCTGTAGGATCTAACTAGCAAAATAGGACATGTTGACATTGAATCGCAACGGAAGAAGGACACGTTAGTCTCGTAATCATAAGAATAATGAGGCAGAGAAAATTGGAATGGAGAAATGGATGCATTGCCGAGTTTCAAGAGGTGACTTGGAAGGCAATTTTGAGGGTCATAGATTTGAATTTGCTGAGATTTGTAATCAATGTTTTTGACATACAATTTTATTGGAACAGAAGGTAGCTCCAGCAAAGTCTCATGTTTTTGGGTACATAACAGAGCGAACCCAGGGGGATAGTCTGTGGTGTGATTGAAGTTGCTGTTTCTGAGATAAAATGGAAATTGAATATGAACGTGTCCACATTTCTGCGTGCAGTGATGGTTCTTCGCTATCACATTCAGAGGCTGAAACAGCAACAACGCCAATAGAATTAGAAGAGACAATTTCTGAAAATTGAGCATTGTGTGGTCATATATCTTGCAAGCAGGCCACAAAGTGCTTTGCAGCGTCAGATTCTCTTTAAAGTTTGCAAAGTTGAACATAGACAATAGACGCAGGCAGTACCAGCAACAGCAATTCCGCATCGCGTTTATTATTTGGTCATCTTGTCTTGTGTTGTAGCTTGTGATTTTGCTGGAGTTGATAGAATATTGAGTAATTGCCAAATGGAGCTTTTAAAAAAAGATCTTGGTAAATTGCTCCTTACATTAGCTTTTACTCAGTTTGTGGGGACCTTTTTTCCGGAAAGACTCCTCTTTCTCTTTGATTCTCATGTCTGCCAATTTTTAAATTTCTTCTTTCTAGAAAAACCTAAATGAACCTGTTCCAGGAAACACCCCAAAGTATTCAATCAGAGCATATATTTAAGGCTTTTAGCCTTGTGTCACGTTAGTGACCTATTATATATAATTATGTTGAGCTTTATCCTGGAAAGACTCCTCTTTCTCTATTCTCATATCTGCCTATTTTTTAATTTCTTTTATCTAAAAAACCTAAATGATCTCTTTTCTAAAAACACTCCTCTTCGATTTTCATGTTAATTTTCTTAAGAAACCTAAACTTTTCAATCTGACTGGAAAGACTCCCCTTTCTTTTTTATTCTCATATCTGCCTTTTTATATATATATATATAAACCTAAATGAACTTTTCATGGAAAGACTAATCTTCAGTTCTCATGTTAATTTTCTAAAAAAAAAACCCAAACTTTTCAATTACAACATATATTTAAAGCTTTTAGCCTTGTGTCAAGTAAGTGACCTATTATATATAATTATTTTGAGCTCTTTTCTAGAGAGACTTGTCTATCTCTTTGATTCTCACATCTGCCCCACCTTTTTTTTTTATATATAAATTTCTTCTATCGAAAAAAACCTAAATGAACTTTTTCCTGAAAAACTTCTCTACTATTCTCATGTTAATTTTCTAAAAAACCTAAACTTTTCAATTAGAACGTATATTTAAGGCTTCTAGCCTTGTGTCATGTAAGTGACCTGTTATATATAATAGTGTTGAGCAATTTCCTAGAAAGACTCCTCCTTCTCTTTGATTCTTATATCTGCCTATTTCTTTAATTTCTTCTATCTAAGAAAATCTCAATGAACTTTTTCCTTGAAAGACACCTCTTGAATTCTCATGTTAATTTTCTAAAACAAACTAAACTTTTCAATCAAAGCGTAAATTTAAAGCTTTTAGCCTTGTGTCATGTAAATGACCTATTATATATAGTAGTGTTAATCAATTTCCTGGAAAGACTCCTCTTTCTATTTGATTCTCATATCTGCTTATTTCTTTAATTTCTTCTATCTAAAAAAACCTAAATGAACTTTTTCCTTCAAAGAAGACACCTCTTCAATTCTCATGTTAATTCATGTTAATTTTCTAAAAAACCTAAACTTTTCAATCAGAGCGTATATTTAAGGCTTTTAGCCTTATGTCATGTAAGTGACCTATTATATATAATAGTCTTGAGCAATTTCCTGGAAAGACTCCTCCTTCTCTTTGATTCTTATATCTACCTATTTCTTTAATTTCTTCTATCTAAAAAAATCTTAATGAACATTTTTCCTTGAAAGACACCTCTTCAAGTCTCATGTTAATTTTCTAAAAAAAAAACTAAACTTTTCAATCAGAGCGTAAATTTAAGGGTTTTAGCCTAGTGTCATGTAAGTGACCTATTATATATAATAGTGTTGAGCAATTTCCTGGAAAGACTCCTCTTTCTCTTTGATTCTCGTATCTGCCTATTTCCTTCATTTCTTCTATCTAAAAAAGTCTAAATGAACTTTTTCCTTGAAAGAAGACACCTCTTCAATTCTCATGTTAATTCATGTTAATTTTCTAAAAAAACCTAAACTTTTCAATAAGAGCGTAAATTTAAGGCTTTTAGCCTTGTGTCATGTAAGTGACCTATTATATATAATAGTGTTGAGCAATTTCCTGGAAAAGACTCCTCTTTCTCTTTGATTCTCGTATCTGCCTATTTCTTTAATTTCTTCTATCTAAAACACCTAAAAGAGCTTTTTTCTTGAAAGAAGACACCTCTTCAATTCTCATGTTAATTTTCTAAAAAACCTAAACTTTTCAATCAGAGCGTATATTTAAGGCTTTTAGCCTTGTGTCTTGTAAGTGACCTATTATATATAATAGTGGTGAGCAATTTCCTGGAAAAGACTCATCTTTCTCTTTGATTCTCGTATCTGCCTATTTCTTTAATTTCTTCTAACTAAAAAAACCTAAATGAGCTTTTTCTTGAAAGAAGACGCCTCTTAAATTCTCATGTTAATTTTCTAAAAGATCTAAACTTTTCAATCAGAGCGTATATTTAAGGCATTTAGCCTTGTGTCATGTAAGTGACCTATTATATATAATATTGTTGAGCAATTTACTGGAAAAGACTCCTCTTTCTCTTTGATTCTCGTATCTGCCTATTTCTTTAATTTCTTGTATCTAAAAAAATCTAAATGAACTTTTTCCTTGAAAGAAGACACCTCTTCAATTCTCATGCTAATTTTCTAAAAAAACTAATAAATTTTTCAACCAGACCGTAAATTTAAGGCTTTGTGCCTTGTGTCATGTAAGTGACCTATTATATATAATAGTGTTGAGCGATTTCCTAGAAAATCTCCTTTTTGTCTTTGATTCTCGTATCTGCCTATTTCTTTAATTTCTTGTATCTAAAAAAATCTAATTGAACTTTTTCCTTGAAAGAAGACGCCTCTTCATTTCTCATGTTAATTTTCTAAATGATCTAAACTTTTCAATCAGAGCATAAATTTAAGGCTTTGTGCCTTGTGTCATGTAAGTGACCTATTATATATAATAGTGTTGAACAATTTCCTGCAAAAGACTCCTCTTTTTCTTTGATTCTTGTATCTGCCTATTTCTTTAATTTCTTCCATCTAAAAAAACCTAAATGAACTTTTTCCTTGAAAGAAGACACCTATTCAATTCCCATGTTAATTTTCTAAAAACACTAAACTTTTCAATCAGAGTGTAAATTTAAGGCTTTGTGCCCTGTGTCATGTAAGTGACCTATTATATATAATAGTGTTGAGCAATTTCCTGGAAAGACTCCTCTTTGTCTTTGATTCTCGTATCTACCTATTTCTTTAATTTCTTCTATCTAAAAAAACCTAAATGAACTTTGTCCTTGAAAGAAGACACCTCTTCAATTCTCATGTTAATTTTCTAAAACAAGCTAAACTTTTCAATCAAACGGATCCAAATTAATTGGTTTAGGATCCGTTTGGACTGGTAGCAAGTTTTCGGTTTTCAAATGCAATTTTCAAAACAAAATGCGTTTGACAAAAATGGAGTTGAAATGGATTTTAACTCAATTTTAAAACACTTTTACCTTCATTTTCAAAACCAAGAAAAGGTTTTTTAAATTTTCTTTTTAGTTTTAAAAAACATACTCTCCTTACATTTAACAATGACCCTTCTCGTTGCCGTCACCACCATTGTCACCAGCATCACCAATATTGCCACCATTGTGACATTACACCACCGCCACCAGCACTAACACCTCCCTCATCGCAACTTTCATCACCGCAACCACCACCAACACTACAATCACCATTGGCATCACCACCATTAGCACCACTACCACTATTGACACTACCACTATTGACACTACCACCATCACCACCACTACCAACATCAGCACCACCAACCACCATTGACACTGGTATCGCCACCAACATTGTTGTCATTGTCATCATCATCACTACAAAAAAATATCCTTAAGCTAATTTTAATAAGATTAGAAACTTTTAAACAGAGTTTATCTTGAAACTTCTTCTATAAAACTAAAATCAAATTTTAAAAACTAGTTTTTAAAATTTTTAAAAATAAAACTAAAAACAAGTTGTTGTTTTTAAAATTTTTGAATCTTACAACTAAAAACCATCCCAAACGAGCCATTAGTTTTTTTTTTTTTTTTTGTTTAAAAACTTTGGTTATTTTAGAATTTCAAAATGTAATTGTGCATTTTTTCCAATTATACCCTTATATGTAGTTGAGTAATTTTTTTTTTTGGGTCTTGGGTCAAAAATTAAGGGTGTCCCCGAACCCACTACTTACTGGGTCAGAGACTAATCCCACTTGCGGTGCGTGGCTGCTGCTAGCTCAAGGAAATTTTGCACACAAAGGGAATCGAACACGAGTTCTCTCGCTAAAATAGTTGAGTAATTAAGACTCTTTTAGTATATATAGTGTAGAGAATTGTTTCATAGGAGTGTAAATGAAGTAGTAGAAAATAGTATAAAAATTATAAAATAATGAATCAAGATAATTTAGTTTAAAATTGTATAAATTAAATTATTTCTTATGTGCAAAAATCTTAAACACGCTAAGTTTTGAAATGGATGGGACATATTGTTAACCTTTCTCTTCCTTTTATTAAAAAAAAAAAAATTCTCTTCCTACAATATTGCAAAGGCTGATTTGTTTTTTTACATTTAATTTAATTTTTTAACGTAAAATTTTAAAAGAAAGTTAAGGGCAAAGACTAAATCGAAACGGAACCGCGTTCATTTGTCTATAAATCTCAAGGAGTGGTTCCGCCTTTATTCAACTCTTGAAGAGTTATTTAATCATCATTTTCTCCACTTAGGTCTTAGAGCAGCAGAGGTAACAATGGTTGTCTTATCTTTTTTCTCCCCCCGCTGTGCACAATCAGTGGTTGCCTTTGTGGCTATCATTATTATTGTGTTATTCCAGTCCTTCTTCTTCATGCGGCAAAATTGGCAACATAACATATCCATTTCGACTGAAAGGCGACCCACACGGTTGTGGCCTCGCAAGGTATGAGTTAGATTGCGTGAACAACGTGACTGTGTTAACTTGGTTTTCAGGGAAATACCATGTACAGGATATCGATTACAGGAGATACGAGATCCGGGTGACTGATGCGGGTGTTGCCGAGGATACTGCTTGCTCCATTCCTCGCTATATCTTATCTATATATAATGTCACCTCAACTCATGATGATCCGCTAAGTTATTTGGATGCGAATGAGAATGACTACATTAATCCTGGAAATGTAGTGATTCTAAACTGTAGTAATCGAGTGAGTGATGATCCTCGATATGTTGATGTGAATGCTGGTGGTTGTCATTCCGGAGGCCATATCTATGCCGTTCTGAATGGCTATGATGTCGAATTTACAGTGATGGACATCAAGGTTGGGTGCCGTTTAACGGCTACTACCTTTGCTAACTGGACAGGTGATGACAGGAACGTTTCCTATGCTGACATCCGCAAGTGGCTGCACCACGGATTTCGGTTGTCTTGGTTCTATCAAGTTATTTGTAGGGATCGATGCGGAAAGGGTATAGATTGCAACTTCAATAAAACCACTGGACAAATTGAATGTCTAAGTCGTTACTGCACAATCTTGGACAATTTCGGAACGAATCGCACGTGCGGTGAGAACATACTCTTATGTCTGCCCACCCCTCTTTTATTAAGTTAATTATCATTGTTGACAATTAACATATAGAGGCGTTTGAATGTAAATATAATTAACACAAATTTTTAACCATTTAATTAACACAATTAAATAATAAGTCGTTGTGGTTGACAATTAAAAGAGATTAATCTTATATATTCTTGCTACAAGTTTCAACAACATATAATTGACACATTTTTCTCATAAAAAAAAAAATTAATTGACACATTTTTATTTTTATTTTTTGTTATGTAAAAATTGTTATAAAAAATTGTTGCACAAATAACTTTACTCTTTACAATATAAGCTAATACCTTCTTTCTGGTGTTGTAGAATTTCCATATCTGATTCTTGAATATATACAGCATTCCTGGCTATATAGCAAGTAAGCATGCTCTCCCATATCTTTGTCATTTCTCTCAAGTATTGTATTACTTAAAATTAATTTTTATTTTGACTAATTAGTAAGCACTACTACGTACGTAAATAGGGATAGCATTAGAATTGTTTATAGGAGATTGTCAGTTTCTTGATTGATGGTCAGGTACGTATTAAATATTGGTTATATTTAACCCGAAAATAAACATTGATATAAAAATTAACAAATGTTTCACTATTTATAAATCTTTAAATGATAACATTAATTTTGTGGAAAATGCATATCCATGGATCAAGTTAATGATGACTACATCTAGATCAGTCTTTTTCCATTCTCTCTTGATGGAAAGGCAAATGATTGGTATAGAGCCATCCCTCCTAACACTCCCTTGACTTGGGACGAGTTAGTTGACAGATTTTTGAACCATTTCTTTCCTCAATCCAAGATCAACCAAAGGAAGACAACTATCTCAACTTTCACTCAAGGAGCATATGAGCCCTTGTGTGATGCATGAAAGAGATTCAATGGCCTGTTAAGGAAATGTCCAACTCATAGTTTCAATGAGGCAGCTTAAATCAACACTTTCTTGGCTGGACTTAGACCTTAAACAAAGCTTATGCTTGATGCTTCAGCTGGAAGCAAAATCATGTACAAGACACCGGATGAGGATAAGGAAATTATTGAAAATATGACCTCTAATGACTATGAGGTGCAGCATGACAAAACTCCCGTTCAAGTGCAGAGGAGAGGAGTTCTTGAACTGAATTCTCAAGATGCCCTCCTAGCTCAAAATAAGCTTCTCACGCAACAGCTTCATGCACTCACTAAGCAACTTGCTAAAATACCTCAACAACTCCAAGGCTTACAAGCTACTCAGTCCAACACTCAACAAGTTCTTTGCTGTGAACTTTGTGGAGGTGGTCATTCAAGTGGCTAATGCATCATGCCATCGGGTTCCCAAGAAGAAATCAATTATATGGGGAACCAAAACCGGCAAGGCAATTCTTATGCTCAACCTTTCAATCAAGGTTAGAGGAACAACAATGCTGGTTGGAAACAAGAAGCTGATCCTTCAAACAGACCTCCTTACCAAAGTCATCAACAACAATGCCAACCTCTTCATCAAGACCGTGTTTCTAAGTTGGAGGACACTCTCAATCAATTCATGCAAGTATGTATCACCAACCAAAATAACACGAATTCCTCCATCAAGAATATTGAAGTGCAAATGGGACAATTTGCCAAGGATTTGGAAGAACTTAAAAGTGGAGCATTTACAACCAACATTCAAGCAAATCCCAAGGAGCAATGCAAGGCTATAACTACAAGGAGAGGTACAATTGTGGGAGATTTAAGTAGAGAGAAAAGTGAGCAAGAGGTAGTTGTGTAGGATGTAAAAGATGATGAGGAAGAGAAAAATGAGCTGAGTGAAAAAGAATTGAGTGAGGAAGAGAAAAACAGTGAGAAAAATGTAGAAAAAAGTGTAATCAGTGACGAGGCTGAGCCAAAAATGACTAAAAACCAGTGGGCGAAAGAGGAGAAAAAGAAGAAAGAGTCAAATCATGTTCCTCCACAAGGGTTACCTTACCCTCATGTGCCAACAAGGAAAGATAGAGAAAGGCAATTTGCACATTTCTTAGACATCTTCAAGAGGTTGCAAATCAATCTACCTTTCTCGGATGCACTTTAGCAAATTCCAACTTATGCAAAGTTCATGAAGGAACTCCTCACCAAGAAGAAAAAGTACATTGAGAAAGATACAATTGAATTAGAAGCTGGATGTAGTGCTATAATTCAAAAGCCATTGTCTTTTAAGCACAAAGATCCCGGTAGCTTTATCATTCCTTGCACCATTGGAAATCTATCCATTGGAAAAGCTTTGCTAGATTTGGGAGCAAGTATCAATCTTATGCCGCTGTCCATGCTTAGCAAAGTGAGGGATGTAGAAATTAAGCCTACAAGGATGACACTTCAACTAGCAGACCGTACCATTAAGCTTCCTTATGGAGTTGTTGAAGACTTGCTAGTGAAGGTGGATAAATTTATATTCCCAGCTGACTTTGTAATTATGGATATGGAAGAGGACGCTGAAGTTCCTCTCATTTTGGGAAGGCCATTTATGATGACAGCCCGTGCCTTAATTGATGTTAGTGATGGCAAATTCAAGATGAGGGTGCAAGATGAAGAAGTCACTTTTAGTGTGTTTGAAGCCATGCAACACCCTAGTGAAGATAAATCTTGCTTTAGAGTGGATATCCTTGATGAAATCTATACCACTTCTAGAAAGCAAGTGCCTAGTTCCACTCCTCTTGAGAAAGCTTTAATTGATGCATTCGAGTTACTCAATGAGGAGGAAGAGAAGGAAATTGAGGAATGCTTGAAAAGCCTTGATACTTTGAAGGAAATTTCCCCACATGAAGAAATTGTTGAAAATTTGAAGATGAGAAACTGGAGGAAACCAAGCTCGAATTGAAGGTGTTGCCTCCACATTTGAAGTATGTGTTTCTTGAAGAAAATGGTGGCAAACCAGTCATCATTAGTAATTCTTTATCTACTTCAGAAGAGGAGAAATTAATTGAAGTCTTAAAAGCTAACAAAGGAGCCATTGGATGGTCTATGTCTGACTTCAAAGGGATAAGTCCTTCTTATTGCATGCATAGGATCTTCATGGAAGATGATTTCAAACCTGTAGCTCAACTTCAAAGAAGACTCGGTCCTGTGATGAAGGAAGAAGTGAGGAAGGAAGTCTTAAAGTTGTTGGAAGCTGGATTGATCTACCCTATATCCGATAATGCATGGGTAAGCCCAGCGTAAGTTGTTCTTAAAAAGGGTGGCATGACAGTGATTCACAATGAGAAAAATGAATTGATTCCTACAAGAACTGTCACGGGATGGAGGATGTGCATAGACTATAAGAAGCTCAACAAAACAACAAGGAAAGATCATTTTCCCTTTCCTTTCATGGATCAAATGTTGGAGAGACTAACTGGTCAAGCTTTCTATTGCTTCTTGGATGGTTACTCTAGCTATAATCAAATTGTTGTGGATCCTAAAGACCAAGAGAAGACAACTTTCACTTGTCCTTTTGGAATCTTTGCATATAGGAAGATGCCATTTGGGCTATGCAATGCACTTGCCACTTTCCAAAGGTGCACGTAGCTATCTTCTCGGATTTGGTGGACAAATGCATAGAAGTCTTCATGGATGACTTTTCTGTTTTTGGTGGTTCATTTGAATTGTGCTTGTCCAACTTGGAAACTGTTTTGAAGAGGTGTGTTAAGACAAATCTCATCCTTAATTGGGAGAAATGCCATTTCAAGGTGACTGAAGGAATTGTTCTTGGCCACAAAATTTCATCAAGGGGAATTGAAGTTGACAAAGCCAAAGTAGATGTCATTGAAAAGCTTCCACCAGCAACAAATGTGAAAGGAATTCGAAGCTCCCTTGGACATACTAGATTCTATAGGCACTTCATCAAAGATTTCTCCAAAATTGCCAAACCATTGAGCAATTTGCTGAACAAGGACACACCATTTAATTTTGATGCTGAATGTTTAAATGCTTTTAATTTTTTGAAGTCTGGTGTAGTCTCTGCTCCTATACTCACTGCACCTAATTGGAAAATTGATTTTGAACTCATGTGTGATGCTAGTGATTATGCAGTAGGGGCTATCCTAGGCCAAAGAAAGAATAAAATTTTTCATCCCATACATTATGCTAGCAAGGTGCTCAATGAACACCAAGTGAATTAAGCAACAATTGAAAAAGAGTTGCTAGCTATAGTGTATGCTTTGGGAAATTTTCGTTCTTATTTAATTGGTTCCAAAGTAGTTGTGTACACTGATCAATCTGCAATTAAATATTTATTGTCCAAACTCGATTCCAAGCTTAGACTTATTCGTTAGGTTTTGTTGCTGTAGGAATTTGATCTTGAAATTAAGGACAAGAAAGGAAGTGAAAACCAAGTTGCTGATCACTTATCACGGCTTGTGAATGATGAGGTGACCACTCTTGAGAAATAAATTCTTGATGAGTTTCTTGATGAGAAATTGTTTGTGGTGCAAGAAAGGTCATGGTTTGTAGATATGGCAAACTACAAGGCTGGTGGAATAATTCTAGCAGATATGAATTGGCACCAAAAGAAGAAATTTTTCAAGGATTCTGGCTTCTATGTGTGGGATGATCCTCATTTATTCAAAATTGGAGCTGATAATTTACTTAGAAGGTGTGTTGCTAAGGAGGAAGCAAGGAACATCTTGTGGCATTGCCACAATTCACCTTATGGAGGGCACTACAATGGAGAGAGGACTGCTACAAAGGTCCTCCAATTTAGATTCTTTTGGCCTACAATTTTCAAAGATGCTCATGATCATGTGCAAAGCTGTGACAAATGCCAAATAACCGGGGGGATATCAAGAAGGAATGAGATGCCACTTCAAAACATTAATCTTGAAGTGGAGGTCTTTGATTGCTGGGGTATAGACTTTGTTGGCCCCTTACCTTCATCCTTCTCCAATGAATACATTTTGGTGGCTGTAGACTATGTTTCAAAGTGGGTAGAAGCTATTGCTTGCCCTAAAAGCGACTCCAAAATAGTCATTAAATTTCTCAAGAAGAATATCTTCTCTCGGTTTGGTGTTCCTAGAGTTCTAATTAGTGATGGAGGCTCCCATTTTTGCAATGCACAATTGAAAAAAGTCATGGAGCATTATGGAGTCAAACACAAAGTAGCATCCCCCTACCATCCTCAAACCAATGGTCAAGCTAAGGTTTCAAATAGAGAAATCAAGAGGATCCTTGAGAAGACAAATGCTTCTTCAAGAAAGGATTGGGCTATAAAGCTTGATGATGCTCTATGGGCATATAGGACTGCATTCAAGACTCCAATTGGCTTATCTCCATTTCAAATGGTTTATGGCAAAGCTTGTCATCTCCCTATGGAATTGGAGCACAAAGCCTATTAGGCTCTTAAGTTCCCTAATTTTGATCCGTCCTTGGTTGGTGAGAAGAGGAAGATCCAACTTCATGATCTAGAGGAAATGAGGCTTAAATTATTCAAGGCACTAAAAATAGAAAGTCAAGCCTATCATGACAAAAAGCTTGTGAAGAGAGACTTTCGACCTAATCAAAAGGTTTTATTGTTTAATTCACGACTGAAATTATTTCCAGGCAAGCTTAAGTCCAAATGGTCTGGCCCTTTCATCATTAAGAAGGTGAAGCCTTGTGGTGCTGTTATTTTGGAGGATGCTTCAACAGGAAGAAATTGGACAGTCAATGGTCAGAGATTAAAGCCCTATTTGGGGGGGGGGGGGGTGAAAATGAGAGGCTGACCATAATTCTAAATCTAAGTGACCCTTGAGGTCACCAAATGTCAAGCTAATGACATTAAAAGAGCGCTACCTGGGAGGCAACCCAGTTTTCTTACCTTTTTACTTCTGCATTCTGCATTTTGAATTGTTAGATTTAGTTAGTTATGTGTTTTAATCATTTAGAGTTCATGTGTTTGGTCTTTGTTTGATTTTTGTGTGTTGTTCTTGTTAATTTAGTTCTATTTGGTGTGATCAATTAGAACCATTGTTCTGTAGTTGCACATGTTCCATTTGGTTGATACATTGCAGCACTTAGGCTTAATTCTGCATAATTTGCATTTTAGTAATGTCTGTGCAAAATTGCTCTCGAGTGACTTTTGGCTCAAGCCACTGATACTGGCTCTAAAGCCAAAACCACTGGAGCAATGATTTAATTTCCCTGCATTTTTTTTAGTCAAGCCACGTTCCATGGATAAGCCAAACCATGCCTCGTAGCTAAGGTATTGTCCACTTTTTCAAACCTACAAATCTTTTTCAAATTTTCCCACCTCCCAAGACTTTCTCTTTTACCCATAACGTCTCCACTTAGTCCCAATCACCTTTTTCAGTCCCGTTTCCCTATAACCACCACTGTTACATTTTCCTATTCACTCTTCCTTTTCACCAATCACGTCGCCCCACATCACTTCACCTCCAATCAGAATCTTTCGTGCCGTTTCCCCATTCCTTTACGTCTTTCCCTATGCTACCACCCCTTCTATTCCCCACTCATTTCTACTTTTTCATTCCCGTCATACTTTTGAGCACAACTTTCTTCTTCCTTCAAGTCATCCACCATCATCTAGACTGTGACCCCTCCCCCTCAGCCTACTCTCCATCTCCACCTCGAGCACAACCCTTCTCTGTCCTTGTGAGTGTTTCTTTTGTCATTCCCTTTTCCTTTTCTGTTTGTCACTCTCAACTCTTTTCATAAAAAGGATTCTAGGGCTCTTTATTTTCCATTTTTGTGTTCTTCTATTTTTCTTTTTCTATTTCTATGCTTGTAGCAAGTTTTAGGGTATCGTCCATTTGCATCTATGCACTGTCATTTCTCTTTTTCTTTTTCGTTTTGATTTTTGTTTCAGTTCTTGAAGCATGTGCATGTTTAAAATTTTTTTGTTCTTGTTATTTTATTGTTTTTATTGTTAAAGTTTTAACCTTTTGTGTTTAGGTTTTATGCTTTCTGCCCTTTTTTGCTAACAAAAGTCAAAGCTTTTGTTAGAACCTTCTTTTCTTTTTGTTGTTTTGAAGTTTCCCTTGAGTGGGTATGTCTTTTTCTACCTCTGTTTGTTGAAAAAGTGCAAGCTTTGTGTGTTTTTCTTTTGTTTGTGCCATTTTGGGATATCTTTCCCTATTGGGTGTAGGCACGTGTTTATTTCCCTTTTCCTTCTTGTGTTTGCTGTTCATCTTTTGGGAAACCTTCTTTTATTCCTTTTGTTGTTGACCTTTTAGTTTCTATTCTTATTTTTAATTTCTGGATCTGTGTAGATCAAGTTCTGGTTTTTCTGAATATTCTTCAAAGGTTCTTATTTTCTCTATGTTCTGGGACCATGTTTTGGGTCCCTGCGCTGTTGTGTTTTGTTTAATATTTTCTGTATATTGCTGCTAGTGTTTAGGAAGCACATGGGCCATGTTGCGAGTGCTCTATTTTTCCCATAAAGCAAACCTGTATCTTTTTCTTTTTCTTTTTGTATTCACGTGTGTTTTTTTTCCTCAACTAAGATCTGGGACCACTCAATTTTTCTTATTCATTTCGTCACCCACACTTGTTAGAACCACATCTTTTGAAAAATCTAAGTAGTGCATGATTAGTGTATTTTGGCAAAGCTGCCCTATGGAAGCTAAGCCATAACTACTACACATTTGAGTATTCATGTTATGGTTCCTGCACATGTGTGTGACAAAATCCTTTTCTATTTATGGATTCTCAGTTATCCTTTTAATTTATTGTTAATTTCTTGTTCTGTTTTTCTTTTCTTTTCTTAAGTGTTGTGTTTCAATTATATTTTAAATTATTTTCTGTTCTTGTTTCTTATTTTTGTCATTAACTTATTTCATTTCTTGTGTCTTTGGTTATATTTTTTGTTTTGTTTCTGTTCTGTTTTGTAGCATGGCTCCTAAGCAAAAGCAACCTATTGATGCTTCAACCCCATCTACCAAGAAACAAATTTTATTTTTCTTTTTTAGCAGATGGTTGTCCTTCACCGCTGCCAGCTAAACTTAAATGATTCAATCCACTACTTCCTCAATTCTGCAGCACCGAGACCTCATGGACGACTCCATTGGCCATCCCCTTTCGAGTTTGAAGCTATGACTGCATGGCCTGGGGCAGACCTATCTTTTTGGGGGGTGCAGCTGTTGCTGATGCTGCTACTGGAAATGATGTTGTTGCCGAGGCTGGAGACCAAGGAGTTGCAGTGGGAGATGAAGTCATGGCAGAGAAGGAACTGAAGAAGAGGAAAAGGAGTTTGGCAGCTCAGAGGCATAGGAACATGATGATGTTTGATTGAGGATCTGTCTGTTTAATCCCCGTTTTACCAGGACAATTTATTTTTCTGCTTTTATAGTTTGTATTTTAATTTCAGCGCATGGTTATTTACTTTGTGGGTTTACTGTTAGTTTAGTTGTTATTTTGGTGATGTTGGCCAAGGCTTTATCATTTTCTGCACTTGATACCTTTGTTTGTGTTTGCAAGTTTAATTTTATTGTTGCAGTTGTTCATGGCCTTAGAAAAATCCCATCGTGCGTTATGCTTGCTTGCTTCTCGCGCTTTTGAAAGAAAAATGCGTTTGAGAAACCATGATTTGAATGATTTTTGTGGCTGTGCATTTCGTTAGCATAGCTTGGATGCATGTGTGTTTTTGAGAAAATGTTTCAAGCAAAGTATGATCTTTGATGACAGATTTCAGAATATTTGAAAAATGATTCTTGTGAGTTGTGTGTTGTCTCAAATGATTATGAGTGCCACCTTTGGCACCACTGTTGGTTTTGAACAATTCTCTTGTGATGATTTTTGCATGTTAATAAAGAAATGATCAAGGCAATTTTGTTTGATGATTGTGAATCCTAGAGCCAAAAAGCCTTCCCTTGTTATTGTTATCCCTTGTGTGTAGCCCCTTTGAGCCTTAATTGAAATAAATTTTTGTCATGATAACCTAAAGAGCCTAAAAGAAAAACAATTCACTTTCCTTACCATTGGATAGGAGAGCAATTGCATTTGTTGGGTGGGGGAATTTTTGCACGTAAGGAACAACTTGGGAACAATTGTGGGTCACTTTCATTGTATTAAAAGAAGTGTCACAGCTGTGTTTATCTTGTTCTATATATTCTAATGTAAAAAAAAAAATCTAAGAAAAAAGAAGAAAAAGAAGATCAAGGAAAACAAAAAGAATAAATGCTGTGATATTTATTGTGATTATAGTGGCATGTTTTTTAGCTTGAATTTGAAGAAATGTAAGGTTTTGGTATCTTTGTCAGTGTGAGAGAATAAGAGGAATTGGGTAAAATCTGAAAAATTCATTGATTGCTCTCCTTATCTCATGGTGTTTTTCTAATCTAGAAAAACCAATTTCCTTTCAAGTCTAGCCACATTTCAGACCTTGATCAAGTCCTTGTGATCTGAATTTATGTGCATGATTTCAGAGATTGAGAAGGAAAGCAAAACTGATTTGTGGTTTCCATTGTGTGTTGACTATGAGAGATTTCAGCATCTAAGCAATTGGTGCTTGAGTGAGACACTTGAGTGAAATAAATCAAACATTCTTGGATTTTGTCAAATTTTGATTGTTATGCTTGTTTCATTACTTGAGAAATTAGGTACTTGCATCCATGTTATGGTCTCGGTTTAAGGCACCATGTTAGAAATTCGAATCATTGGTTTGGTCCTTTTCAATTCTTAGATGGAAGCATGTTTTGGATTTCTTAGGATGGGATTGATCTTGGTCCATGATTTCTATATTAGTGCTTGTTATTTTCAGTTTAGTTAGTTTATTAGTTGTTGTTTTATCTTTTGCTTGAGGACAAGCAAAACTCCAAGTTTGGGGGAGTTGTTAGTTGCTGTAATTACTTACTTTTTAAGTGATTATTAAGACAATTATCTATCTTTTTCTCTTATTTGGAGTGTTGTTTTACTCAATTTCTATTAATTTCGTAATTTAGTTAGAATTTCCTTAATTTTCTAGTTTTAAGGTTATATCTTAGTGAATTGCCCCACTTTTTGTAGGAAATGGAGATTGAAGTTGAAGAACACATTTTGGAGCTGCATTCTGATGTTTTGGAAGCAGTGAAGGGTCTTTTGCAGTAACAATCTGTTGAAGTGCAGAAATTGCCAATCAACAAGCCAAATTTCCAGGCTGAGCGAAATGTCACTTTTAAGAAATTCTGCACATGTATATAAAAAGCTGACCTTCACTTATGAAGGAAGCTTTTGACATTTTCAAAACTCATTCTCTGTAGCTCGTTTTGTATTGTTGGAGAGAAAAACTCTCTCCTTAGTTCTTAGTGTTCTTCTTCATCTCCTTCCCCTCCATGTGTATTTTCCAACTGCTCATGTCCATGAGTGGCTGAGTTCTTTAGTTGTAAGGGGTTAGATGTAATCATTCTCAAAACTCTCTTATATCTTATGATATTATCTATATATATTCTGCATACTTGTGTTTAATGTTAGTATTTTGCTTCTTTTCTTAAAGCTTGTTGTCGCTTGATCACCCATAACATGATCCGTGGACATGATTGTTGTTGGGAAACACTTTTGTTGTCTAGATCTGAAGAAATATACCTCATGAACTTTGTGTCTAGGAATGGAGCTTAGTTCATGGGTTATCTTGTGGTCACTAGACTTAAAGCTAGTTCCTTCGTTAAGTTTGAGGAATCAAGGCTTAGGGAAGTAATCTAAGACTCTCTGCACCTAAGGAATTAGGGCTTAGAACATTTTTATTGACTGATTTTAACATTTAAATGCAAATAGAATATATATTATGCGTTAATGCAAGAAGAGAGTAGAGTTTGGTGAAATCTAACCCCTGCAACATCTTTATTTATCTGTTTTACCCTCTATCACAATTGTGTTTTCCTATAAAAACCACAAAAACATCTTTTTAATTTCTGTTCTACATTAGATCTGTTGTAACCTTTCACAAAACCAACCAAAGTTTATGATTTTACTCCTTTCTTGTGAAAACCAGTTTAGTCTAGCTAACGTGAAAACTGCCTATATTACGCAAATCCCTTGGGAAAACGATACTTGGACTTATCCATTTACTACTTGTTCGATTGGCGCACTTGCCAAAACTCATTCAACAAGGAACCATCATTTTTGCTGGTTTGTGGTATTGGGTTATTGGCAGGGGATTTGTTTTTTGTTGGGTACTATTCAATTTCGGGCTAAATATTTTGCTTTGGTAGTGCTGAGGCAATTTATTTCAATGTTTTACTTTTTTTACCACTTCTTGACACTCCTTGTGTTTGTTTTAGTTATTTAGGATTACCAAAGTTGCAAAATTATGAGCAAAGGCTGCTGATGTAGCAACATCTATGTAAAAGAGAAAGAAAAGTTCATTGCATAGATACCTACAGCAATGAGTACAACAGTTGATGTGGGAATCCTGTTTGTTAGGCGAACGAAACATTCAGTTTCACCGTTGGTACAATTCTCCCATTTACATTTCTTCCCTTGTGCTTCACACTTTCTACACTCAGGTTTCGACCATTCCATACCCACCGCCATTGTGTCATAATAAAAGTCATACGAATCATACCACTTGACAGATAAAACATCTTTCAGCTTGGCACAGGATAGTATTTCGGGGACATTAACGTTGCTGTAGGATCTAATTGGCAAAATAGGACACGATGACATTGAATTGCAACGGAAGAAGGACAGGTTAGTCTTGTAATCATAAGAATAATGTGGCTGAGAAAATCGGAATGGAGAAATGGATGCATTGCCGAGTTTCAAGAGGTGACTTGGAAGGCAATTTTGAGGGTCATAGATTTGAATTTTCTGAGATTTGTAATCAATGTTTTTGACAAACAATTTTATTGGAACAGAAGGTAGCTCCAGCAAAGTCTCATGTTTTTGGGTACATAACAGAGCGAACCCAGGGGGATAGTCTGTGGTGTGATTGAAGTTGCTGTTTCTGAGATAAAATGGAAATTGAATACGAACCTCTCCACATTTATGCGTGCAGTAGTGGTTCTTGGCTATCACATTCACAGGCTGAAACAGCAACGTCAATAGAATTAGAAGAGACAATTTCTGAAAATTGAGCATTGTGTGGTCATATATCTTGCAAGCAGGCCACAAAGTGCTTTGCAGCGTCAGATTGTCTTTAAAGTTTGCAAAGTTGAACAAAGACAATAGACGCCGGCAGTTCCAGTAACAGCAACTCCGCGTGCGTTTACTCTTCGGTCATCTTGTCTTGTGATTTTGCTGGAGTTGATAGAATATTGAGTTATTGCCAAATGGAGCTTTACTCAGCTTGGGGAGCTATTTCCTGGAAAGACTCCTCTTTCTCTTTGATTCTCATGTCTGCCAATTTTTTAATTTCTTCTTTCTTAAAAAAAAAAACCTAAATGAACCTTTTCCAGGAAACACTCAATTTGGATTCTGATATTAATTTTCTAAATAAAAAAAAAATTATTCAATCATTGCATATATTTAAGGCTTTTAGCCTTATGTCACGTAAGGCACCTGCTATATACAATTATGTTGAGGTTTTTCCTGGAAAGACTCCTCTTTCTCTTTGATACTCATATCTTCCTATCTTTAATTTATTTTATCTATAAAAATACCTAAATGATCTCTTTTCTGAAAACACTCCTCTTCGATTTCCAAGTTAATTTTCTAAACAAACGTAAACTTTTCAATCAGAGTGTATATTTAACGCTTTTAGCCTTATGTCATGTAAGTGACCTATAATAATAATAGTGTTGAGCATTTTCTTGGAAAGACTCCTGTTTCTTTTTTATTCTCATATCTACCTTTTTTTTTTTATTTCTATTATCTAAGAACTTTTTCCTGGAAAGACTAGTCCTCTTCAATTCTCATGTTAATTTTCTAGAAAAAAAAAAAAAACCAAACTTTTCAATTAGAGCATATATTTAAGGCTTTTAGTCTTGTGTCATGTAAGTGACCTATTATTATGTTGAGCTTTTCTTCTAGAAAGACTCCTCTTTCTCTTTGATTTTCATATCTGACTTTTTTTTTTTTTAATTTCTTCTATATAAAAAAACCTAAATGAACTTTTTCCTGGAAACATTGCTCTTCGATTCTCATGTTAACCCCAAACTTTTCAATCAGACCATATATTTAAGGCTTTTAGCCTTATGTCACATAAGTGACTTATCTATCTATCTATATCTATATATTATATAAAACACATTTCCTAACTAGGACTGGTTGTCCACGTGTTACATTCGGGTGACATTTCTAATTTTAGTATCAATAAATATAATCAATTAATTATTTATTTATTAGCACAATCACAATCTTAATATTTGTAATACATTTAATATATTATTAATTTTCTTTGCAGATTTAAAAAGAAATTTAAAAATAATATATATTTTAATATTTTAATTAAAGTAATTGCGTCAGAATTTTTGAGTAATTTTAAAATAATATCTAGAACATGATAATTTTATATTGTAAATAATATTAAAAATTAAGATAATGATAATTTAAAAGAAAATTTTAAAGTAGCATCAGAATTTTTGAGTAATTTTAAATAATATCTAGAACATGATAAATTTATACTGTAAATAATATTAGTTAAGATCATGATAATTTATTATAAAAAAAATAAAATTTAAAAAAAATAAATGCTAAATCAATTAGCATTTATTTGTAGGCAGGACAAATAAGACAAAATCAATTAGGATTATGCTCTAATTTTAAATATTCAGCATATTACTTGCCAAATTTAATTGCAAAACCCTTCAATTTAAATACCCATACTTCTTATTTTTTAACGTTTTGGCATTCTCTGCAAATTCTTCCTGTTGAAGGTATGAATTATTTTGACAGTGTCTTTTTGCATCCTGTCATCAGTTTAAATACTCAAACTCCTTCAAATCAGAGAGTTTTTTAACGTTTTGGCATCTTTTGCAAATTCTTCCTGTTGAAGGTATGAATTATTTTGATAGTGTCTTTTTGCATCCTGTCATCTTATTTTCTACATTTTTTTCTATTTGAACACATTCTGGTGTATGATTTTTTCCCTATTTGAATGCATTATACTAGAGTCTTTTTTTTTTTTTAATATTCATTCATGAACGTACACGATATTGTTAATGAATATGAGGACATGAATGTATTCTTTTGAAATTTGAGACAATATAAAGGTCATGATTTGTCTATATATCATTAGTCATCACACTAAAGATTTTGAAGAATCTCACAAAGCTATTGATCTCTTGGTAACTGCTTTAAAAACTCGATGTTGTGATTTGGTTATTAGTGGATGTTTTAATAAATCATGAATTATATGATTTGATCTATAACTATTAGTCCAATTTGTATTTTTTTATCAGGTTGATACCAATGAAAATACTCAATGCACTAAAAAGTAGAAGAAGAATATTGAAGATGTAGATTCTATAAGCATTGTTAAAGCCTACGAGAATCAGACATCAACCCCAAAAATTTCAAAATTATTAGACATTAAGAACAAGTCATATGAATGAATAGTGAAAAAATTATAGCTTTGATTTATGTAATTTTTTGTATTTTGTTGGTTGCAATCAGACGCATATTGGCTTTTGTTTTTAATTTAATGATTTTTATTTTTTTAACGATGTTATAACTATGATAAAGACTTAATAGTCAATTGGATTGTCAATTTTAATGATGTTATATTGATATCGCAAAATCTATTTTGTTTGATAATTAAGTAAATTTTACTCAATTCTACTTTTTTATCTCGATAAGAAAATAATCAAAATTTAAAAATTATTATTTTTATTTTCATTTTTTTATTAATTTTTATATAAACTATTGAAAAAAAATAAAGTAGAAATAGAAAACATTTTCCCAAAACCAAATGGTCCTTATTTCTTAAGATTTTAAAAACCTTCTGAATTAAAGTAATATTTTAATACTTTTCTATATAAAATAAATAGTAAAAAATAAAGAAGGTGATGGCTTTTCAAAAATCATAGATTAATTGAGAATTTTTAAAATCTCAAAATTAAAAATATATATTAATCATTTTAAATTACTCCGTAATAGAATTAATTTAAAAAATATATATTAATCATATCACTCTGTAATGATATACCAAGTAGCATTTTAAAAAAAAAAAAAAAGTTTACATTTTGAAATAATTTTGTATCTTCATAAAACTTGAGATTTCTACCATTTGATATTTTATTGCAAGCATCAAGTAAAAAGGGTAAGCTTGATTATCTAATATACCAAGTAATGATAGATGATTTCCTATATTATAAATAAAAAAATCATTATATATCATTAGTATTTATATAAGAAAAACGTAAAATTAAAGTAAATATGCTCAATTCTTATTTTAATTCAATATCATTTTTTTTTTAATTTGACTTATTAATTTGTATTACTTTGTTTTCATTTCCGAAAATAAAAGAAGTAAGGATGCTAAAAATATATACTTATTAATTGTATTAATGGCTAAATATAAATTAGTGAATTGTAAATTTAAAACTAAATAATATATACTATCATTTATTTATTGAGCTTAAAAAATATTAAATTGGAAAAATAAATGTAAATTTAATCAATGAAAGATAAAAAGAAGTAAGAGTGCTAAAAATATGTATGGATTAATTGTATTAATGGTTGAATATAAATTAGTGATTTGTAAATTTGTAAATTCTATTCTTTATTATTTGTTGCAACCACCAGGTAAGAAGAGCAAGCTCAACTATCTAATATACCATAAGTCAATTTTCTTATATTATAAATAAAAAAGTCACAATTATTTAAATAAGAAAAACGTGAAATAAAAGTAAAGATGTTTAATTCTTATATTAGTTTAATATCATATTAAAATAAGAATTTGGTAGTCAACTCTAATTTTACTAAAAGAATATAAATAATTCTTTTTGACAACATAAATAATTTATTTTAATTCATATTAATTTTTATATCAATTTTTTAATATTATAAATAAGTTTTTAGGTTCACCAATTGCCAGGATTGAATTAATAGTTAGCATTAATTCTTCGTCTGTTATAGACTTTTAAATTAAACATATATTTAAGTAAATTACACTCCCCTCCTTAAGAGATGCTAATATTACATTGTCCTCTCCTCTTATGTTGAAATATACAGTTTAGTCTATCTTAGAATGCGAGTGTTGTATGGAGGTAAAATTGCACTACTTTTAATCATTTTTGTGTTATTAAATTTACAATTTTTCAATCATTCACTTAATTTTATTTCCAATATTTTTTTACAGTATGCTCTCCATAAAGGTGATTATAATATATAGAACAACCTACGAGTTATTTTCAATAAAAAATAATTTTATTATTATTTTTATTTGAGTTTTGTTATGTAGTTTCATTTGTTTATACAAACTTTTAACTTCAGGAACAATATTGTCAAAATTAAATTTATAGTTGTATTGAAAAATAATCACATTCAATTATCTTCTATTATTTCTTATTAATAAATAAGTTCTATATTGTGGACATTTGAATTGATTTTAAATTTTTTTCAATAATATAAGAAATTAATAAAATTATCAATATAGTTTTTTTATATAATTCAAAAAAAATTCTCCCTCCAAATATACCCGTGCATCGAACGGGTACTATCTAGTTATATATAATTGTGTTGAGCATTTTCCTGGAAAAACTCCTCTTTCTTATTTATTCTCATATCTGCCTTTTTTTTTAATTTCTATTATCTAAAAAAACCTAAATGAACTTTTTCCTGGAAAGACTCCTCTTCAATTCTCATGTTAATTTTCTAAAAAAAAAAAACCCAAAATTTTCAATTAGAGCATATATTTAAGGTTTTTAGTCTTGTGTCACGTAAGTGACCTATATATTATTATATTGAGCTTTTTTCTAGAAAGACTCCTCTTTCTCTTTGATTGTCATATATGCCTTTTTTTTTTTTTTTAATTTCTTCTATCTAAAAAAGCCTAAATGAACTTTTTCCTGGAAACACTTCTCTTCGATTCTCATCTTAATTTTCTAAAAAAACCTAAACTTTTCAATCAGGGCGTATATTTAAGGCTTTTAGCCTTGTGTCACGTAAGTGACCTATTATATATAATTGTGTTGAGCAATTTCTTGGAAAGACTCCTCTTTCTCTTTGATTCTCATATCTGCCTATTTATTTAATTTCTTCTATCTAAACAAACCTAAACGAACTTTTTCCTAGAAAGACACCTCTTCGATTCTCATGTTAATTTTCTAAAACAACCTAAACTTTTCAATCACAGCTTATATTCCTAGAAAGACACCTCTTCGATTCAATCACAGCTTATATTTAGGGCTTTTAGTCTAATTTATATAAGTCTTTTCAATCACAACCTAGAAATATTTAACTTATATAATTTAGTCTAAATTTATATAAGTTAAATATTTCTTAAGTGCGAAAATCATAAACACACTAAGTTTTGAAATGGACTGGACATATTGTTAACCTTTATCTTCCTATAACACAAAGGGTTGGCGCAGTGGTGTAAAACCCCTCTGCGCTCACATGTGGGGAAATGATCTATTTAGCGGGAGAACCCGTGTGCAAAATTTCTTGGGCCAATGGCAGCCACGCACCGTTAGCGAGATTAATTAGTCTCTGACCGAGTGGATGGGAGGATATCCATGGTCTCTGACTCAGTAAAAAAAAAATACCTTTATCTTCCTACAGTATTGCAAAGGCTGATTTTTTTTTTACATTTAATTTAATTTTTTAACGTAAAATTTTAAAAGAAAGTTAAGGGCGAAGACCAAATTGCAACGAGTTCAACACGAAACCGCGTTCATTTGTCTATAAATCTCAACGAGTGCTTCAGCCTTTATTCAACTCTTAATGATTATTGAAGAGTTATTTAACCATCATTTTCTCCACTTAAGGTCTTAGAGGAGCAGAGGTAACAATGGTTGTCTTATCTTGTTTCTCCCGCTGTGCACAATCAGCAGTTGTCTTTGTAGCTATCATTCTTGTACTATTCCAACAAAATTGCTTTGCCAAGCATCACCGATCCTGTCCTCCTTCTTCATGCGGCAAGATTCGCAACATAACATATCCATTTCGACTGAAAGGCGACCCACGCGGTTGTGGCCTCTCAAGGTACGAATTAGATTGTGTGAACAACGTGACCACAGTGTTTACTCTCTTTTCAGGGAAATACCTTGTGCAGGATATCGATTACAAGATATTTCAGATTCGGTTGACTGATGCGGGTGTTGCCGAGGATACTGCTTGCTCCATTCCTCGCTATTTGTTATCAACATATAATTTCACTTTATATCCTGATGTTGATCCGCTAACTTATTTGGATGTGAAGGAGTATGAATATCATGAGTACTATCCTGGAAGTGTAGTGTTTCTAAACTGTAGTAATGGAGTGAGTGATGATCCTCGATATGTTGAAGTGAATGCTGGTCCTTGTGATTCCAGAGGCCATATCTATGCCGTTCTGAATGGCTATGAGGTAGAATTTACAGTGATGGACATCAAGGTTGGGTGCCGTTTAAAGGTTACTACCTTTGCAAACTGGACAAGTGAGAAGAACGTTTCCTATGGTGATATCCGCAAGTGGCTGCACGACGGATTTCAGTTGTCTTGGTTCAAACCAGTTATTTGTAGGGATCAATGCGGAAAGGGTGTCAGTTGCTACATCAATCAAACCACACAGCAAATTGGATGTCAAAGTCGTTACTGCCACATCTTCGGCTATGGTTATAAAACGAATCACAAGTGCGGTGAGGACATATTCTTCTGTCTGCCCACCCCTCTCCCCAATCTTTATTGTTTATACTTCTATATTACAAGAGTTCTGAGCTTAATTCATCGTGTCATTTTCAAATTTCTAAATATTATTATATGCATATACATAGAGAGGCGTTTAAATGTCATTACAATTAACACAATTAAAAAATAAGAAAGTTGTTCTAGTTGACAATTAAAATATAGTAATCTTATATATTCTTGCTACAAGTTTCAACACTTTTTATATACTCACATTTCCTTTTCATCTTTTTCCACCACTTCACTTGTCTTATCTCATATTTTTATTTTTCGTTTTGTAGAAATTGTTATAAAAAATTGTTGCACAAATAACATTTTAGATACCAGAAATTTACAATAACTTATAGACACTGAACTAGACTTCATTAGTTGTTAATATAAGCTAATATCTTCTTTCCGGTGTTCTAGGAATTCAATATCTGATTCTTGAATATATATGGCAAATTCCTTTCTATATAGAAGGTAAGCACGCTCTCCCATATCTTTGTCATTTCTCTCGAACTATTTTCCCCGCCTCAAGTATTTTATCACTTAAAGTTAATTTTTACTTTGGCTAAATAGTAAGCACTACTACATAAACAGGGATAATTCCAGCATTAGCATTTTTTTTTTTATATAGGAGATTATCGGTTTCTTGATGGTCAGACTCTTATTAAGTATTGTTTATTTTTAATCCAAAAAAAACATTGATATAAAAATTAATAAATGTTTGACTATTAATAAATCTTTAAATAATACATTAATTTTATATGCATATCCAAAGCATCTTTTGAATACTATGACTATATTAGGTAAAATTAGCTGAAAAACTAGCTCATAACTAAAAGTTGGTGGTTATAAAGCTAGCTTATTGAGTTATAAGTATTGAGTAAAATTATCTATTCAAGTAGCTGATAAATGTAAAGTGACAAATATGAATATGTTTTTATGATATTTTTATATAAATTTTAATTTAATTTTATTGATTAAATATATTTTGGGTTGATTATAATTTTAGGTTTTTAATTAATTTCAATCTCTTGCAATTATTTATTTGTAGATCAATTCTTTTAATTACATTTTCTTAGTTTCAATTACTATATATTTTTTCATATTATGTGTTCTAGCTACTATTAATCTTATATTATATCTTTAAAGACTTTCAATCAAGTTTAAAATAAAATAAATAAACACTCACTTAAGTAGATGTCATACTTTTATTATGTTGATTAATGTAATGGTGGAATGATCTTGAAATATAATGTTAAAATAATATAAACATTGAAAAATAAACCGTTTAAGAATAGAAACAAAAATTATAAAACACTAAGTTATGTAAAAAAGATAATAAGGAAATTTAACAAATATTTTAAGGATAAAAAAGGAATAAAATATAAAATATTAGAAGTTAAAAGCTAGCTTTAAAAGAAAAAGTTATCTAAAGTAGTGTCTCAAAAAATACTACAAGTTACTAAAAAAGTTTATTTACTAAATATTATTAATAAGGTCAAACAAGTTTTTCAACTAGTATAAAAAAGAAAAAACTAAAAACTAACAAAAGTGCTTGCCTACAAACTATAGTTGCTCTTTTACTTTTGATGTTACTATACCATGCTATCTTAAAAACATTATAATAGGTAATTTCCATCATATAATTTGTCAACTGATTTGATATTAAATTAATTATTTATTAGACCAAAGCATGCTTTAACTCCTTACACATTCGATGAACTTTACCCTCACAGGATTTGTCTATAGCATGAGATATCAACAAAAGCACTGGCATTATGGAGTATTGATTGCACGAAATGTTCTACAAATATTGGTGGTAGCCAGAATTCTATTTGGAATCACACTTTTGCTTATCTTATTTATCTATATGTGGCGACGTAGACGTTACTCAATGTATGAAAACATTGAAATATTTTTGCTAGACAACAATCTAAATCCTATTCGGTACAGATATAGAGAAATCAAGAAAATGACAAGAGATTTCAAAGAGAAATTGGGTCAAGGAGGTTTCGGCTATGTATACAAAGGAAAACTTCGAAGTGGACCAGATGTGGCAATTAAGATGTTGAGCAAATCTAAAACTGATGGTGAAGAGTTTATTAGTGAAGTGGCTACCATTGGAAGAATACATCACATGAATGTGGTACGTCTTGTTGGATATTGTGTTGAAGGAGAAAAGCGTGCTTTAATTTATGAATACATGCCTAATGGTTCATTGGATAAATACATTTTTCCTAAAGAAGGAAGTGTCCCTTTAAGTTATGAAAAAACATATGAAATATCTCTTGGCATCGCTCGTGGGATTGCATATTTGCATCAAGGCTGTGATGTGCAAATTCTACATTTTGATATCAAGCCACACAATATTCTTCTAGCTGAGAGCTTTATTCCGAAGGTTTCAGATTTTGGACTTGCAAAGCTACATCCTATGAAAGATAGGTCTCTTGTTTTACCTGAAGCAATAGGAACTTTGGGCTACATAGCTCCAGAATTATACTACAAAAACATTGGTGGAGTATCATATAAGGCCGACGTTTATAGTTTCGGAAAGCTATTGATGGAAATGGCAAGTAGAAGGAGGAACTCAGATCCTCTTCCAGAGCTTTCAAGCCATAGTTACTTCCCCATTTGGATCTATGATGAATTCAAAGAAGAAAGAGATATTGACATGGAAGATGCCTCAGAAAATGATGAGATTTTGGTTAAAAAAATGTTCATTGTTGCATTTTGGTGTATACAATTCAAACCAAATGATCGTCCTTCAATGAAGAAGGTTGTAGAAATGCTTGAAGGAAATGTTGAAAGTCTTAAAATGCCTCCAAAGCCTGTTTTATATCCTTGTGAAACAATTGGACATGATGAAGTAATCAACTTTGACCAAACATCTTGGAGTGATTCAACTAGTTCTAGCAAGAACCTTGGCAAAACCAAATCCTCCAATCATTCACTAGAGAACAATGCTTGACAAACAAAGGTTATTTCAAGTTAAGTGTGGGAACGATGGCAACGAAATTGCTTGGAGCTAAACGTTGGTGATCCTTGGAAAGATTGATTTGGTAGGAATAGTTAATTGTTATCAAGGAAAGGTTTTTAATTCGAAATGGTGGCTATTGTATTTGTTATTTCCTAGTATAAATCATAGTCCTTTGACTTTGTGATTGTATTATATTCCAGAAATTTCCATTGAATAATATATTTGAATAAATTTATTCTCCAAAATTAAATGTTTGTGACACTATTCCTCATACTAATACATGTTCCATTGCATCCCTCCATATAATTGGTTTAAAATTAGATTTGTTTTGATTTTAGATCAAACTAAAACCATTGCAACCCTAAATTTTGTTGACATTATTTCCTAATACTAGCTAATACACATTCTTGACGTCTTGCATGTAACTTGCAAGGCAGATAATGGGAGTGGATGTTTTCATTTTTTGTGTTAGAAAAGAAATGAAAAACCAAAGAAATGTAGAAGCAAAAACATTACTGAGGTGGTCTTAGTTTTCTTTTCCTTTAAAAACCGATTACAAAAGAAAGAGAAGGGGAAAAGGTAGAACACTAGCTCTTGGTGCTTTCTTGTGAGAATTTGAGATTTTTATATTTAATATTAAATGTATGTTCAACTTTGTTGAGTCATAAGATGAATCAGGTCCCTCAATAGTTTTGAATTGATGCAAATAAATATTAAGTTAAAAAGTTGCATCTGAAAATGTTATCAGACTGAAGCGTTGTATCTACGTCTGATGGAACAGACGATAGTAGACAGACACTAAATCTGAGAACATTTAAGGCATAGTTAATGCTTTGTCATTTTGATCCTCTGTGCAGGGAATGTCTGAATATTCTTCATAGGATCTGTCGAAGTGAAGAAAAGTCAAGTTTAAACTTTCCCTCTTTCTAAAAAGACGTGCCACAATTTTGATGAATACTTGTCTGAGCAACCAGGAAAGAGGCTGAAGTTGAAAAAGAACAAGATAAGTTTGAGTTAGACTCTGATGAGGAAGAAAGAGTTGCTTAGGAGAAAAGAACTAATAAGAAACATGAACCTAGTGTTGTAGCATCAACCAACTGCTCCAACCAAACCCAGATCTGTCAAGAGTCCAATGAAACAAGGGAAGCAGAAGAAGAGAAGAAAAAGGAAGTGGAGAAGAAGAAAAGAGATGAGGAAGTGGTGAAGAGGAAAGGAAAGGCACTTGCTTTTACACCATCATCTGATTTTTCAGCATTATCTTCTTCTGAGGATGATGATGCTCCAATCCTGCAAAGGAAGAGAAAGAGAAGCGAGGAAATGGTTGAGAAGGAAGCTGATGTAAGCAAAAAAGCATAAGGCCACTGGACTTAGTGCTAATGATCCAATCCTTTTCAATAAGCGTCCAAGAAGAATTAAACATGTGGCACAGAAGGAAAGACCTAGGAGGAATGTAAATCACAATTCAACCCTTCCTTCTTGTGATTTTTGCCTTTACAGTTTGGTATCAGAGCTCAGCCTCTAAGAGGTTGACCACCTGACCGTGTCTAGAGTTGAAAAAGAACAAGATAAGTTTGAGTCAGACTCTGATGAGGAAGAAAGAGTTGCTCAGGAGAAGAGAACTAATAAGAAACATGAACCTAGTGTTGTAACGTCAACCAATTGCTCCAACCAGGCCCAGATCTGTCAAGAGTCCAATGAAACAGGGGGAGAAGAAGAAGAGGAAAGTTGAAGAAGAGAAGAAAAAGGAAGTGGAGAAGAAGAAAAGAGAAGAGGAAGGGGTGAAGAGGAAAGGAAAGGCACCTGCTTCTACACCATCATCTGATTCTTCTACAGAATCTTCTTCTGAGGATGATGATGCTCCAATCCTGTAAAGGAAGAGAAAGAGAAGTAAGGAAGTGGTTGAGAAGGAAGGAAAAAAGCATAAGGCCACTGGACTCAATGCTAATGATCCAATCCTTTTCATTAAGTGTCCAAGAAGAATTAAACATGTGGCATAGAAGGAAAGACCTAGGAGGAAGCTAATAACAGAACAAGAGGACAACTTGGACAATGAATGTGTACCTCCATCTCCACCTAAAATAGTAAGTACTTCACATCCACATACTTCTATTTCTACCCCATAATTTGAACCTCAACCTTCCACCCAACCTCAACCATCACCCATACCACAAACAGAAAACCAACCTCAACATTCACCCTAACACAACCTGACCAAACATAAGCACAAACAAAACCGTCCACCAGCCAAACCCAACCTAAACAGATAGAAAATCCTTTCTTAGACAACTACACCATTATTCAACTTGAACCATAATTACTTGATGAGGAATGAAATAAAATCCTAAACTCTAAAGGTAATCCACTTCGAGGGAAACCTCTTGTGTCCAAGCTACCCAAAACCTTTCTCAAAACCAAACCTACCCATGACCAAATATTAAACTCCCTAGGGAAGAAGGATTTCAAGCCCCAAAGTACCTTGTCATCTTCACACCCCTTCACCTAAACAACAAGCCTAGACCCATTCAGCAACAAAGTGTGTAACACCCCGTTACATTAGACAAAACCCATAGTAACATTTTATTTGTTTTAGTTATTATAAAAATGGGGTAAATTTTTCCGCGATTAAGTAAAACATTTATTAACCATATTTAGCATACAGAAAATATTTTATAAAGAACCATGATCTTCTTTTCAATAAAAACATTCATATTACAAAATAAATGCAAAGAAATTATGTACTAGCTAATCCCAACCCATACATCAAATAATCCTAGTCAGAGCAGTACACAATTTCTACCTGAACACAAATACAGGAATAAATAAAACTAGCCTTTGAGTCTCGTATCTTCTCGTTAGTCTCCGTAATCTTTGAAATAATTGTATCTGTAGGAGAGCTCGATTGTTGAACATGACCGTCATCTTCACGTATCCAATTGAGTGCATACACAACAAGAAAGAGAAAGGAGTGATACTTGATTATAATATATATATATATATATATATATATATATATATATATATATATATTACTAACGTTATAAACTACCGTTTAGATAATAGCGGGGGACCTAGTATTTATCTAGTCATAACATCCCAACTCCTAACAACTTAAACCTCTAGACGCAGAATGGATCCATACTCCCCGATTGGAAGTGATTGGGAGTACATACGCCTCAACCCATGGCAAAACTTTCATCTTCCACAGATGAACTCAAATTATCACAATTCAGGACATCCACAGTCCTATATATAACTTAGGCGTACTCTCGCACCAATCAATGGAATGCTGAGCAGTTGTTGGGGTTGTCAAGCTTGGTCAGATGAAGTCCTCGAACAGGATGCTCCCCTGGCCTTTAGTTACTTCATCACTCGACACCGTACCCCCTAGACTTCCGTCAGTGAGTCCCTGCCTTTCATTCCTCAGCTTGCCATACTGTGTCTTCCACTATAGGCAACATGTCATTGCATGTTTCTCTCTTAACAGTACTCACACTAGAGTACTCACAATTTACTTATCAACCTTTGGTCTTAATCATTGAGCACCAACATAGGGTAATAATATTTCTGTCCCTCAGACAGATAAATAGTATAATCAATCATTACATGATATAAATATCTCTATTTTACAAATAGAGAATTAACATTGTCATTATAAAATTATACAGCATAACATTTCACAACCTTATATCAAGAGAACAATACATTATAAAAAATTTAAATATCTAATATTGGAATTTGTGTAATATTACAAAATATTAAATAAGACATTAGATACTTAAGTTAATATTCACTAATAATGTAATAATTAGCTAATAGTTAACTAATCTATATCTCCATTAAAATTTTAAAATGTATATATGAATTTAATTTAAAACTTCTAAAGTTGAATTTATTTATTTTATCTTTTTCTGTGTCAAATTCCTTAATTTAATTTATTTAATAGAAATAATTTTCTAGCTTATTTAGAAAATATTTCTTGTACAAGTATAAATAGATTTTTAAATATTGAAAAATTTCTTTCTGGTGTGGAAGATCATATTAGATTGCAGCCACAGAGTATACTCAGAATTTTCCATAGACTAAGTTTATAAACTAATAGTAACAAAATCTTTTTTATGATGTGGAAGATCAGATAAAACTGCAACCACAGAGCATACTTCGGATTTTCTCTAAAAATATTCTAAGGAATTTTGTACACTTTAAGCAAAACTTTTTGCTTTAGAAATAAGTTTACAAACATTTTCTTTTCCAACTTTATATTTATATTCAAAATAATTAAATGAAAATTTTAACAAAAATCTCCCTTTTATATAAAGAAGGCCGAGGACCTCAAAAATAAAAAGTGAGTTTTCTTTACAAAACAAACACCATATATATATATATATATATATATATATATATATATAACAAAAACAAAAGGCTAATTAAATAAAGTTTAGATCTAATATAGAGAGAAAAACCGAAAACCTTACCAAATAAAACACCTAATTTTACACTTACTTTAACAAGCATGTGGTTCGATTATATAAAAATAAAAAAACTCATCAAGTAAAAAAATAAGTTTTCTCTTTCTATCTATTTAAGAGTAACAGAGACGTGAACTCATCCCTTTTTTTAACAAAACATATTGAAAATATTTTATCTAATGGTTTTTAATAAAGAAAATTAATAATTAATATTACAGCATATAAATGATTGAACAACTAAAAGGAAATGTTTTATTTATTTTATTTTATTTTTCTAAAATCTGGCACACACACACTTGTCACAAAAGTGATTTTAATTCTCTTATACAAAATTCAGTAAAAATGTTGTCTTGACCCAAAAGGAAAAAGTTAAGTTCCTTTTTATATTTTTCCCTCACAGACGGTAAATATTACCCTCTGACACCAGTACCCATTTTTTTTTCTTTGCACCTCATATTTCTTTTCGTAAGTTGCTTTTGTAAAAGTAAACTTTGGCTGTTTTTCTTCGTGAAAACACCGAACCAATGAAGAGAAAATAAAAGGGTCCTTAGTTATAAAGAAAACAAACCTCTTCCCTTTTTATGTTTCCCTTACTCGGTTACACACACAAACCCACATCAGCTCTATAAATTATTATTATTATTTTAACATAATGAAGTTAAAACAAAAGTTTATTCCTCTTTTACTAACAGTGACCGAAAATGGGAAGGATGAAAACAAGCTAGTTCTGTTTCATTTTGTTTTATTTCCTTATCAAGAAATTCAACACTTTGTGTAGAATATGTGATCAGAGTTGATTTTAAAAGAAGATAGTTAAATAAAATAAATAACCAGTATATACAAACAAAACAAGAAAAACATCTTCCCCTTTTTTTTTAAGAGAAAACCGTAACATGTTTGGGTAGAGAATAGAAGGAAGATCAAATTTTTAAGGTATTTGTTCAAACCGTAACATGAGTAGGCTTAATTCAGGTGATTAGAATTTAAAAATTACAACAAAAATTTAGCATGGTCTCCTCTAAAAGAGGGACACTTGCAGCAGCCATTAACAGTACCAGGAACCATTCAAAATGAAATTGAAACAAGGAAATAGGCAAAGGATTAAGGGGATACCAGAAAAATCAAAAGTATAAAGATACAAAATAAGAAAAATAATAAGTGAATTAAAGTCTCACTTCCCCCTTACCAAGAGAGTGAGTTCGTCCAGCAAGGAGGAAGGGAGGAAGAAGAGATATTGCTTCAGGATTGCTTCTTGGTGGTGGAGGAAGGTAGTTTTGGTGATGAAGGTTTGTTGTTGGTGGTGATGGGTTTGTGAGAAGAAGAACAACCAGCAGCAGCAGCGAGAAAGGGAAAGACTGAAGAGAGAAGAGAATGGGTCGTGAGAGAGGTGAGAGAAATTTAAATTGTGAAGAGAATGTGCTGTACAAGTTATCTTTCAAACTAAGTTCTTTTTTTATTTTTTTATTTTGAAATTGACATTAGTGGTTAGGTGAAGTCATGGGAGAGAGAGTATCATCTGCCACGTGAGAGAGAATTTTTCGTAGATAAAAATTTACGTTTTCTTATACTGTCAGTATAAATTTATACGCTTAATTTTTAACTTTTTTATCAAACAATTTTATTTTTAATTGAAACTTTTTAGTAAACTTAATTTATGTTCATTATTAACTATCATAACTAAAAATTAAATTTTTATAATTATTTCAATTAATTAGATATTTTTTAGTCAAAAATTCACAGTAATTTCGTTTTAGATCTATAAATTTCCAAATTTTATCAGAAATTATATTTTTTATATGTGTGACTTAAAAATGAACTGACTTTGTCAGTTACATCAAGTTTTGATATTAATCCTATATAGGTTGACTTATTACCAGTTTGTCTAAGGTGTTTTGTGAAATTTTCTCAGAAGTCTCTAAAATTTCTAAGAAAATTACCCTAACCATATTTAAACCTATAAAATATGATTTTAAGTTCAAATAATTATTTTATAATTATTTGAGAGTTATCCTCACTTTTGCCACAAACGTTGATTATCCAGTATAATTGTTGTTCTAATAGTTATTCCATATTTCCATATGGAATAATTATTAAAATTTTCAATTATATAGAATATAAAATATCAATCACAATAATGTGATTTAATATTTTATTATCCTATTTGGGCTTATCAATTCTCAAAAACACGATTAAGAATAAACAAATAATTAATTACGGAAAACGAAAATGAGGGTGTTACAAAGTGTATATATGGGATGATCCACACTTTGTACCTACTATTACAAGCATGTCATATTGTCCAGGATTCATTCCCTTTAAGGAACAAGGTTCATGCCATATTCTCCAAAATTAAATATATGTGACACTATTCCTCATACTAATACATGTTCCATTGCATCCCTCCGCATAATTAGTTTAAAATTAGAGTTGTTAATTTTGATTTTTAGATCAAACTAAAATCATTGCAACCCTAAATTTTGTTGACACTATTTCCTCATACTAATACACATTCTTGACATCATGTATGTAACTTGCAAGGCAGGTAATGTGAGTGGATGTTTTCATTTTTTTTTCTTAAAAATAGAAATGAAAAACCAAAGAAATGTAGGAGAAGAAAAGAAATCGTTGAGGTGGTCTCAGTTTTCTTTTGCTTTTAAATAAACCACACACAAAAGAAAGAAAAAGAGAAAGGCAAAACACTAGTTCTTGGTGCTTTCTTGTGAGAATTTGATATTTTTATTTTATCTCTAATATTAAATGTCTGTTCAAAGCCTACAAAGTTATTTGCTCAAAGCCTACAAAGTCTTATCATGTATTCATTTCCTTAGGGAGCAAAAGGTTCAGCTGATTTGGGTGAAATTCATGTATTTCCATGATTGTTTTTGGTATAGATTTGTCTTCATTTTATATCTTGGAATTGTTTAGTCTCTTTTTGTTATCAAACTCCGTAGTATGTCTTGAATGGATAGCTTAGGAAATTTAAATTTGATATCTTATCCTCTTTCATTGACTCGGCAACTAGATGGAGCACAAGAATGGAAATTGACTAAGAAAGCAGTTCTCAGGTTAATAAGTTAATTGATTACTGGATGGTGTAGTAAGAAAGCATCTTTTCTCTGTTTTTATGAACAATTAATGACAATTTTTTTTGCATTGTTGACAGTTTACATAGCAGAGGTAATTCCCCCTTCTCAAATCAATCTCTCAATTCTTTTAATTTTTTGCAATTGTTAGTGCACTGCTTTCAAATTTTTAACGCTTACAGAGTAAATGGTTTTCAATTTTTTACAAGTTCAAGAAACCTCAATCTTTTATTTTCCTTTCATTTCGAAAATGATGTTGTCCAAATTGTCAGTTCTACAACTTAATATTTCTTCTGGACTGGCTTTGATATATGAGGTGATTTTTAGTTGAATTATCTAAATAATTTTTTTTGGTGGCTTTCCAAACACAGGACGGTTAATCAGAAGGAGAAAGCAGTCACTGCTTCAGCTCTTTCAACAAAACAGAACCCCCCCCCCCCCCCCCCCCCCCCCCCCCCCCCAGGAATTTTTCTTTTAATCCAAAGTTTTTGTTTTGCTAAAATTTATGGGTTTCAGGGTTTTTATTCTTGGCTTTTCTACCTCTACTTCTAACATCTCTCCAAACTCTCTTTGCAACCTCCTCCTTATAATTAACTTATCCCTCTTTCGATATTATTCCTTATAGCACTCATGATTTATAGTTAAAGTCTATTCTCCTTCCACATCCTTTTCTGTTCATGATTTTGCTTACATACTTCGTAGTTGTAACATTTTAATGTCTGCACTGTTAAATTTTGGTGCTTCATAATTCATATAATGAGTAGTTTGTATGCAAATATTACATGTTTTCTTTTTTAAAATATCTTTCTATATTTTTATGTGCACTAGAAATATCAATAGGGATTAAGATCATTACTTCTATTTTGTACTGATGAACCAGTATGAATAATTATTTCCCTTTCTGTTTTTAAATCTTAAGCTTTATTGGGTTGGCAATGTAAACATGCTTTTTACAATTGAGTTTTGTTGTCACCTCTTACTTTAAAAATATGTCTATTTCCGTAATTGATGTTAGAATTAAGCTTTTGTCAAAACCAGAATATGATTTTGGATTTATATGACTGAGAAATTTAGGGGCACTGTGACAAAACATGGAGTCAGAGACAATGCAATAATAGACCTGTAGAATTCTTTGTCTTTTGTGATTTTTAACTTTAAACTTATTTTTTATTAATTTGTTAGTAAGGGAAATTATAGTATCTTAAAAAAACATGGGTTTATGATTAAAAGGAGTTAATGCCTGCTTGATGTGTTTGATACATGAAAGGAATGTGTTGCAGCAGTGGGAAGATAAGATCTTTAAACATGGAAGATATAATATGATAGAGATTTAGGAGATATCATAAGATATGATATAATAGATATTTAGGAGATATGATAGCCTATTTCTAGGAAAGTAGGAAACTTTTTATCTTTCATTATATCTCTAAGATTTAGATTAGATTTGTTTAATCTTTTCCTTTTTTATTATCTTATCTTGTATCTATATATATTCATATACTCTTTGAGTCAATTAATGAGAAATACACAAATTTTCAGTTCTGTCCTTTAATCTTAACATGGTATCAGAGCCAGGTTGAGGTATCATGAAAATCTTGCTTCACTGGGGACCCATTGTCCTCGGTGAACCCTTCTACTGGCCGCACCTTTCCTGGCAATCTTTTTCAATTTTTCCAATGACTTTTCTACTCGCCATTGCTGGTCATCACTGCTAGCCACCATCATACTCTCTGACATGCCACCATCATTAAGATTGTCAGCCTCTCCTAGTTCTATTGTTGGCCTTGTTTTGTCTTTTCATGTTTGTTTGAATAGCGGGGTCTTCATTCTCCTCTTTTCTTGGCCTTTTGTCTATCTGTTATAGCATAATGGCAAGCTTTTTCCCTCTACTGTTGAGTCTCTCAAGTTGGTCCAATCTGACTCTGTAAGTGTTCCGATCACGTTCATGGTCTAAGTCTACCGTTGTCCGTGGCCGGCTAATGTTCGCCGCTATGTTCAACCATGGGAAGTGATTTCCAGCCATTGTGGAGGAAAATTAGAGCAGAAATATAGGCTTGTCTTCATGTTCTGGTTATGGAAGTTGGTGATTTCTTCTTCATTCAATTCATTACATTGTCTCTTGTTGGTGTATGAGAATTGATCATCAATTGTGAAGATTCGATCCACACAACCACAGCCATCATCCCAAAGTGTCTACCTTGCTGTTGATATTGCTTTTCTGATTGTGCTTTTCATGCACACCAAGTGTTTGGTTGTTTAGCTTCTATCTTACAAGATGGTTAAGCTTTGAGATGATTTGCTTCTGTCATGAGTGGTTAAGCATTGTTTAGCTTATGCTCTTGATGGTTAAGCTGTCCTTGTCCCAGATGCACTGGCCCCGTCTTTGTCCCAGTTGCATTGGCCTCGTCCTTGTACAAGATGCATTGGTTCGTCTTTGTCCTAGTTGCATTGGCCCCATCTTTGTCCCAATTACACTAGCCTTGTCTTTGTCTTAGCTACACTGCCCCATATTTGTCCCTGTAATTAGCCTTGTCTTTGTCCCAATTGCACTGGCATTGTCCCAATCATTACTCAATTGTTGTCCTTGGGGTTCGATCTGGTCAAGAACCATTTTTTTTAGCAACTACTTACATGTCTCATCCATTGTTGCCGTGGATACTAGTTTATCCCAACCATCTAATCAGTTTGAAGGATAATGTACTATAACAAGCTAAAAGCGTAGAAAGCTTTAGCTTGAGGGGGAATGTTTGAAGTTATGACTCATCGGCTCTTCCTCTGCTTGTTTCAAGTCCTATTGTGCTTATATCTGAGTCTCTGATGTCCTTGCATTACTTGTCTTGGGTTTCAGTCTACTCCCTTGCAGCATTTGAGTTTGAAGAAGAATATTTAGTTTTTGATGTCGTACTCTACGCATTAGAGAGTCCTCAACCTTGGAGTTGTTTTCATTTTTTTTTTATGCTTCAATTTTGTTCCAAGCTTGTAGCATTAAGTTGTATGCTCCAACTTGAGGGGGAGTGTTAAGATATAATATGATAGAGATTTAGGAGATATCATAAGATATGATATAATAGATATTTAGGAGATATGATAGCCTATTTCTAGGAAAGTAGGAAACTTTTTATCTTTCATTATATCTCTAAGATTTAGATTAGATTTGATTAATCTTTTCCTTTTTTTATTATCTTATCTTGTATCTATATATATTCATACACTCTTTGAGTCAATGAATGAGAAATACACAAATTTTCAGTTCTGTCCTTTAATCTTAACAATATATATAATGGAGGGATCAAATGACACCGATGTAACTTATACCAACTGTTACACCATTTAATAACTTGATATAGAATGTGATTTTTATCGATCAAACCATTGAATTATATTTACATATTACAAAATTGTCTGTGTCAAATTTTGTCAAAATTGAACAACAATAAAAAGATGATCAAATGATCCACATATTTTAGTATATTTTGCAAAGTTTATATTACGTTGATTTTAATCTATAAATGAATGAGGTAGCAAATAATTTTATATTAATATTAAATTTTTTATATATGATCTATGTGAAATGAACTTTCAATCAAGATTTGAAAGGATTTTAAAAGACTTTTTTTTTTATATAAAAAAAGTCTTGTGGTATTCAATCAAGATTTTTTTTAAGAAGATAAAAAAAGTCTTGTGGTATTCAATCAAGACTTTCAAGATTTTTTTTTCATGACAACAAAATCTGGTGGTATTCAATCAAGATTTTTTACAACTTAAAAAAAGTCATCTGGTATTCAAAATCCTATAGATTTTGATGGATTTTGTATGACTTTTTAGTTATATGTATAAATACCACACACATCAAATAATTCTGTCCAAACCCTTGCGATTTTTGTAAACCCTTCGGATTTTTCTATCTTCCATTACACACTTTTTCTTTTTTCCATCATCACGCATACTTTTCTATCTAATGATGGTAATATTGCTAGAGTAATTGGTCATCTTTTTCTTCTAATCTTACACACGCTTTATCCTAAAAATGATGTGTTCATACCGTCAAATCACTCTGAACCACCCTACCAGCATGTATCATCTAACCAAGTCCACCATCCCATTCCCTTAGGTTCGGAGGTTTTCGCTAAAAAATTAAGCTGTCATAGGAGGAGTAGATCCGAGTATGGAGGGAGTTCTAGCTCATCATGACCAACAATAAGTCAAAGTATTAGAAGACCTTTCTACTGACATTGAGACTATTGCTTTCAATTTTAAAAAAAGGGAAAGAGATGGAGAAAGATTGAAAAAAATTGTACTGATTTTATTTTTTTATCCAAATCTTATAATTTATTTGTTATTTTTTTCATCGACTCTGGTAATTTTGAATGTTTTCTAAAAATTCATGGAATCCTTTAAAATCTTGTAAATCCATAAAGTCCTTTCAAATCCTATGAATTCATATTTTATAAATCCATTAAAGTTCAAACTACAAAAATCTAATCATAAAAGTCTTTTAAAAAAATCTTAAAAGTCATTATATTTTTACAAAATCTTTTAAAATTCACAGGATTTTTTTATGTAAAAAAAGCATGTTATAACTCTAATTGAATACACCCACTTACTCTTAATCCTTACCATTCATTTTCTTGAAATATAATGGTTAATATTAGTTACTCATTACAATCATTAGATTTCAAGAAAATGAATGGTAAAGATGAGAAGTAAGTCTCTTATACTTACTCTTGGAGTAAGTAGATCCCTCCTCATATATATATATATATATATATATATATATATATATATATGGGTATGGAAAAAATTACTCCCAGAATTACCTCAAATAATTTACTTTCCTATACGTGTTATTTTTGGGGGAGCTAATTGATGTCAGAGGGGATGGTTGATGTGGTATTTTTTGGCTCTCTCTAATTGCAGTTCTCATTTACACTATTTAATTTAGTTTATAGTCATATATGGTACAGAGTTTGCTAAAATCCTTCTGCTTTTCCAGTATAATTTCAGCTCTAACTTTCTTTTTTATTCGAATAATTGCGATTCTATATCCTAAAAGAGTAATACCAGTACAGGATCCTGAGTGTCTATATTTACTGCATGAACATTGCACACACTGAAAATTCATGTGATCGATAGACTGTTATCCTCCCACAACATTTACATCCTCTATTATAAGAGAATATTTAGTTTATAGTTATACTTTATAATTATCCTATATCTTAGAAGCATATATTGGACACTTTCCAATATTTATTTTAATTATGTTGTGAATGCTGCTCGAAGCCTTGAAAGACCTGAAAGCATGTAGCTATCAATCACTGTGGAAGAGTCCAGGTGCAAAAGCAACGTTAACTCTGATGGTTCCAGGCCTGACTGGAAGATATATCTGTAAAAATGTTTGAGTTGTTAATACTATTACAAACCAATAGTTATATTAACCAATAGATACTTTTTTTTTCTGTGTTACCATTTGATTCTATTTTTTAAGTTGATTTGTCTTTGTTAATATTTATTAAAGTTCATTAGACTGAATCACTAATATGACGTTCGCAGTATGATTTGGTTTGTTTTTTTAGAAGAAAAGTCACCCGAACCAAACATAAAATCAAGATACGGTTCAGTTTGGTTCGATTTAAATATAATATCAAATATGAACCAAATCAAACCAATCTTTCGCAATTTGGTTTGGTTCGATTTGGCTGTTTTTTATTTTTTTAATATATTATCATAATGTAAAATCTATTAACTAAATTGTTATAATTATTATGTTATGTTATTTTAAAAATAATTTTTATTTTTTATTAAATTTTGTTTAACATATTGTAGCTGAGAATTAATTTTGTACTTCTATTTACCATTATTATAAAATAATATTGCTAACTCTTTTTGTAACATAATAGTAAATTGTGCATAACTTGATATTTAACACTATTTTTTAACAATATTGGTACATTCTTTTTAACATATGAAAGTAAAATATGTACATTGATTACAGGTACGTTTGGAAATCCATTGGGAAGGTTGCGAATGGATGTTTGCCAACGGATCTCCCCCCTTGCTTCTGCGAATGGCCGTTGGATCTGTCTCGTAACGCATGTCACATCAAACTGAACGGGGACCAAAACGTGCACTACAAAAGCAAAGGAAATGTCATAAATTGTTTAATATTTATTATTAATTACTGCAACAAAAATCACATATTACAAACTTATTATAAAAAAAAATACACTATAAATCGCATACTATAATCATTAAAATTTTAAAATAATACTAGTTACATAATTTTAAACATCCATTAAATAAAATCAATATAATTATAATATGCGGTTTAGTTCGATTTGGTTCGATTTTTATAACAAAAATAAAAAAAATTGAACCAAACCACAAAGAAGTATGCAGTTTTTGAGGTTTTTGGTTTTGCAATTTTCAATTTAAAAAATTTTCAGTTTTTTTGGATCGATTTGGAGGTTTATAAACTGTCTAGTTTGGTTTTAAAAAGTCAATTTAAAAAAAAATAATTCAGGAACCTATTCAAATTTGACAAATAATTCAAGGACCTAATTAAAAAATTACAAACATCTGCTGGTCAGTATCTCTACAAGTCAGTATTCTCACTTTTGTACGCTCTAAACTCAATACTTTTAGTTTTTTCAGCCAGTTTCGGTCCCTAAACTATTTGTCATTTTTAAATAAGTCCCTGAACTTTTTTGTTTTAATTGGATGCTTGAACTTATATTTGTTTTGTAATTAGGTCCGACAGGGACCTTATTAAAATTAAAATAAATACAAGTTCAAGGACTTAAATAAAAATTTAGTAAAAGTTCAAGAGTTGATGTCACAAGCTGCCATTAGTTCGAGAGTTTTTCTCTAAGCTACTATTAGTCTAATATTCTTCAAGACTTTTATCCCTTTATGTGAGGAGAAACTAAGTAGTCTTGTATCTTTCTAAGTTACAAAAAATTGAGATTCGCAATTTAGTAAAAGTTCAAGATTTTATGAGATTCGCAGCACATATATGACAAAAAAAATTAAATTATATATACTCTCTCTCTCTCTCTCTATATATATATATATAATTGAACAAAAGTAGAAGTATAAAAGTTAAAAATATTTTTAGATTCTTGTAAAAAATTGTACGTTTAGTTTTTTTCAAATCACAATCAGTCCAAAATTATGATAGACTTTTTCTTTTGGGTGTGGACAAATTTATTAATTGTCTTGTACCTTGCCAAGAAAGTTCATAGAAAAGCAAAGCTAAAGACTTTAACCATTGCAACTAGTTATAGTCAATGACTACTTTGTTATTTTCAAACCACAACCAGTCCAAAACTATGATACACGTTTTTTTTTGCATGAGGACAAATTTATTAATTTTCTTGTACCTTGCCAAGAAAGTTCGTATAAAAGCAAAGCTAAAGACTTTAACCATTGTAACTAGTTGTAGTCAATGACTACTTTGTTACGAAACTCACTTCTATGACCAAGTTTATGAATGAAACTTAACACATATAATTTATTAAAGGTTTAATTACTATGTTGCTTCTTGAATTTTAAGCAAATTTTTAATTAGGTCTGTGGACTTTTTTATTTTTGTTTCTTGAATTGGATTTTTGAACTTGTATTTAGTTTTTAACTAGGTCCCTTCTAAGTCCAACAGTAGCCTAATTAAAAAATAAATACAAGTTCAAGGAGTCAATTGAAAAAAAAAAATAGTTCAGAAATCTATTCAAATATGACAAATAATTCAGGGACCTAATTAAAAAATTACAAACATCTGCCGGTATTAACTGTCTTGTACCTTGCCAAGAAAGTTCATAAAAAAACAAAGCTAAAGACTTTAACCATTGTCACTAGTTATAGTCAATGACTACTTTGTTATGAAACTCACTTGTATTACCAAGTTTATGAATGAAACTTAACACGTATAATTTATTAAAGATTTAATTACTATGTGGGTTCTTGAGTTTTAGTAAATTTTTAATTAGGTCTCTGAATTTTGTTTTTTGTTTCTTGAATTGGATTTTTGAACTTGTATTTAGTTTTTAACTAGGTCCCTTCTAAGTCCAACAAAAGCTTAATTAAAAAATAAATACAAGTTCAAGGAACTAATTGAAAAAATATATATAGTTTAGGAACCTATTCAAATAAGATAAATAATTCAAGGACCTAATTAAAAAATTACGATCCTCTGCTGGCCAATATTCTTATCTCTGCAAGCCAGTATTTTCACTTTTGTACATTCTAAACTCAATATTTTTAGGCTTTTCAGCCAGTTTTAGTCCCTAAACTATTTGTCATTTTTAAATAAGTCCCTGAACTTTTTTGTTTTAATTAGGTCCCTGAACTTATGTTTGTTTTGTAATTAGGTCCGACAGGGACCTTATTAAAATTAAAACAAATACAAGTTCAAAGACTTAATTAAAATTTTAGTAAAAGTTCAAGAGTTGATGTCACAAGCTGCTATTAATTCAAGAGTTTTTCTCTAAGTTACAATTAGTCTAATATTCTTTGAGACTTTTATCTCTTTATGTGAGGAGAAACTAAATCGGCTTGTATCTTTCTAAAGTTTATGGAGAAGTAAAGGCAAACAATAAAATTAACCATTGGTAATATGAAGTATATATCAGCTTTGTCAGTGGCTAATCTTTATCGAAGAATCTAGTTGGCCGCCTTTAGGAGATTATCCCTCCCAACCACGTTTTGCATAATCGTTGTTCACGCAAGTGTTTACATTTTCAAATATCATGGCAATCTCTATAATTTTACAATAATCTAGCATTACAATAATATTTTTTTCAATGAGATTAGAAACTTAATTTCATTTTTTTACGTTTTTTATTTAATTAATAGTTAGATAAATCTTTTTAGTATAAAAATAATAATTAGAATAAATTTGGGTTTAGGCAAAGATGTTGCCGTTCCGAGTTTTAACACGGTACCCTTGAACTAATTCCAAACTTCAACAAATGATCATGCATTAGTTCATCTCTTTATTGAATATTTTTAACAATCATTTCCTCCATGGTAGAGCTATCTTGCCAGCTACTATACCCTTATCTTTCGTAGATAAGTATGTTTAAATAAATAATGTCTTAAGATATCCTAATAAAATGCTCCAGGCAATTGCTAATCAAGTTTATCAGACTAGTAAATTGGAAGTCAGTCAGCACACTATGCATGGATCTCATATTCGGACCAGAAGTTGAAACTAAAATTCATAAGTATAATTGTAGAAGCATTTTGTAAGAAACAACAAACAAGTAGATTAATAAGCTTACATGGGTAATAGACTCCTAATAGTGCTGATAAGTCTTGCAACTTTTACAAACTTAATATTATATTTGAAGGAAACCTAAAATTGGCTGACATTATTTACTCTTCTATTTCATGAATAATTTCTAACTCGAAATTTTGATGCCTTGATGGAACAACGGCATTTGTTACAGAAGAATTGGTGATGTCAAAAGGATTTGGGGGTGCAATTAATTCCTCTCCATCCCCTTCAATCATTTGTACCACAATTTTCATTAATGGACGGTCCACTGGATTCCATTGAATGCACCAAAGTCCTACAATGCCAAGTTTCTTTGCAATTTTAACATCTTCCTCATCCTCAATAGTGACTTGCACATCTCTGCCTTCCAACAAGTTATAGATCCATTCAGGGTATAGAACTTGAAAACTTTCCTCAGCTGACACATTTGTATTCTTTCTTCCTCCAACCATCTCCAACAGCAACATCCCATAGCTGTAAATGTCAGACTTATATGACACATTACCGTAGCTTCTTGAGAAAATTTCAGGGGCAATGTAGCCTAAGGTTCCCTTGGCTGCACTCATAGACACCGTGTTTTGGTTTTTGGGACACAACTTGGCAAGTCCAAAATCAGTGATTTTTGGAATGAAGTCATCATCTAGCAAAACATTGTGAGGATTGATGTCAAAGTGAAGTATTCTATGGTCACAGCCAAGGTGGAGATACTCAATCCCTCTGGCAACACCCAAAGCAATTTGTTGCAACTTGTCCCAACCAAGGAAAACATCCTTGTTGTCTGGCGGAGCCAAGAATCTCTGCAGTGATCCATTTGGGAAGAAATCATAGACAAGAGCATTGTAGAACCCTTCTGCACAGAATCCAAGCAAGCGAACAACATTAACATGATGAATTTTCCCAATGGTTCCCACTTCATTTATGAAATCCTTTCCATCTCCCACTGTGTTGTTGAGTATCTTCACTGCAACGACAATTTCTGGGGAGAGCATTCCTTTGAAGACTGCTCCATGAGCCCCATCCCCTAAACTTTCACTAAACCCATTTGTGATTCTCTTAATGTCAGCATAAGTGAATCTGGTAGGCTTCATTGCCCTATAATCCTCCAAGAATTTCTCTATCCGAGTCTGGTCTTCTCCTTTCATCTTAAAATAGTCATACACATGAAACAATGCCTTGACCAGTAGCAGCAAAAGCATCAAACCAACTATTCCTCCTGTTGGTGAAAAATCATGTCAGACAAAATGAATAATATAAGAGCAAGGATTAAATTACAGTTGCAATTGCGAAAGTTGCAAAATTATGAGCAAAGGCTGCTGATGTAGCCACATCTATGTAGAAAAGAAAGTAAAGGTCATTGCATATATATACCTGCAGCAATAAGTACAATAGTTTATGTGGGAATCCTGTTTGTTGGGCAAACGAAACATTCCGTTTCACCCTTGGTACCATTCTTCCATTTACATTTCTGGCCATGTGCTTCACAGTATCTACAGTCAGGTTTCGACCATTCCATACCCACCGCCATTGTGTCATAATAAAAGTCATACGAATCATACCACTTGACGGACAAAACATCTTTCAGCTTGGTGCAGGATACTATTACGGGGGTATCAACGTAGTGGTCGGAGCCAAGTATCAAAATAGGACACGATGACATTGAATCGCAACGGAAGAAGGACACGTTAGTCTCGTAATAATATAAAATATTTGGCCGCGGAAATTGGAATGGAGAAATGGATGTGTTGCCAAGTTTCAAGAGGTGACTTGGAAGGCAATTTTGAGGGTCATAGATTTGAATTTTCTGAGATTTGTAATCAATGTTTTTGACATACAATTGTATTGGAACAGAAGGTAGCTCCAGCAAAGTCTCATGTTTTTCGGTACATAACAGAGCGAACCCAGGGGGGTAATCTGTGGTGTGATTGAAGTTGCTGTTTCTGAGATAAAACGGAAATTGAATATGAACGTGTCCACATTTCTGCGTGCAGTAGTGGTTCTTGCCTATCACATTCAGAGGCTGAAACAGCAACGTCAATAGAATTAGAAGAGAGAAACTCTGAAAATTGAGCATTGTGTTGCAAGATGCTTTGCAGTGTCAGGTTGTCTTTAAAGTCTGTAATATGAACCCGAGACCACTCGTTAAGCTAGAACAATCCCACATCAGTTGATCCACGAGCTTAGTGGTAAAGTCTGCAATGTTGAACATGAATAATAGGCACCGGGAGTATCAACAATGGCAACTCCGCGTTGCGTTTACTATTCGGTCATCTTGTCTTGTGGCTCATGAGTTGTGACTTTGGTGGGGTTCATAGGATATTGAGTTATTGTTGAGTTATTGTCAATGCCTGAGCCTGACTTTTAAAATAGTAGCTTTTACTCGGCTTCTGGTCTGGTAAGGAGCTTTTCCTAGAAAGATGGGTTTTTGGCTAATGTGAAGTCGAAAAATATGGTCCACCAGTTACATGCCTCACGGGGTTGATATATTTTTGGACTTCACATCAGCTAAACCCTAGAAAGACTCTTCTTTCTCTTTGATTCTCATGTCTGCCTATTATTTTTAATTTCTTGTTTCTAAAAAAATTTAAATGAACTCTTTTATGGAAAGACTCTTCTTTAAGGATGACAAAGTGTACCCAGATCTTATATATACCTGCAAAAATATCCATAAATGAATAGAGTAAGTACTTGATTATTGGGGATAGATCCGGAGCGGGTATTTACCGGCAAATTTTGAATGGGGATGGGTGCGGGTGCGGGTGCGGGTACGGGTACTATAGTACCCACCCCGCACCTATTTTACATACATATATTAATTTAATTAAAATATTTTACATATATTTTACTAATTATTGATTTAATGACTAACATAATACTTGTTTCTGTTTTACTAATTTAAATGGTTACTTATTTAATTATTAATTTAAATGACTAACATAATTATAAATTTAAATAATTACTAATTTAATAATATAGTTTACTAAATATATATAAATGATTTATTAAAAAATTAAAATTAAATTATATTTCTATTTTTTATTTGAACTATTTAAAGTTTTATTTAAAATAGTTATAACTTGGTTTAAAACTATTGAACGTTGAAAGGCTTAAAAGTTTGTAAACAAAAAGTTTCAATTTTATTTTATGGTTTTAATAGCATTTAAACCAATAATTATTGATTATTTGAATTGGTGGGTTTCAGTTCAAATTTTGTTCCATGTCTTCAATTTGATTTAATGAGTTTTAAAACCTTTTTAAAAGCTATATATAAAAAAGAGGAACAGAACGTGAGAAGAGGAGAACTCAAGACAATAGTTAAAAAAAATTATTATTATGTTTTTTTTATTATAAAAGGTTCCTGAGCAATTTTGAGCTTTCAAGAGTGAGTGTTAGTTATTGGGTTTTCTTTTATGCAGAAAGTGTCCTTAGTCAGTTTTAGAGAGCTGTTTTATCCTAGGGATGATGAAGATGTACACTGCTGCATAATATAGGTAAAGTCACGAAACGTCTTAAAGAGAACGACCTAATCCTTGACTTAGCCTCTTTTTTTTTTTTTCTGATCGCGTTTAGCATTTGTATTAGCAATACTATTTTCTTTTCTTTATTCACGAGCTATGCGTACCTCTGTCCTAATTTTCTATAGCTAAAAATTAATTTTAATCAATTAGTCATCATAACTTTTTGGTTCTTTAATAGCTAAATCAACTACATACATAAAATTTAGTATACAAAACACAACTACTTATATAAAATATAGTATATAAAACTTGAACACATACATATATAAAATTTAGTATAAGCCATATCAAAGCACAAATAGACTCAAAATTCACTACTAGATGTAAATGAAAAGGAGGACACACATCTTAAAGTTATGTTTGGATGCTTTTAAATTTATGTTATGATGATTTAAGAGTGAATTTTCAATTTAGTTGTAGTAATTTTTTAATTAATACCTTTTTTTTTATTAATTTATTGACTTTGTACATAAGTAAAGTGCGGGTAACAGGAGCGGATATGGGTATATAGGTACAGTGGGTATGAGGATATGGATTAAAGTTTCTATCTGTGCAGGTATGGGGACGGGTACGAGTATTTTTTTTAAACGCAGGTATGGGACGAGTACTATAGTACCCTACCCAGAACCTAGCTATTGTCATCCCTACTCCTCTTCAGTTCTCATGTCTCCTTTTTTTCTAATTTATTTTTCTAAAAAAAACCTAAACTTTTCAATCAGAACATATATTTACTAACATATTGTGGCATGGTTGGCAGATAACCTTGTTCCTTAAACATGTGGTCAACGGTTCAATCCCTAGTCCGTGCTTATGGAAAAATATGTGGTGAAGTGTGATAAAATTTTCCATTCGGGAACACTATTATTAGTTGGTTTCATTGTACCTAGCTTGCTAATTAAGAAAGTTTATAGAAAATAAATTGTAGGACAAGGGAAGCAACTGTGATGACCAGTGTGTGAGTGGTCCAAAAGACATACCATGGAGCAAGGCATGGGAATAATTTAAACTCTTAAAATAAATAAAAGAGGTAGTGTATGCATGTGGTCCTAAAACCATTACTATGAATTGAATATTGAAAAATTTTATCACTTAAAAAACATAAAAGAGCATTCAACCCCTCTAAAAGGTATGAATTTTAATATTTTATAATTATTAGAACTAGCCTTATAGAAAACATAATGTTACTTTAGTCTATTAAATAAAATATATTTTAAAGACTAAGTAATGTATTCCAAGTCAAGTGAACACATAAGTCTATTAGTCAAATTGATGTCACAAGCTGCCATTAGTTTAAGAGTTTTTCTCTAAGCTACAACTAGTCTAATATTCTTCAAGACTTTTCTCCCTTTGTGTGAGGAGAAACTAAAGTCATCTTGTATCTTTCTAAAGTCTATGGAGAAGTAAAGGCAAACAATATAACTAACCATTGGGGCTAGTAAAATTGAATGACCAGATTTTGTGAGGCTCGCTCGCAACACATATATGAATTTTAAATTTTATATATATATATATATATATATATATATATATATATATATATATATATATATATATATATATATATAATTTAGATTCTTGTATAAAACATAAAAATATTTTTAGATTCTTGTAAAAAATTGTACATTTATTTTTTTCAAACCACAACCAATCCAAAACTATGATAGACTTTTTCTTTTTCAAATCACAATCAATCAAGTGTGATAAAATTTTCCATTCGGGAACACTATTATTAGTTGGCTTCATTGTACATAGCTTGCTAATGAGAAAGTTCATAGAAAATAAATTGTTGAACGAGGGAAGCAAATTTATATTTTTCTTTTGGATGTGGACAAATTTATTAATTGTCTTGTACCTTGCCAAGAAAGTTTATTGAAAAGCAAAGCTAAAGACTTTAACCATTGCAACTAGTTGTAGTCAATGACTACATTTGTTATAAAACTCACTTGTATGACCAAGTTTATGAATGAAACTTAACACGTATAATTTATTAAAGGTTTAATTACTATCTAAAACGTGGATGAAAAAAATTGTTGAGAGGAGAGACTCCACTAAAGATATAGTCAGTCAGGTTTTTTTGCAAATATTAGTCAAAGTTGATAGATACTCCATCTCAATGTTATGGCGCAAAAAAAAATGTAACTTTAATTACAATACTTTACTGATAAACAGTTGTCATTCACACAAGTGACTACATTTTTTAATATCTTCTAATTTTACGTTAATATCTTGCATTGGAATAATATGTTTTCATAGTTTACGAATTTATATTTGATTAATATATATATATATATATATATATATATATATATATATATATATATATATATATATATTGTATAAAAAAATCATTAAAATAAATTTGGTTATGAGTGATCACACATTAATTTATCACTCACTGAAGAATTATATAATTATCATTTTCTCCATGTAGAGGAGCAGAGCTTTCTTGCCAGCTACCACCTTATTTTGTCTTGTATGTTCATAAAATTAATATCTTAAGATCTCTTAATAAAATGCTTTATGCAATTGCTAATCAAGTATCAGGCTAGTAAATTTATTGATATATACTGAAAAAAAAATTCTTTCTTGTTTCTTTTAGGTGATATTTTTTCCGTTGATTTGAATGGGGAATTTCTTGTGAATCATCTCTATATCATCCATCTTAAAGAAATGGCAAAATGCACTGACTGATAATATTTTTGATTCAGCTGGGATCACTAATTAATTTTCATTAAGATGACTTAAAAGAAGTTTTGAAGCTATATATGCCTATGTTCAATAAAATTAGCTGAAAAGTTAGCTGAATGTTGAAAAGTTAATTGGAAGCTAAAAAGTTAGATCGTAGCTAAAAAGTAAAAACTGTTGAACTAGATTATTAAATCATAAGTGTTTGGTAAAATTATTTGTTGAAGTAGTTGAAAAATGTAAAATGACAAAAATGGAGATATTTATATGATATTTTTATATAAATTTTATTTTATTTTATGGATAAATTAAAATATATTTTGAGGTGTTATAATTTTAGTTTTTAAAATAATTTTAAGCTCTTGTAATTTTTTGTTTATAGATAAATTATTTTAATTAAATTTTTAGTTTCAATTTTTTTCACATTAATCTTATACAATATCTTATATATCTTAATTTTTTTTAATATTATATTATTAATCTTATACTATATCTTAAAATATTTTTAATCAAGTTTAAAATAAAAGAAAAAAATGTACACTTAAATAGACATTATACTTTTATTATATTAATTAGCATAATAGTTAAAAGAAATTGTCTAATATAAAACTATTCAAAAAAAAAAAGATAAAATAAATCTAGCATTTATTATTGTCAATTTCGTGAAGTATAATGTTGAAATAATAAATGAGATATTATAAATAATATAATGATTAAAATAAATAGTGTAATATAAAAAAATAAAATAAAATATAATAACAAAAACTAAAATAAAATTAACCTATCATCTATCATTATCAATATCTTGATGTATAATGCTAAAATAATAAAATAAATAGTGTAATCATTAAATTAAGCAATTTAATAAAAATTTAATAAACACAAGATCTTATTTTATTTAAAAAGGGTAATAACAAAATTTAATAAATATTTTAAGGATGAAAAGGAAATAAAATATAAAAAAACTAGAAGCTAGCATTTAAAAAAATGCTACTTGAAGTAGCGTTTCAAAAAACGTTAGAAGCTACTAATAAAAACGTGTTTACCAAACAGTCAAATAAGTTTTTCAGCTAGTCAAAAAAGCTAGTTGGCTATGTTCAGCAAGTCATTTCAGCTAGCTTCTAGCTTTTTGTACTAGCTGAAAAGCTTGGCTGTCTGTTTGGTAAATAAGTTTTTTTAGTAGCTTCTAGCATTTTTTGAAACGCTGCTTGAATTAGAGTTTTCTAAAAAGTTACCTTCTAGCTTCTAGCTTTTTATACTTTATTTCCTTTTTATCCTTAAAATATTTATTAAATTTCCTTATTATCGATTTTAAATAAAATAGCATTTTGTTATTTATTTGATTTTTTCACCCGTTCATGTTATACTTCACAAAATTGACTATGATAAATGTTAGATTTATTTTATTTTTCTATTATTTTTTAATAATTTTATATTAGACGATTTATATTAGACTTTATTTTAAACTTGATTAAAAATATTTTAAAATATAGTATAAGATTAATAGTAGAATACATAATATGGAAAAAAATGTAATAATTGAAACTAAAAATGTAATTAAAATGATTTGTCTATAAATAAAAAATTACAAGAGTTTAAAATTAATTAAAAAACTAAAATTATAACACCTCAAAATATATTTTTATCCATAAGATAAAATTGAAATTTATATAAAAATATCATATATAAATATGTCCATTTCTGTCATTTTACATTTTTCAGCTACTTCAACATATAGTTTTACCGAATACTTATGATTTAATAAGTTAGCTTAACAATTTTCAACTATTAGTCACTAGCTAACTTTTCAACTTTCAGCTAATTTTGTCGAGCATAACCAAAAGCTAATTAAAATAGTTTGCCAAACATAACCTATATCACACTAATAAAACACACCAACATTAAAATTCATATATCGAAGAAACACCTAAATGAGGAAATGCATAAATGAGGTGTGGGTTCATAAAGCATTTGTTATATAAATAAAACCACAACATTAAATTTGGAAATAAATATATGTAAAAATAGTCAACTACATATACTTGCTATAATGGTCTTGTTCTTCTTTGCATATGACATTGATGTTACGGTTGTTGTTGACCACATGAATTGAATAAAAACAAAAAAGAAAAAAGAAGAAGCTTCAATTGTAGCTTCGTTAGAATAAAATAAGGAAAATGTTTCATGGACATTCCATATACTAATATACACCTAAAGAGAGAAAAAAATAATAGAGAACAGTGATAGATGTAATAGGTATTTGATGTGATAAGAAGAGAAAGATAGAGACAAATAAATGGTATCAATGGAGTGTCTAAAATATTAGAGTGTCCAAGTATCACTACTCATAAAATAATGGTAAAATGAATAAATAGTAGTATAGAAAATTGTTTCATAGGCTTATAAATGTAGTTGGAAATAGTATAAAAAAATAAATATAAGACAATAAATAAGGGTAATTCAATCTAAATTTCTACATATTAAATATTTATTAATCTGTGTGGAAATTTTAAACAACTGAAGTTTTGAAATGGATGGAACATATCGTTAGCCTTTAATCAAATTTCTATAATATTGCAAAAGCTTTTTTTTTTTTTTCTTTGACGTTTAACGTAAAATTTTAAAAGAGAAACTTTAAGGGCGAGGACCAAATTGCAACGAGTTCAACACGTACGAAACCGCGTTCACTTGTTCTATAAATTTCAACGAGTGGTTCCCCTTTATTCATGTCACTTAGCCGAGCAGAGGGTACAAACTTACAATGATTGTCTTATCTTGTTTAAAGGTTGAATGCCGTTTAAAGGTTGCTACCTTTGCTAACTGGACACGTGATGACAGGAACGTTTCCTATGCTGATATCCGCAACTGGCTGCACGATGGATTTCGGTTGTCTTGGTTGTTTCCAGTTATTTGTAGGGATCAATGCGGAAAGGGTATCTATTGCTACCTCAATCAAACCACAGAACAAATTCGATGTGAAAGTCGTTACTGCCACTTCTTGTTCTATGGTTATGAAACGGATCACAAGTGCGGTGAGAACATATTCTTCTGTCTGCCCACCACTCTCCCCAACCTTTATTAAGTTAATTATCATACTTTATAATTCTATATTACAAGACTTGTGAGACTAATTCTAATCGTGTCATTTTCAAATTTCTAAATATTATTATATGCATATATAGATGCGTTTGAATGTCATTATAATTAACACACGATTAAATAATAAGAAAGTCGTTGTAGTTGATAATTAAAATAGAGTAATCTTATATATTCTTGCTACAAGTTTCAACAACAATTTTTATATACTCACATTTTCCTTTTTATCTTTTTCCACCACTTCACCTTTCTTATATCTCACATTTTTATTTTATTTTATGTAAAAATTGTTATAAAAAATTTTGCACAAATAACTTTACCCGTTACAATACATATATATAAGCTAATATCTTCTTTCTGGTGTTCTAGGAATTCAATATCTGATTCTTGAATATATACCGCAAATTCCTCTCTTTATAGCAAGTAAGCATGCTCTCCCGTATCTTTGTCATTTCTCTCAAGTATTGCATTACCTCTATTCCTAAATATAAAATTCTTTTATAATTTATTTGTTCTTTTTTATAAAAGTCTTTTTAAGTTGTTTCTTGCATTAATTATTTTTTGAATATAATACACCCTTAATTAATTTACAATGAATGATATAAATTAATAAAATAAGTACATTCTCTTATGAACATTAGAGAAGATGATTAAAACTCATTAATTAAGTAGACAGAAAGTAATTAAGTGAAAAGAGATGATGAATCCCAATAATTTTAAGGATAATTTTGGAAAATTAATACAAATTGTTAACAAATTTAATTTTATTATCTAAATTAATCAATTTTCTTAAATTGTGTGAATTAATTAAAAGAATATTTCTTCAAGTTAATTTTTATTTTGACTAATTAGTGAGCACTAATAGATAAATGGGGATAGCATTAGCATTTTTTTATAGGAGATCATCAGTTTCTTGATTGATGGTTAGACAAGTATGTATTGGTTATATTTATTAACCCGAAAACATTGATATAAAAATTAATAAATGTTTGACTATTTATAAATCTTTAAATAATACATTGATTTTGTGGAAAATGTATATTCAAAGCATCTTTTGAATACTAAGACTACATTATACAAAACTAACTTAAAAACTAACTAGTAACTAAAAGTTGGTACGTAGCTATTAAGTTAACTTATTGAATTATAAGTATTGAGTAAAATTATCTATTTAAATAGCTTATAAATGTGAAATGACAAATATGGATATGTTTATATGATATTTTTATATAAATTTTAATTTTATTTTATTGATAAAATATATTTTGGGATAATTATAATTTTAGTTTTTTAAATAATTTTAAACTCTTGCAATTCTTTATTTGTAGATCAATTCTTCTAATTACATTTTTTTATTTTCAAATATTATATATTTTTTCATATTATGCATTTTGCTATTAATATTATATTATATCCTAAAATATTTTAAACAAAGTTTAAAATAAAATAAACGAACACACAGTTAAGTAGATGCTATACTTTCATTATGTGGATTAATGTAATAGTTGAAAGATCTTGAAATATAATGTTAAAATAATATAAATATTGAAAAATAAACCGTTTAATTAGAAGAGAAAAAAATATTATCTCCGTCCCTAAATATAAGACTTTTTTTTAGATTTGTTTGTCCCTTTTTATAAGGCTCTTTTGAAGTTGTCTTTTGCATTAATTATTTTTTGACCAAAATACCCTTAATTACTTTACAATAAATGCTATAAATTAATATAAAAAATCATTCTCTCTCTTTTAAGGATTGAAGAAGAATACCAGCACACATTAATTAATTAGGTAGAAAGTAATTAAGTAGATAGAGTAAAATGATGATTCCCAATAATTTCAAGGGTAATGTTGGAAAAAAAATAATACAAATTGCTAACAAATTTAATGTTACTAACTAAATTAACCAATTTTCTTAAAGGATGTGAATTAGGTAATAAAGTTTTATATTTAGGAACGAAGGCAGTAAAACACTAACTTTTGTAAAAAAAAAAAAACAAGATAATAAGGAAATTTAATAAATATTTTAAGGATGAAAAGGAAATAAAATATAAAAAAGTAAGAAGTTAGCTTTTAAAAAAACTATTTAAAGTAGCACCTAAAAAAATACTACAAGTTACAAAAAAACCTTATTTACCAAATATCATTCATAAGGTCAAACAAGCTTTTATGCCAGTAAAAAAAAACTAAAAACTAAATGAAAGTGTTTTCCAAATATAGACTAATTGCTCTTTTAGTTTTGATGTTATTATACCATGCTATCTTAAAAACATTATAATGGGTAATTTCCACCATATAATGTCAAATGATTTCATATTAATTATTTATTAGTCTAAAGCATGCTTTATCTCCTTACACATTCGATGAAATTTACCCTCACAGGATTTTTCAATGATATAAGATATCTGCAACCAAAGAACTGGCATTATGGAGAATCAATAGTACAAAATGTTCTACTAATATTCATGGTAGCCAGAATTCTATTTGGAATCACACTTTTGCTTATCCTGTTTATCTATATGTGGCGACATAGACATTACTCAATGTATGAGAACATTGAAATTTTTTTGCTAGATAATAATCTAAATCCTATTCGGTACGGATATAGAGAAATCAAGAAAATGACTAGAGAGTTCAAAGAGAAATTGGGTCAAGGAGGTTTCGGCTCTGTATACAAAGGAAAACTTCGAAGTGGGCCAAATGTGGCAATTAAGATGTTGAGCAAATCTAAAACTGACGGTGAAGAGTTTATTAGTGAAGTGGCTACCATTGGAAGAATACATCACATGAATGTGGTACGTCTTGTTGGATATTGTGTTGAAGGAGAGAAGCGTGCTATAATTTATGAATACATGCCTAATGGTTCATTGGATAAATACATTTTCCCTAAAGAAGGCAGTGTCCCTTTAAGTTATGAGAAAACATATGAAATATCCCTTGGCATTGCTCGTGGGATTGCATATTTGCATCAAGGTTGTGATGTGTAAATTCTACATTTTGATATCAAGCCACACAATATTCTTCTAGATGAGAGCTTCATTCCAAAGGTTTCAGATTTTGGACTTGCAAAGCTACATCTTGTGAAAGATAGGTCTCTTGTTTTACCTGAAGCAATAGGAACTTTGGGCTACATAGCTCCAGAATTGTACTACAAAAATATTGGTGGAGTATCATATAAGGCTGATGTTTATAGTTTTGGAAAGCTTTTGATGGAAATGGCAAGTAGAAGGAGGAACTCAGATCCTCTTCCAGAGCTTTCAAGCCATAATTACTTCCCCATTTGGATCTATGATGAATTTAAAGAAGAAAACGATATTGTCATGGAAGATGCCTCAGAAGAAGATAAGATTTTAGTGAAAAAGATGTTCGTAGTTGCATTTTGGTGTATACAATTCAAACCAAATGATCGTCCTTCAATGAAGAAGGTTGTAGAGATGCTTGAAGGAAATGCTGAAAATCTTGAAATGCCTCCAAAGCCTTTTTTATATCCCCGTGAAACAATTGGACATGATGGCGAAATCAACTCTGACCAAACATCTTGGAGTGATTCAACTAGTTCTAGCAAGAATCTAGGCAAAACCACATCCAATCATTCACTAGAGAACAATGCTTGACAAACAAAGGTTATTTCAAGTTAGGGTTGGGGACGCTGGCAACAAAATTGCTTAGAGCTTAACATTAAGTGATCCTTAGAAAGATTGATTTGGTAAGAGTAGTTAATTGTTAGTATGGAAATGGTGACTATTGTATTTGTTATTGCCTAGTATAAATCATAGTCATCTGACTCTATGATTGTATTCTATAGACATTTTTCATTGAATAATATATTTGCATAAATTTATCCTCCAAAATTAAATGTTTGTTGTAACACCCTAGAAGGTTTACCATTTTGCTTACTTATGTTGCTAAAATTTGAAAACTTAGATGGTAAGAATATTAGAGTTAAATATGCGAAAACTTAAACTTAATGATACATAACATGAATAAAAATTATACAAAGCTTTTGGCACTTAAGTGCCTTACATAACATATCCAAGGTACCTAAAACATAAGACCAATTCCCATACATTGAGATATACAAAACTATAAACGTCTTCCTTCAAGAAAACAACTCCATGCTCCAAGTTTCTCCCATGAGGCGCCCACCTACACAACCTGTAAAAACATAAAACTAAAAGGGATGAGACATAATGTCTCAATTAGTACTCTAAGGACTCTAAGTTGATTTTCTATTTTAGAGATCCTTTTCTTAACTCTCACAACTTCTCTTTTCTTTTCTTGATACTCATACTCACAACTATTATCCCATCACATCAACATTATTGCCTCTTTAGCTCATACCATAACCTTTACTTGGGTACCTAGAGTTGGCCTCCTATGCCAAATCTAGGGCCATTAGTGCACTAAGTCACCTAAACATCATTCTTTTACTTTTGACCACTCACTAGGATCTCACTTTACTATAACATTGGATGGGAACATGCATAACCTTTCCTTCCTCTAACTTGCCTTACATCACCTCTCTTTATGAGGCATAGCAGCTTGCATACCTCTTTAGGTAGCTTATATTAAGTTTGTATGGGTATAACCCACTCTCCTATCTCTAAGGGTAGTATCCAGCAATACACGTCCACATTATTGTATAGATTTACCTTATATCTCTCACATAGCAACTAGGCTCATGACTCCTCAAATGCTTTAACATAGAAAACATACATACATCAATATATCCTAGTTTGTTTCTATAGCTACGTTGTTTGTATTATCTTTATTATTAGTTATATCTTCCACCGCCTATTTCATTACTCGGCTAAACTCTAGCCATCCAGAGGCATTTCTCTTGCTTCGACCTTTTATTAATCCACTAGTTCAAGTGGACTGACTCTTCTCTGTTTTGAGGAGGAGCCACCTAGTGTGTTCTTCTCTATGAAGTGAAGTGATCAGAACATCATAAGAAGCGAGGGTTGAATTATGACTTTGCCAACTTTTCTTGAAACTTTTACCTTTCTGAACTTTTACTCAAGATAACCTTGGTGTTCAGAAAGTCTTGACACAAAGGTTCAAGCACTTAGATAGCTAAGATTTCTAAGTAGTTAGGCACTTCATTCATTTTTAAATATTCTAATATGATTATAAAAACCTAATGCCAATGGACATATGCTCATATTCAGAAAATCATTACTTAGAAAGTTAAGGTGCTAAATGATGTACTTAGAAGTTATTGTTCAAAATGTTGTTTGAAGCTTTTCATGCATAAATTCATTTTCAAGTTAAAGCTTTCATACTTTGAAGTAAATGATTGAACTAGTTTAGAACAAATCTTATGATCATAAAGATTATGCAGTTCAAATATGCATATTCACAAGCAAGTTAAGCTTGTTAAAAACCTTCTTAAATATGCATTCTGATGTATGACATTCTGAAGTTCAGAATGTTCAGATGCAGAGATAAAATGTATGACAGTTAATAGCATAATGTAAAGAGAGAGGATGACAAGATTCAACATAGGAATTTTATACTTGTTCACCCCAAACCAGGGCTACGTCTAGTCCTCACTCTTCAACTGAGATTCCACTAATCATAACAACTAGCTACTTGCTGGTAAACAACAACAACCACTAGCTACCTGCTGGATTTTCAACAACCTTGCTCCCTCACCATAGCACCACACCTTGATCTTGGCTTGGAGACTTCAACAACACCATCTCAATCTTAACACCAATGGAGAGACAAACCAAGTATTCTTCACCTCTTCAAGTGCACTTAACCCACGGAATGATTCAGTTCTTGGAAGGGAAAACATCTCACCACAGAACCTCCCTAGTTCTTGGTAGGCAGCCTTCACCTCTCACTAGGTGTCTCTTACCATAAAACTCTCCTCACTCTTGGGAAGCAACCCACCTCAACCATGACATTCACTCTTGGTCATGGGAGAGACAAACTCAGTATTCTTTGCCTCTGCAGGCTACACAAGTATTATTTTCCTCTAGCCTCTTCTGGTTGCACTCTTAGAGTCTATCTCTAAGCTACCCACCTTCCATGGGTTCTCCCTTTAACTTCTTTGACAACCAAACTTGACCCACTTGGTTAATTTGGGATAAATACATATTACAAACAAGGAGGAGGTGTTTGAGGGTTTTTTTTTTTACAGCTTTACAACACTCATAAGGTGGACTTTCATTGATACTTTAGGTTGTACTTCACTTCATCTACTACTGTTCTGAACTCAGAACAATTCTGGAGTGGGGAAAGGATATGAATCATGTTTCTGCATAGTGTAGGCTTTCTCCTACCTTCTCTCTCACATTTTGTAGTTGTCTTCTATCAATATATAGACCCCTCAACTCAAACTAGCTGTTATGTGACAATTGGGTCTTCTCTTTTTCTTTCTTCAAAAGCTTCCTTCAAGTCCCTAAAATACCCCCAAGAAAATAGTTGTTGGAAGTGAGGCCCTTAGCTTTGCAACTTGTTGAACAAGTTTAAAATAGTGCCAGTTGTACTTGACTTGACAGATATTTGAATTTGTTCTGAAGTATTCATTCTGATGATCAAATATGATAAGCTTATGAAGGTACATCAGAAATGCATTTTGATGTTGTTGAGGAATGACTTATTCTGATGTAGGTTCCTTCTGATGAAGACTTCATGATATGAGTTTGTAGGTAGCTCAACTTCATCATACTTAACACCTCTTCATTGCAAAGGTCATTCTAAAGTAACATACTTCAACATAGATAACTTGTATAGGTTGTTGTTGTTGTTGTTATTGTGTGTGTTCTGTCCTTGGTGTAGACTTCTGAAAGTCTTCTTAACTTCATTCTGATGTTCCACATCAGATTCTCTCAAGGACATGTCTCAGCTATCAACTTCTTGCATCTTCAAATGCTGTTAACATTAATATTCTAATGAACCTTTAGTGATTTTAATTCATATGGAAGATGTGATGTTGTCAACCTCAGTCTTCTAATGAGCCCTTTGTGATTGTGACTGCATATGGAAGACATGATGTTGCTTTATATCACATTCTGATGTCAACCTCAGTCTTTTGATGAATCCTCAGTGATTGTAATTCATATGGAAGACATGATGTTGCTTCACCATTCTGATGCATAGAACATGGTCTTGACGTTTACCATATCATTCTGATGTGATCATCTCAGAATCTCTCTCTTTCTTGATTATGGTTTAAACTTCATAACATCATTCTAATGTTTACATAGTTAGAGTCCTTCAGCACACCATTTTGATGTTGACTCTACAGCTTCATTCTGATGCTATCAACTTATTGTAGTTTTTGATATATCTTCTAAGTAAGGCCTTCTTGATGTCTTTGTAACATACTCTAATTGAGGTCTTTAGAGGAAGCACTAACTTCATCATATAGATGGGCTTCATTCAATTCTTCTAAGACTTCTTACTTGATGTAGTGTTAAGACATCCTTTCTAACACAATACTCTTCTGAAGCTTTCTTGCATATGATGTTCTGCTTTGAGAAAGTTCTCTGATGTAGATGGAAAGCTACTGAATGTTCTTCTTATAGGAATACTTTGATGAGATGGCATGATAGACTTGTATTCCAAACATTCTAGTGTAAGCTTGTTACACCATGTTATGCCTGCTACTGTATTTAATTTATTTGACCCTTTGGATGGCTAAATTGGCTTTCGATATCTTTGTGAGAGTTGTAGATGATTCTATCCTTGAAATTTAGGTATTGGTTTCATGTCAATTGGACCACTACAACATAAGCAATCTTCAGAGTATTGTAGTTGCATTATATTGTGAGGACAAAATGACATCTTTATTTTCATGATCAATTTCATCCACAACTTCTTCATGAAAGATGTAGATCTTTCTCTTAGCTTTCCACAGCCACTAGAATAATCTCAAACACACTTCTACAGCTCAAGCAATCTTCAGATTACTGCACACATGTCAAGCTTATCAGCGTCTATAACTTCAGAGTCAATTTTGTCCATGATCCAAGTTGTATCAGAACACGACTTGTTCATGAAAGATGAAGATCTTTGTTTAGACTTTTCATAGCCACCAAGAACAACTTAAATGTTGTTGGAGTCTAAGACTTTGGACGATGTCCAACCCCTCAAACTTTGGTTTTGATGATAACAAATGAGATTAAATTTTGAAGTATCTAATGTTTTATGTTTAAGTATTATAGGTACCACACCATCCAATGCCTCAATGGTATTGTATTTCTTAAGCTCAAACGATATATCTCTATGCGTATAACACATCCAATGTGTAACTGGAACTCATTTTTTATAAAGTATAAATCCAACGTCCAATACACTGTAATGAAACAAGCGTCCAATGCATTATGAAACCCAGTGTGCAAACACTGTGTCCATTCAAGGAGCGTCCACTTGCTTATATAACGTACACCTTTTTCTATCAAACAGTTATATAATGAGTCCATGTTGTGTAAAAGTACACTTAAGCTTTTTGATAATGATTCTCTAAAATGTTCTGTTATTCCCTCTCAATTCTAATGTGACATTTCATTTGAATATTCAAAAGTGTACCACAAGGGATAGAAAAGCTTCTCTCTGCAAAAACCGTACAGAAGTGGAGGCGCTGCATGTACTGTTGTCTCCTCTCTCTCTCTCCACCCCAAGCTGACACGTAGCAACGGTCATATGATTATGAGAGAACGGTTATTGGCAAAGGCTCAGATCACAATGGATACATTCTCTCTGCAGCCTATAAATAGAGTATCAAGCTCATGAAATCAACACTGAAGCATTCAAATTTTCAAAGAGCTAAAACTATGCTAAAACGATTGGACGATCTACACTTGTGCAAAAAGAGCAATCTTCTTAGCTTTGCTAAGTTACTTTGTGTATTTGATTTACATTGTAATATCCTCTTTGTGAGAGTTATTTATTGAACTTGTAATCAAATTGTTTGTTTGGAAAGCCAGGAGTGACTTAGTGACAAAGAATACTTGGGTGTACTTTAATCTTAGGGGGAGATTAAAGGTGTGCCAGAAGTGGCCTAGAGAATACTTATAGCCAGAAGTGGCAGGGTATATAATACTTGTTTGTAATCAGGATTTGATTAGTGGAACCCTTCAAAAGGTTTTTGAAGGAGAACTGGACATAGCTCAGGTTAAGTGAACCAGTATAAACCAAGTGTTTTTACTCTATCACTTTTTAGCTTACCAGTTATTCTCTTAAGTTGTTTCTTTGCATTATATGCACAAGTTTCTTTATTATCTTATTTGCGAAAAAACCTTTGCTTCTCACTTGGACGACAATCTAAAATGCAATTCCATTGAACTGTTATTTTGAACTATTGGATGATACCTGTAGTCTTTTGTTTTGCAAGTTCCTTGTAAAACTTAAGTTGAAATATCTCCATCTTTGCAAAAAAATTTTAAGGTTTTATCTAACACACTATTCAACCCCCATTCTAGTGTGTTCTCTGCATTTCAAACGCATTTCTGGAACTCCATATACAACATCCAAAATGAACTCGTCCTGCTAATGAAATTCCATTATGAGTGCGTTGCAGCTATGTTGTTCTCCATGTCATATTCATTGTGCAGAACTTCATATCATTCCTTCCTGGAATGTTACTTTGAATTGAAGATGATTCTTCAATCATGTTTATTTCTGCACATGTTGCTTATTCACAATTGCTCATAATTGTTCTATTTAGAGCAATGTTCTTCTTGTCCTTGAGTTGGTGATTCCTTCTCATGGCCGAAGTTTTCTCTTCATTTAGTGAGCATATTGACTTTAATGTAGTATACAGCCAAGGACACTCTGAGCTTTCAAGCCTGTCACCTTTCAATATACTTGAGCAAACTTATCAGTAGGCTTAAACTCAGAATGCTTATGACTTGTGTTCAGAAGGTTTGTCATAATTAAAACACAAAGGGTTTTGGACTCAACATGAAGAATCCCTTCTTCCCTATGAAGAAGGTTACTTTCTCCTATGTTAGGGTGAAGATCCCCATCCCTCTCCTCTAAAGGGCCTTTTAGCCTTCTATTGTGACAATCCTGTATGAGTTGCCCAACTCATTTCTCACTCTTTAAAAACATAAATTTTCTCTTTTAACCATATTTTTATAAATAACCATTTCATAAACCTTTCACAATCCATCTCACCTTGGTAATACAAGGGATCCTTAGCCTTTTGCACACACCGTGGTATAGCAAGTGTGCGGCCCTTGAACGTGACTGGTACCGGGGAAGGATTCTACCCCATGTTACCAAAGTGATATCCTTTCTAAAAACCTTTCTTTGAAACTATATTCTTTCTTCAAAACCTTTTATGAAACTTAGGAAAAATACCCTCATTTATAAACTTAGGGGAAACACCCCACCTATTACTAAGAGGCATATGTAGTTTTACATGTTTTAGGTATCTTTTATTAAAGAAGGTTTATCGTAACATTCAATTCTAGGCATATGCAATAATCACAAGAATGTGTTACCTATGCCTACACAAGGTGTATACATCAAGCAAAACACCTCAAGGTACAAAAAATAACAAGCATACAATGAACAATCATATATTATCCTTAGATAGCCCAAAGAAACATAAGAATATGGGTAAAAGATTAAGAATAAGATAAACTTAAAATGTTGTCTAAGGGGGTCGGGCTTAGCTCGGGTACTATGAGTTAGCCCACTCTAGTTGTTTGGTGGTTCGGGTTTAGCATCCTTAGCTCATGCTTAGTACCCTGGAATAGGGGCTCTAATCTTAGTCTCGAGATGTCCTCATGCTTAGCATGTCCATCACGGGCTTAGCATGAGTGATCAGACCTACACCTAAAAACTCATGTACACTGAGCACACAACAATAGGCTAAGCCCGTGCCTACGATCTGCAACATGCATCAATCACATTTCCTCACTTCCAAGTGACAACCATGGTTTTCAAACAGTCCCAAGCATACCAAAACACTCTTAAACACTTATATTACCTTTCTAACCAATTAATCTACTCAATAAACCTCTCAATCAAGCCTAATCATGAAAATCCCTAAATCTCCTATCTTAGGGTTCAAAAGGGGAAAAGAGGAAAACATGCAAGACAAAGGGGTAGGGAAGGACAAGGGGGAAGCACTCACCTCCGAGAACACGTAGAGATGAGCTCTAGGCACTAGGTCTTCAGATCTTTGCTCCTTCTCCCTCTTCTTCTTCTTTCTCTTCTTCCTTTTCTTCTCCTCATTCTCTATAACTTTCCCTTTCTTTCTTTCTTTCTTTTTTTCTTTCTTTCTTTCTCTCTCTAACTCTCCCTTCCCTCATCTACTTATAACCGTGGGTGTGTGTGGGCTTATTAGGCCTCGGCCCACCTTGGGCCTTAGCTCCCCATATGGGTCCTATTATCTTATTCTTGTCCATTTCTAATATAAAGTAACTATTATTATTAATGCCTAAGGATATCCTTTGACCATTAAATATAATTACTATTCCATAAAAGAGGTCTCTTTATTATTTATTACTACTGTCCATAAATTAGGGATGTTACATTTGTGACATTATTCTTCATACTAATACATGTTCTATTGCATCCTTCCACATAATTGGTTTAAAATTAGATTTGTTTAGATTTTAGATCAAACTAAAACCATTGCAACCCTGCATTTTGTTGACACTATTTCCTCGTACTAATACACATTCTTGACATCTTGCATGTAACTTACAAGGCAAATAATGGGAGTGGATGTTTTCAATTTTTTTGTCTTAGAAATGGAAATGAAAAACCAAAGAAATGTAGGAAAGCAATGACAATGAGGTGGTCTTAGTTTTCTTTTGCTTTAAAAACAACATACAAAAGAAAGATAGGAGAAAGAATGAACACTAGCTCTTGGTGCTTTCTTGTGAGAATTTGATATATTTAATATTAAATGTATGCTCAGCTTTTGTAGTTACTTGTAAAGTTGGGTGAAAGGTTGCTTATGTTTAGAAAAAGCAAGTTGTAGATTTAGGTTAATGGTGCTTTCCCTTTTAGCATAGTCATGAGTGCTTTTTTTCTTTTCCAAGTGAGGGCCTTCATAGTTTGTCTAGTTAAGTATTTGTACAACTTAAATATATCAAGTCAATTTTCTCCCTTTCCACTACTACACATAACCCTTTAAATCTGGGATCCTACATCGGTTGTAGAACCAATGTAGCTTCACACGATGTAGAAAGTCTACAATTTTTAAATCAATTCTAGAGAATCGATGTAAACATGCGGGATTCCTAAAAAAGAAATCCCCACAAGAATTGAACCAGTTTGCACATTTTTTAATTCAACCATCCAACAATGGATTTAACATTAAGTACATTTTAATTCAACCAAAAATCCAACGCCAACAGATTAACATAAAAAAAAAGACTCAAATTTATGCAACCAAATGTTAGAGTCTAAGACTTTGGACGATGTCCAACCCCTCAAACTTTGGTTTTGATGATAACAAATGAGATTAAATTTTGAAGTATCAAACATTTAATGTTTGAGTATAACAAGTACTAAACCGTCCAATGCCTTCATGGTATTATATTCCTTAACATTTAATATTTTGAATCCTCTCATATGGATATGTGGGATGTTGTGGAGATCGGTGACTACATTCCATATGCCTCAACGAGATCCCCACGGCTAGATGGACAGAGGAGCAAAAACAGAGATTCTATCTCAACTCTAGAGCCAGAAACACCATCATGTGTGCCCTATCCGAACAAACAAGGTGCACAGTTTCAAAAGCGTGAAATAGATGTGGGACACTCTTGTATTAACATATGAGGGTTCCACCTAGGTAAAAATTAACAAACTTAGTCTTTTTACTGGTCAATATGAATTGTTTAGTATGGAACTAAATGAGGACATACAAAGTATGTTTGGACGGTTTCAAATCATACTAAATGAGCTTAGAGCACACGATAAAGATTACAATAACTATGGGCATATTGACAAGTTTTGAGGAGTTTGCTTAGGCAATGGAGACCACAGGTTACAGCTTCAAGGGCAACCAAAGGATTGGACGACATGTCCTTAGAAGAGCTTGTGGGAAACCTCAAAGTTCATGAGCTAGAATTGTAGCAAGATGGTGATGGAAAGAAAGGCAAGTCTCTGGCACTCAGTGTCCAGAAGCCAAAGAAAGCTTCATCATCCAAAGCTTTGCAAGTAGAAGAGTCATCTGAAGAGCAATCTGAAGATGAAGACTCTGATGAGGATGATGAGTGGTCCTTCATAATCAAGAAGATCTATGCTAAGTGGAAGAAGAAAGGTGGATCCAGATGGATAAACCTGAACAAGAAAAGCTAATATCTTTTTCCACCACTTCACTTGTCTTATATCTCACATTTTTATTTTATGTAAATATTGTTATAAAAAATTGTTGCACAAATAACTTTACCCATTACAATACATATATATAAGCTAATATCTTCTTTCTGGTGTTCTAGGAATTCAATATCTGATTCTTGAATATATATATAGCAAATTCCTCCCTTTATAGCAAGTAAGCATGCTCTCCCGTATCTTTGTCATTTCCCTCAAGTATTGTATTACCACCTCTGTCCCTAAATATAAAATTCTTTTATAAATTTATTTATTCTTTTTTATAAAACTCTTTTCAAGTTGTTTCTTGCATTAATTATTTTTTTTACCATAATACACCCTTAATTAATTTACAATAAATGCTATAAATTAATAAGATAAGTACATTCTCTTTCTTATGAAAAACTAACTAGTAACTAAAAGTTGGTAGCTATTAAGCTAACTTATTGAATTATAAGTGTTGAGTAAAATTATCTATTTAAATAACTGATCAATGTAAAATGACAAATATGGATATGTTTATATGATATTTTTATATAAATTTTAATTTTATTGACAAATTATTTTAGTTTTTTAATTAATTTTAAACTCTTGCAATTCTTTATTTGTAGATCAATTATTATCATTACATTTTTTTAGTTTCAAATATTATATATTTTTTCATATTATGCGTTTTTCTATTAATATTATATTATATCCTAAAATATTTTAAACAAAGCTTAAAATAAAATAAATGAACACACACTTAAGTAGATGTCATACTTTCATTATGTGGATTAATGTAACAGTTGAAAGATCTTGAAATATAATGTTAAATAATATAAATATTGAAAAATAAACCATTTAATTAGAAGAGAAAAATAAAATAAAACACTAACTTTTGTAAAAGAAGATAATAAAGAAATTTAATAAATATTTTAAGGATGAAAAGGGAATAAAATATAAAAAGTTAGAAGTTAGCCTTTAAAAAAAGCTATTTAATATGTAGCATCTAAAAAAATACTACATGTTATTAAAAAACCTTATTTACCAAATATTATTAATAAGGTCAAATAAGTTTTTCAGCCAGTAAAAGAAGCTAAAAACTAAATGAAAGTGCTTGCCAAATATAGACTAATTGCTCTTTTAGTTTTGATGTTATTATACCATGCTATCTTAAAAACATTATAATGGGTAATTTCCACCATATAATTTGTATATTAATTATTTAATAGACCAAAGCATGCTTTATCTCCTTACACACTCAATTTACCCTCACCGAATTTGTCTATAGTATGGGATATCTGTAACTAATAAAGAACTAGCATTATGGAGTATTGATTGCACGAAATATTCTACAAATATTGGTGGTAGCCAGAATTCTATTTGGGATCACACTTTTACTTATCCTATTTATCTATATGTGGCGACATAGACATTACTCAATGTATGAAAACATTGAAAATTTTTTGCTAGACAACAATCTAAATCCGATTCGGTACGGATACAGAGAAATCAAGAAAATGACAAGACATTTTAAAGAGAAATTGGGTCAAGGAGGTTTCGGCTATGTATACAAAGGAAAACTTCAAAGTGGACCAGATGTGGCAATTAAGATGTTGAGTAAATCTAAAACTGATGGTGGAGACTTTATTAGTGAAGTCGCTACCATTGGAAGAATACATCATGTGAGTGTGGTATGTTTGCTTGGATATTGTGTTGAAGGAGGAAAAATGTGCTTTAATTTATGAATACATGCCCAATGGTTCATTAGATAAATACATTTTCCCTAAAGAAGGAAGTGTCCCTTTAAGTTATGAGAAAACATATGAAATATCCCTTGGCATCGCTCGTGGGATTGCATATTTGCATCAAGGTTGTGATGTGCAAATTCTACATTTTGATATCAAGCCACACAATATTCTTCTAGATGAGAACTTCATTCCAAAGGTTTCAGATTTTGGACTTGCAAAGCTACATCCTATGAAAGATAGGTCTCTTGTTTTATCTGAAACAATAGGAACTTTGGGCTACATAGCTCCAGAATTATACTAAAAAAATGTTGGTGGAGTATCATATAAGGCCGATGTTTATAGTTTTGGAAAGCTTTTTATGGAAATGGCAAGTAAAAGGAGGAACTCATATCCTCTTCCAGAGCTTTCAAGCAATAGTTACTTCCCTATTTGGATCTATGATGAATTTAATGAAGAAAAAGATATTGACATAAAAGATGCCTCAGAAGAGGATAAGATTTTAGTAAAAAGATGTTCATAGTTGCATTTTGGTGTATACAATTTAAACCAAATGACTGTCCTTCAATGAAGAAGGTTGTAGAGATGCTTGAAGGAAATGTTGAAAGTCTTGAAATGCCTCCAAAGCCTGTTTTATATCCTAGTGAAACAATTGGACATGTTGGAGGAATCAACTCTGGCCAAACATCATGGAGTGATTCAGCTAGTTCTAGCAATAATCTTGGAAAAACCAAATCCTTTCACTGGAGAATAACGCTTAACCAACAAAGGTTAATTATTTCAAGTTAGGTAAAGGGACGATGGCAACGAAATTGCTTAGAGCTAAACGTTGGTGATCCTTTGAAAGATTGATTTTGTAGGAGTAGTTAATTGTTATTGGGGAAAGGATTTTAATTTGAAATGGTGGCTATTGTATTTGTTATTGCCTAGTAAAAATCATAGTCATTTGACTCTATGATTGTATTCTATATCAAAAATTCATTGAATAATATATTTGAATAAATTTATTCTCCAAATTTAAATGTTTGTGACACTATTCCTCATACTAATACATGTTCCATTGCATCCCTCCACATAATTTGTTTAAAACTACATTTATATTGATTTTAGATCAAACTAAACCATTGCAACTCTAAATTTTGTTGACACTATTTCCTCGTACTAATACACATTCCTGACATCTTGCATGTAATTAACTTGCACGACAGATAATGGGAGTGGATGCTTTCATTTTTTTTTTGTCTTAGAAATAGAAATGAAAACATGTAGGAAAAGGAAAGACGTTGTTGAGATGGTCTTAGTTTTCTTTTGCTCTAAAAACCACATACAAAAGATGGAAAAAGAGAAAGGGAGAACATTAGCTCTTGGTGCTTTCTTATGAGAATTTACAATTTTTTTTATCTTTAATATTAAACATATGTTTAACTTTTGTAGTTACTTGTAAAGTTGGGTAAAAGGTTGTTTATGCTTAGAAAAAGCAAGTTGTAGATGCAGGCTAATGGTGTTTCCCCTTTTAGCTTAGTCGTGAGTGCTTTTTGATTTGCCCAATGAGGGGATTCATAGTTTGTCTATTTAAGAACTTGTTGAAACTCTTGATATGAATGCATAACTGAAATATATCAATTGTTAATTTTGCTTCCTTTTGTGTGAGGTTTCTAGTTTATAATTCACAACCTTTTTATTTTTTCGCATCATCTTATAGTCTTTCTACCTCATCTTATAGTCCAATTGCATAGTTTGATCGCTTTGTTGCATCGTTTGATGTATAGTCTGATCAATTTCATAGCATAGTCTAATAGCCTTTTATGTTCAGTTTTATACCCTTTTTCATATGCAAACTTCTAACATGGTATCAAGAGCTTCATTGATCTTTAAGGGTCTGTAATTAAAATCAAAGGTTGTGAAGATGACAAAAAAAAAATAAGGTTGTGAAATATATCAATTGTTAATTTTGCTTCCTTTTGTGTGAGGTTTCTAGTTTATAATTCACAACCTTTTATTTTTTCGCATCATCTTATAGTCTTTCTACCTCATCTTATAGTCCAATTGCATAGTTTGACCACTTTGTTGCATCGTCTGATGTATAGTCTAATCAATTTCATAGCATAGTCTAATAGCCTTTTATGTTCAGTTTTATACCCTGTTTCATATGCAAACTTCTAACATGGTATCAAGAGCTTCATTGATCTTTAAGGGTCTGTAATTAAAATCGAAGGTTGTGAAAGACGACAAAAAAAATAGAGTGAGGGAAAACCAAACAAAAAACCCGCACAAAAAAAAAAACCTTCAAACACAAAAATGGCTCCCAACAGTACTTCTTTACCCTCCACCTCCTATATTTGTAGGTGAAAACTATCATTTGTAGGCTGCAACAATAAGGAATTATCTCAAAGCTCAGAGTTTGTGGGATATAAAGGTAAATGGAAGTAATCCACGTCCATTACCAGAAAACCCAATAATAGCTCAAATGAGGAGTCACAATGACGAAGTGGCAAAGGAAGGCAAAGCACTTGCCATTATACAAGCAACACTACATGATGATGTATTTATCAAGATTCTAACTCGTGAGATTGCAAAAGAAGTGTGGTATAAGTTGCAAGAGGAATTTCAAGGGAGTGAAAGAACAAAAAGAAAGCAGGTGTTGAACTTGAGGGGAGAGTTTGAAGTAGTGAAAATGAAAGAAAGTGAATCTATCAAATATGTTACTAACAAACTCTTGAAGGTGGTTAGACAAATCAAATTACCTGGTGGAGAGATAATTGATCAATGTGTCGTGGGAAAATCTTGGTGTGTCTTCCAGAGAGGTTTGAGTCAAAAATCTCCTCTCTAGAAGAAAATAAAGATTTTTCAAATATCAATTGTAGAGCTTGTGAATGCTTTGCAAGCCATTGAATAAAGAAGATATCTAATAATGGAAGAAAATGCTAAAGGTGCTCTTATGGCACAAACCAAAGGCAAAGCCCAAGGCTAGAGTAATTTTGGGAAAAATCCATTTAGTGGGAAGAAAGGAAAAGAAAAGAAGGAGGAAAAAGGTAACAAGAAAAGAGCAAGTTCGAAAAGCAAGTTTCCACCTTGCTCCTATTATAAGAAGAACAACCATACTGAAAACTATATTGCTTATATTGTATAGAGACTATTTGATTTAAGAAAATGTTTTGTTTTTGTTTTTTATTTATATTCTTAATTATAAAATTTGTTATTTTATTTTTATTTTGTTTTCTAATTTAAAAAAAATTATATAAAAAACAATAAAAATTTATTATTTTTATTTTCATTTTTTACTATTCTTTATATAATCTTTTGGAAAAAAAATAAAGTAGAAATAAAAAAACATTTTCTCAAACCAAGTGGTCTTTTATTTTTAAAGATTTTAAAAACCTTCTAAGTTAAAGTAATACTTTAATACTTCTCTATATAAAAAATATTAAAAAATAAATTAAAATAAATTACTTTTCATAAAACCATAGATTGAATTGAGAAGATTTAAAATCTCAAAATTAAAAATATATATTAATCATAATAATCATATCACTCGATCCATATACTATATCATTTATTTATTCAGTTTAAAAATATATTAAATTAGAAAATAAATGTATATTTAAACAATGAAAGATAAAAGAAGTAATAGTACTAAAAATATATTATAATAATTTTAATTTGAATGTATTTTTTATGGCAATCTCTTTCTTGATTTAAATAATTTATTAAATGTTTTTATTTTACAAATATAAAAAGTATGGAAAAAATATACAAATGAGGATGAATATTTTTTGATGAAAGTGTGAAAAGAAAAGTATAACAAATTACATTACATACAATATAAAATTCAAATAAATTTTTAAACATTCTATTTACCCCGCAGGTCAAAATCTAGTGAAAGATAAAAGAAGTAATAGTACTAAAAATATGTACTTATTAATTGCATTAATGGCTGAATATAAATTAGTGATTTGTAAATTTAAAACTAAATAATATATTCTATCATTTATTTATTTAATTAAAAAAATATATAAAATTGGAAGAATAAATGAGAATTTAATCAATGAAAGATAAAGATAAAAGAAGTAAGAATACTAAAAATATGTACTTTTAATTGTCTTAATGGCTAAATATAAATTAGTGAATTGTAAATTTAAAACTAAATAATAGTGTGTGTGTGTGTGTGTGTGTGTCTTCTATTTATTTAGTCTAAAAATCTATTAAATTAAAAATAAATTTAATTTTAATCAATGAAAGATAAAATAAGTGAGAATATTGCTAAAAATATGTGTGGATTAATTGCATTAATGGTTGAATATAAATTAGTGATTTGTAAATTCGTAAATTCTATCCTTTATTATTAATTATAAGCACCAAGTAAATGAAGTGGATCAGAAGGTCACTAGAAAGGGAGTTGAATAATGACACTTAATCGACTAGGTTTTTTCTGCAAAAGAACACTTAGCTTTTGAAGCTTTAGGATATATTAGAGAATCAACTTCAAGAAGCTTTGTTGAGAGCAAACAATATCCTTTGATAGTACTTTATATAATATAGTTTTTCAATAATATCCATACAAAATACTCTCGTATACTGCTTCAGAAGCTACTCATAAAAGGTCATATTCAGGGTAGGTAGAATATGTTTTTGACAGTTAAAAATAATGAGTAGATGTATGCTTCTGGATGTTTAAAAACAGTTTGGGCAACCTAAAAGAATTTTATATAAAAAATATAACAATTTAAAACCAAGCTACTCAAGGTAAAGATTCAAAAACACACAGATTAGAAGTAGTAAGAAGGATAAACCACACAAAGGAATTATCTTGGTTCACCCCACCTGGACTATGTTCAGTCCCTACATTGTAGGCTTTCTACTAACACAAGCACCAACAGGGTATTCTTTCTTTCCTGAAGCCTCCCCAGGCTCCTACACCTGAGTATTCTCTAAGTCTCTATAGACTTCCCCAAGTATTCTTTTAACAAGTCTCTCCAGGCTTAACCCTAATATTCTATAAGCCTCTGCAAGCTATCTACCCAAGTATTCTTTCAAAAAGCCTCTCCAGGCTTTAAACCCTTAGTAGCAGCTGCTATTTGACCCTCACAGCAACCTGTTGTGTTCACACTCAACCTTCAGAAGCAGCAATCCCTTGACTACTCTTCTGAGGTACCTAATAGATCTCACAGGGAAAAACTCATTAGTAAGCTCCCCCTGAAAAGATGTTTACAAACTATCTATGGCTAGATAGATTTGTGTAACCCCCCTCTAATAAAACATTTTATTTAAATAGATAATTTATATGATATGTAAAAGTTCTAATTTATAAAATTTTCTTATACAATCTATTAAAATTAAAGTATTTCAAAATTTACATCACTAAAATTTATATAAACACTGCTACAAAATAATTCTAAGTACTACAAATATTGTCTACCCAAATATTTTCCATCCTACAGCTCTGGTGATCTCTGCATCTTTTGTTTTCACTATTCTTCATTCACCTGCATTTACACTTCCCTAGAATCTAGGGACAAAATTTACCGGATCAGGCATTTAATTTCTAATACACAGAAAAACAATCGCAATCAATGACATTTCATTTCATAATTAAGAATTCACATAAATAATGCAAATGCAGTATGCTTTATGAAAATGCAAGTTTATAAAGCAGATATAGTTTTGACTCAAAATCCTTTTGACTCAAAAATTCTTTTGACCATAAAATCATTTTGACCCTGCTCCATGGAGACTTCCCCTTTGAGTGTTTAGTAAGTAACTGGCCTACCATTACGCACTACAATTCAACTATCAGCCCCTACTAAACGCGAATAAGTTAGCAGAATTAGGAGATCAGGATACCCGGAAGGCCACCACGGCAGCATCTCTGTCCAGATTACGGCCACATGTGGAATTGCCAATACCCTTCACCCCACAGACTATATAATCACAGACTATACAGTCCTGTCTAACTTACTCTGCTCACCCATTTCTTAGGACTATCAAATTCTCTGTCCATAATCTCAATCATCTTTCCAAATACATAACTACCACAGTCCGATCAGTTAACACAGTCCTGGAAATCAATTCCCACCAAAATACTCATTTTTCATTACTACCACAGTCCCGGTTAGTCAACAAAATCATTTCTCATTTAAAAACTCATTTCTCATGACTACCGCAGTCCTGGTTAGTCAACAAAATCCTTTTTCATTTAAAATCTTTGTATTTTCCAAGAACTCATGCTTACACAATATGATAATGATACTAATCAGCAAATAATTAATATTACATAATCACATAAAATTTTTAAGAATTCACTAATTAACATTATAACATCAACACTTTAATAAAATACTAACTAGTCCTTTACCAGGTAAAATTTCTAAACTTTTACTAAAATACCAATTAGGTCTTTACTATGAAAAATTACTAAAATACCCCTATCTTTTTCTAAAATTCCAATTTTGCTCTCAAAGGGTGAAATTACCAAATTACCCTTACTATTTTATAAAAATTCCAATTTTGCCCTTGATCTTTTTATAAAATTCCAAATTTACCCCTAAACTTTCTAGAACATATGAAATTACCATTTTACCCTTGGACCTTTCTATTATTTCCAAAGTTGCCCTTGATCTTTTTATAAAATTACCAATATGTCCCTACATGTGAAATGACTATTTTACCCTTGGTCTTTGAATAAATTTCCACATGGTACCCTTTTAGCATTGCCATGGTCGTGAGTTGTTTTATCAAATTTTCCAACATTTGCTAAAGATCAACCAAGCAATTTCAATCAATGACAAGCCAATCAAAGTTCAATTCAATCAAGAACAAGCCACTCAAACAAATTCCAATCCAAAAACAAATCAATCAAGATTTCAATCCATTAAATACATCAAGAAATCAATACAACATGGATTCAATCACAAATTTCAAACTTCAATCATCAATTATATAAAAGCCCTAAATTAATTTCATCTTTTAATGTTTCTTGATCAAATCTTGAAATTAAACCTAAGGACATGTTTCTCCTACTTCCAATTTGTTTAAATTGAAATTAAATGCCAAGATCCTTACCTTGGATCCTTAGATTGATGAAGAAATCTTGAATTTCCTTTTTCCCCCTTTTCTCTCTTTTTCCTTGGCTTCTTGAAATTTTGAGCTTTTCTCCCAATTCTCTTCACTTTGATTGAAGGTAAGTTGAAATTTGTGAGATTTTGGTTGGTTTATTTCTTGATTTTAGAATAAAGGATGAACTAAAAATGGAGTGGTAGCTGCTAGCCAAGCTCATGGTTCTGGGTGGAGTGGGAAGCTAGCTTTTTCACGTTTCTTCCTTGGTTAGGATTCTTATGTTTTTAATTAAATTTCATTCACCCAATTTAATTGAAGGCTCACGTCCAGCTGCAGGACTTAAGTAAGCCAATTTGCTGAATTTTCCAGCCCCACTTGGACGGCCAATGTAACACCCTCACTTTTATTTTATTGTTGTAAATATTTTTCTATAAATATTAATAGAAATTATATACTGTATTTTATAGAAAACTTTTCGTACATATTTTCATCATAAAATCAATACAGTTCTATTTAGAAAAATTTTCTGAGTCCTTTGATATCTTTGTTTTCGTTTGAATTGACTGTTGACTGGACAGTTGTGTCAGGCAGCTGTCCAGGATAAATTTTCCAGTATAAAATTTTGGAGTAAACTGTAATCTAATAAATAGATAATTGAATATAGATTTAAAATATATACAGTTGCGGAAGTAAAATGCTAATTTTGAATTGTTAGGATTTTCTAAAAGTTATAACTCTGTGAAATTATTACAGTAAAATTCTAAGGTAGAAAATTAAGATAAAATTTGTATGAGATCTATAGAATTTTATATTAATTATAGTATGCTTAGAATAATTATTAAAAAAATTTAACTAAGAAAAATAAAAATAAAAGTCTTAGCCAATCAAAATTTGACAACTCAAAGTTTCTAATCTAATTAAATTAAGCTAATTAGGCTTTAATTTGGAGATAATTAAGACACTACCCCAAGGTTTTTGATAGTGAGGAATCTAATGGTGGTGTTAGTTTCTTCTAATTCTAATTAGTTTGTAAGATAATTAAAAAGCCTACAAGAATCTAGAAAAATCTACAAACTTTGACTAATTAGTTGGCAAGTCACACAAGGCACTTAAGCAAGTGCTGCTGGCCGTTCAAGTGGCTGTAATTGGTGACCAAATGGAATGCTGTTTGACTGCAGCTGGACGTGAGCTAATACTCCAATTTGGTGGAGAAAAATTTTATAAAGACTTAAGAAACAAAAAGCAAAAGAAAAAGCTACAAAGACCTACCTCCTCCAAGCTCCAAAACCGTGAGCTTCTTGTAGCAGTCTCCTCCATTTCACTTCATCCTTTCTTCCAATTCCAAGAATTAAACCAACCAAAACCTCCCAAATTTCAATATACCTTTGGCTAAAGAGAAAGATTTAGGAGGAAATCCCCAAAATTTCAAGAAACCAAGGGAGAAAGGGAGAAAAGAAATTCAAGAGTTCTCCATCAAATTAAGGATCTAAGGTAAGGATCTTGGCATTTAATTTCAATTTAGACAACTTGGAATTAAGAAAAACATGTCTTGAGTTTTAATTTCAAAAGTTTAATCAATAACCATGATAAGATGAAATTAATTTAGGGCTTTTGTATGTTTGATGTTATAAGTTTGAAATATATGTTTGAATCAATATTTTGTTGATTTCATGATGTGGTGATGGATTGAAATTGATTGGTTAGTTGTTGTTGGATTGAAATTTCTTAATTGGTTTGTTGTTGAATTGAAATTTCATGGTTGATTTTGGAGATTTGTTGAAAAATGGTTGGAAACCACTCACGGTCATGGCTAGATTGGAGGGATATTATGTGAAAATTTTTCAAATAACCAAGGGCAAAATAGTCATTTCACATGTAGGGACACATTGGAAATTTTAGAAAAAGTTTAAGGGCATTTTCGGAAATAATTAAAAAGTATAAGGGTAATTAGGTAATTTCACATTTAGAGGACACAATTGGAATTTTATAAAAAGATTGAGGGTAAATAGGTAATTTCATAGATTCTAGAACAATTAGGGACATATTCGGAATTTCATAAAAAGATCAAGGACAAATTGGGAAATTTTAGAAAATAGTAAGGGTAATTTAGTAATTTCACCTTTGAGGGCAAAAATTGGAATTTTAGAAAAAGAGCAAGGGTATTTTAGTACAATACTAATGTTATAATGTTAATTATTGAATGTTTATATTTTTTTATGATTGTTTAATATTAATTATTTACTTATGTACATTTTCACATGGCATAAGCATGCATGAGTCTTTTTGGGGGAATTTCAAAGATCAGTGATTTTGACTAACCGGGACTGCGATAGTCATGAGAAATTATTATGTTAGCTAACCGATATTTTGAGAGCCATGAAATTTTGAATGAGAAATTATGTGGACTAATCGAAATTTCAGTAGTCCTGAGATATGATTTGATATATGAGAAATGAATGTTGGGTGAGCAGAATAAGTTAGGCAGGGTTGTATAGTCTGTGATTATATAACCTGTGGGGTGAAGGATATTGGCAATTCCACAGAGGACTGTAATCTGGAGTGCAGATACTGTCGTGATGGCCTTCCTGGGTATCCTGACCTCCTAATTCTGTCTAGTTTATTCGCGTTTAGTAGGGGCTGATAGCTGAATTACATGAGGTAATGGTAGGCCAGTTACTTACTAAACACTCAAAAGGGAAGTCTCCATGGAGCATGGGTCAAAATGATTTTGAGTCAAAACTGCATTTGCATACATCATATCGCATTTATTTTATATCTATGTGATTGATTAATTATTATATGAATTGTGTATGGGTTAATATTGTTTTGATTTTTAGAAATTAAATGTCTGATCCAGTAAAATTTGTCCCTAGATTTTAGGGAAGTTTAAATTTCAGGTACTTTGAAGATTTGTAGAAGATAAAGATGTAGAAATTTCCAGAGCTATAGGATGGGGACTGTTGGGTATAAAATAATTGTATTAATTAGAACATTTTGTAATATTGTTCTGTAAATTTTAGTTGTGTAAAAAAAACGTGTATATATATATATATATATTAAATTATAATAAACATACTAATACTTTTAATCAATTAAATAAAGTAATTAATAAAATTTTATTTTTATTAGAAGGGGGGATTACAGCCAACAAGTCCCCCACGTTGCTTGTCAATTGAATGAGCCAATTAGTCAAAAAAAAATGTAGATAATTAGTGGACTTTCTAGAAGGTTTAGGGCTTTCTAATTATCTTACACACTAATTAGAATTTGAAAAAACTAACACCGCCATTAGATTCCTCACTATCAAAAATCTTGGGATAGTGTCTTAATTATCTCTTAATCAAGGTCTAATTAGCTTAATTTAATTAGATTAGAAATGTTGAGTTGTTAAATTTTGATTGGTTAATACTTGTATTTTTCTTTTTCTTAGTTAGACAATTTTAATAATTATTCTAAGTATGCTATAATTAATAGGAAATTCCATAGGTATCATACAAATTTTATCTTAATTTTCTACCTTAGAATTTTATCGTAATAATTTCTCAGAGTTCTAACTCTCAGAAAATTCTAACAATTCAAAATTAGTATTTTAATTTCTCAACTATATATTTTCTTAATCTACATTCAATTATCTTCTTATTAGGATACAGTCTAGTCCAAAATTTTACACTTGAAAATTTATCCTGGACAGTTGTCTCAGACAACTGTCCAGTCAAACAAATAATTCATTTCTCAACTATATATATTTTAAATCTACATTAAATTCTTGATTTATTAGAGTACAGTTTAATCCAAAATGTTATACTGAAAATTTATCCTGGACAGTTGTCTGACACAACTATCCAGTCAACAAGAAATTCAAGTATAAACAAAAGTATTAAAAGACTTAGAAAATTTTACTGAATAGAACTGCATTAATTTTATTATGAAAATATGTACAGAAAATATTCTCTAAATACAGTACATAATTTCTTATAATATTTATAGAAAAATATTTATAAACAGTAAAATAAAAATGAGGGTGTTACAATTTGGCCATACAAATCAAGAGAGCCTAGGCTAAGGAAGTCTAGTATCAGAAGTTGATGAGGCTTCTCACCTATGTCATGTCTAAGTTGTTTCCTTCCTAGCAAAGAACTCCAGCTACATTTTAATGTCCTTATATAGACTTTCTTGAAGATGACCGTTGCACCTTAACTTGAAAGACTTGGAGGCCAAGGAGATCTGTTATGAGTTATCTCCATCACACAGCTAGTTCCTCCTCCTTCCTTAGCTGGAACAACTTGCACACAACTTGAATTTTGAATTCTGTCCGTTGGTGCCTGCTGTTGGTTTAGAACTCGTGACTTATCCTTTATTCCAGCTCAGTCATAAGGTTTGCTACTTCTTCAGAAAAATGAGTCTTCTGTAGAATGCTATTGATTCTTTTTCAACCGTTGTAGACTATGAATGACTACTTTTCTTCTTCATGGTTGTCTTGCTAAAGTAGGACTTAGTGCTCTGTTCTTTTGAATAGATCTGTTGGATCAAGAGAGCTTCATCGAGATAGTGCATCAGTACATTGTTGCATGGTATTGATTGTTACAGATCTTGGTGTCTGCTTCTCGAGTGTGTAGACACGCCTATCTTCACTTGATGTCTCAGCATCGCATCTTCTTATGATCCTTAAGTCATGTGTAGCTTCTGATATCTACCCTTGACTTAAACTACCTCCAGAATCATGCTTCTAGTCATATACAACTTATGATATCTGCATTTTGACATAGAAAACATGACTGCCCTTCTGCTTCTAGTTTCCTACTTCTGAAGTTGTACGTGCTTTAGATTTGGTAAACCAAGGTCGTAGGCAAATGCTTCACACCATGTTCTCCATGCTTCTTGATAAGTCATGTTTCTTTGAAAGCACTTAAAGGCAAACCACTAGTAGCAAAAGTCCAACATACTTAAAATTTGTTTCTTAAAAGTTTGTTATCATTAGAACATTCATCTCATAAAGGGTTCTGTGTCAACATTGTCCCCCTTTTTTATGATGATAAACTTTTTTAGAGAGATTTTAAGTTTTTTAGACTTGTTAAGGGCACAAAGATATATAATCAATTAATGTCGTGCTCCCCCTTAGTTCATGCATATTTTTAAGTTTTTTATTTTATGAGAGAAGCAAATAAGAAACTAAATACAAAGAACAAAAGACATTGGTTTAAAGCAAAGAAAAGACAACACAAAAAAAACAGAAAGAAAAGCCTAAACGCCTAAAACTATGTTCCTAAGTTCCTCTCAAGAAAGGAAGCTGCAAAGAAGGCTAGATTGGTTAAAAGCCTTGCTAGGAAGGAAAATATTCTACTAGAGCAGACTATGGTTGAGTCTGTCAAGACTCTGTCTGCTAAAAAACTAAAAAGGAAAGCAGCTAAAGAAGCCCTAGCTCCAGCAGATGAGGAAGATGAAAAAGAGGCACTTGCTGAAGCTATTGTGGAATCTATCAAGACACTCTCCATGGAAGAAGAGAAGCAAGCTGCAAATGAAGGTTTGGAACAAGTAGAGTCTGCTATGACTCTAACAGCAGAACTTCAGTCTGAAGAAACTACCAAGAAGCGTAAGGAGTTTCAGACGATTGAAGTGGAACCAAACACAGACCCTACGGAGCTAGAGGAACTCAATAAAGCACTTTTACAGTCAGGTTTATTGCCAAGTGCTCAAGGCATTGACGTCATCATGGAGGACATAGTAGAAGATGATGAGTCTAGGCCTCGGGCTATCTACAGACCCATCACTGCAGCTAATGAGAAGAAGGTCGATAAACATCTAGCTCAGTCTAACGAGGATAGGGCAAACAAACAAAGAAGTATCTATGGTGAGACTTCGTCTATTTCAATTGAGTCTATGGAGATGCTTGTAGAAGATGAATGCTTCAGACGTCGTCAACTTGCTGCTCAGTCTTTTCTCTCCCTATCTCACATCTTCAACAAACTCACATCTAACCTGGAACCCAGACCCAAGGCCTTAGACTGGATCATTCGACCCTTTCCAAGTGTAGTAGTTCCAGATGTTGTCATTCAGCCCCTGGCAGACCCAGATGTAAATGTCAAGTATTATCCTGGGTGGAAGAGACACAAAGAAAATGAATGGCATCGGTGCAACAAACAATGGAAGCTCAAGAATCCTTACACTGATGAAGATCAAGCTTTTATACTTAAGACCCTGGACTTTGTGAAGCTTTGGAAGATGTGAGTTCCAAGGATTGATCCCTTCAACTATCCAACATATGAAGTGTTACCAGAAGAAGAGCTTCCCGCTCTCTCATGCTACAGGAGGAACCATAGTTTCGTATCTTTCCTCCACCCGCATCTATTCAACCCAACCCCAACTCCATCATCTTTGAGCACATTCCTATTCACAAAATCGTCTACCCTCCTCAAGCTCAAGTATAAAGATGTTTGGCTTTTCTCACTGATGAGATGCCATTCTTCAAGCCTATGAATCTACAATAAATCATGGGTCTCTTAGCTTACGTCAATGTGATTCTACCATGGAATCATGCTGAACCGGGCCACACCTTCTACATTGAGACATTGACTTGGACACACCTGAAGAAAGTCCAATGTTCAGTCTGTGGGAGCAATCAGATTACAACATGGATATGAGGATGAAGTTGTAAGCATACAAGGAAGAGATTTGGCAACGTCTGAATTCTCTTAGGCAGATCCTGAGGCGAGCTAAGAAGATGCCTCATTTCTTTGGCACACAGTTCCATTATGTTGCCACTCCTCATACCAAGTTCAAGATAGCAGTAGATAGAATGGTTCCATTCTGTCTTGCTAACTGCTATAAGGGCAAGGAGAAGTTGGAGGAAGAAGAAGAAGAAGAAGCTCCCCAACACAATATTAGAGTTCGCAGAGGTCAACCTTTTAAACATGAGATTGAAGTTATCCTAAAGAAGACCAATGATGAATGGACATTTGAGGATCTACAGACCATCAGACGCGTGAAGAAGTTTGCTGCTCACTACTCTAGTCTGGATCCTGATGAAAAGCCCCTGGCAGGTGGTTATCATCTGAAGATAGGCAGATGCTTTCAAAGCAAAGGTTACCAGGGATTTCTCTCTGTGTCTGATCATTTTGATCTAATACCTTCGAAGTTTAGATTTTGTTATATGTCTAATAGAGACTACTCCTTCTCTATGTACCTGCCCTACTCAATCTTCATCTTCTCTAAACCTGTCATGGGTATCGTTCAAGATCCTGATGAAGTCATTGAGCCATACAGACCACCCATCAATGAAGAAGTTGTTCAAGATCTGTATGATGAGCTATAGGCAACCAAAGCCTTACGATAGGCTCTGGAAGATCATAAAGCTCTTAAAGCTGAGTTGAAGAAGTGGATGAACATTGATGCCTACTTCTGCAACAAGAGGAAGCCGCGAACTCCAACTCCCAGTTCCACATCTTCTGACTCCTCTGAATCTGATTGCCCCATTCTTGGTGAACCAGGTTTTGCTTATTGCCATACAAAAGGGGGAGAAAGAAAAGATAAAAAGAAAAGGTAGAAGGGGAGAAGGAAAAAGTATAAAAATGAGCAAGAACATAAGAGCAACATCTAAGGGGGAGTAGACTCAGACTCTGAAGCAAAGCTAAAGTGAAGCATCATCTGAGGGGGAGCATTTTCATCTCTTTTTGTAATCACTCAGAACACATCTCCTTGATGTGAAAATATTTAATAAGATGAGATGTTTGATAACTTATCAAACTTGTGTTTTTCTCTCATCTTTATACTGCTTCAGGGTTCTAGACAAGTGTCTATGTATGAAGAGTCTAATACTGCTACAAATTCTAATACATAGTACACTCTGTTGTTGAAAAAGGTTTTTCCTTTTATTATTTTGAAAATACAAAATTTAAACCTAGTTTTATCTTAAGAAAATGTTTTCACCTGCTCTAATTTTCATGATGCATCTTTTCACTTATATTTGTTTGGCATCATAAAAAAGGGGGAGATTGTTGAGTCATAAGACGAATCAAGACCCTCAATTATTTTGATTTAATTCAAATAAATACTAAGTTAAAAGTTGCATCTACAAACAAAAAGTGTTGCATCTGCGTTTATAAGTTACAAATGATAGGCAGACAGACATTGAGTCTGATAGCATTTAAGGCATAGTTAATGCACTGTCATTTTTTATCTTATGCAGAGAATGTTCAAACATTCTTCCTAAGATCTGTCAAAGTGCAAAGGGAACAGAAAGAATAGTCAAAGTTTTTGAAGTTTCCCCTCGCCTTAAAAGATGCACCACAACTGTAATAAGTACTTGTCTGAGCAAAAGCAATTTGACAACTGATGCAAAAGATATGGAGTGCCCTGCAAGGTAGATAAGCAGACTACTTTATCAGCTCTGAGTGACAAGCTGGTGACAAGCATTTAATGCTCACATTTAATGCCCCAACAGACATCTAGCTTTAGACGAAGGTCACATGCGAAGAAGAAGGTCGTATAGAGACAATGGTTACTTTCTCAGCAAGTTTATATATACCAGAAGTTTTGAAGTGCTCAAGTTACAGAACTTACTTTGAAATATTCAAGCATTCTTCTAAGCCTTCAATTCTTTCTTTGTACATTCTCTAAGTTGTAAAAAGCTCTCAAAACACCTTGTATACCCTGAAAGAAAAAGACTGTGAGATTAACTTGTACATTCGTCTGTTAGACGATAGCTTAAGTCTGTGTGCACCCTTGTTCAACAAATCTTGTGATTTGTTGTAGAGCCAGAAGTGGCTTGGTAAGAAAAAATACTTGGGTTGTTAGCTTGGAGAGACTAGTGTAAAAACTACTTGGGTAGAGCCAGAAGTGGCAGTGAATAATACTTGTATCTTTTGTGAAAGATAGTGGAACTTGGTGGGCTGTCAAGAACTGGACGTAGTCTCAGGGTGAGACAAACCAGTATAAAATCTCTTTGTGCTTATCTTCTCTCCTTATCGTTTATCTGTTTGATCTGACCTTGAATTATGATTTGTCTCTCTTTGAAAAGTTACGTCTGTTTTCATATCAAAACATCGTCTACCGTTTTGTTCTTAAAACCTTGCGTTTATTAACTAACAGACAATAGTCTTTTACAAAAAAAAATTTACAAAAAATTTTGAATCACAATTCAACTCCTCTTCTTGTGATTTTTGCCTTTACAACTGAAAATCACAGTTTCACAGAAACTGAGTTTTAGCAGAGATCGTCCAATAGACAAAACAGATTTATCAAAAAGGGTTTTTAACCAAGAACTTGTGCATCCAAGGTGTGTAGAATGAACACGGGAAAACTAGTTAATTACTACAAGAAAATTCGTTATTACCGACTGCCAAAATCCGTCGGTAACTGCCAAAATCCGTCGGTAATGCAATTTTACCGACGGAATATCGACGGACAAAAATCCGTCGGTAATAACCTCGTAGCTAACTTCACCGACGGATTTTTACCAACTAAAATTACCGACGGATAATTCCGTGGGAAATTACCAACTGATATATTTGTGTTACCGACGGATTTTTGTGTGTTACCTACTGTGAAAAATTACCGACGGATTTTTTCATGGATAATTTCCATCAGATTTTTATGTGAGAATTTAAGAATAGTTTTTTCTGTCAATTACAATATTTTTCTTTTTAAATAATTAATGTTTTTATTTTACATAATTCATGTAAAAAAATGATAAAAAAATATATAAATAAATTCATTGTGTAGTACAAGAAAATCCAACAATATGAAAATCTTGTTCATTTAAATATTTTTGCAATCCATTGCAAAAAAATAAAAATAAACAAATACAAAATCATAATACATTTCCCCTAAATTGTGCTCAGGTCGATACATTATGATATAAATTACCACATAAGTATTATAATAAGAAACACATAATACAAACTGTCAACTCCATGAGCAAGACTTCTTTTAACAATTTAATAAAGCAATAATTTAATTAGGAGCAAGACTGCCATGCTCGAGCTCCGCAGGCTGCCAATGGAAATCAAACTTTGCAAATTTTCCTTGTACCTTTTTGGTATAACAAGTCACTGCATTTAAATAAAACATTTAGAAAATGCAATCTTATATTCAAACAACAGTCAATAATGAAACATGAATGATTCCACATCTGCAAATTCAATTACATCCAACAAATACAATGAGTCAAGAAGCAAGAACAAGTTATTAACAGATGAAATAACTTATGGACTAAGTCAATATGAAGCGTTGATTGAGAAAGAATAAAGTATGAAAATAACTTCAAGTTGTGTATGAAAAATAAAATATTATTCTATATAAATAATTATATTAATTTACACTATTATTTTTAATAATTCTATATTAATTCCATATAATTTTTTTGTTACGATATTAATTTCATAGTATTAACATAGTTTAAACTAATGCATGTTATTCCTTGTTATTTTCGTAGTCTATGTTTTGCTTATTGGCAAGTCTACATTTTGTATATTATATTATTTTAATTCTCTATTTTAATTCATTATTTATTTTAATGCTTTTTTATTTTAAATCAATTCTAAAAAAATTATTAGAATCATTAATTCCATGCATATTGCAAAAATAAAGAGAAAGACGAATAGGAGGCATATGATCATGCGTAGACAAGTTGTGACTATCAATGTAATGGGCTGCATTAATAAAAGAAGGCATTGGGCTAGTATATAGCACTAATATATGTCTAAAACCAAGTAACTAATCAAACATAAGTCTAGAGTTCCCAAAAGTTGGCCTAACATTATTTTGTTTCTATTACATTAGCTTGATATACTAAAAATAGGATGAAATATAACGCTAGTGTCATTTAGATAAATTGATAAAAGGTCTAGAGGCATGAAAGTAAATATAAAACTAAAATAAAAGGAAAACATTTATAGTGAGCAAGAAAGAAAGGAGAACAGAAGAGCCCAAAATTGACATTGACATATATAAAAGGGAGGAAAACCATAAAGATAGGTTCAACATGACCCACCTGCTTAAATATACTATAAACAGGATCTAAGCCTCGAGATATTTTAGAGAATAGCCTGAACATTCTTGACAAGTCTTCAACCTAAGCATTTAAAGGGAAACATGATAACACTATACTCTTGGCTAAAAATTTGTATGCATAACAAGTAAATAGAGTTTCATGAGAACCTTGTCATCTCTAAGTAAAGCATGACATCCATAGTGCACTTTCTCCCATTCTAAGCACTCTTCAGCATGTAATAAAAGACATAAGATCAAAAGATCAAATAAAGGCCAGAAAGTAATATAAATGAAGAAATCAAGTTAAAGTAAGCAAAAATTATGCTCAGTGTCTCACATTTTGTAAATGAAAAATACTAACCTTATAATTAAAAAAATAATTCTGAAACCCCCTATTTATCAAGCATATTCTTGAATCTGTTCATGTTTACCAGAATATCAACAATCAAAGAAATAGAGAAATGCACAGTGCTGAGACAGAGGTTGGCTTTGAATATAGTAATATAATAAAGGTACAAATTAAAAATAACAGGAACAAATGAACCATATAAGTTAAAAAAAATAAGAAAGGAAAGGAAAGTAAAGAAAGAATAAAAATTCACGAAGAAGATGAGCGTGTTGCCAATTCACGTTGAACAGCGTTCATAAGCTACCACTGCTACAAGCAGTGGCATGCATAATCTCGATTATTCATCTTGGAGAAAAACAATTGATCAACACAATTACAGATTCCAGTGTGCTAAATTCACATTTCATAGCAATATCTTGTGGCAAAATATTTAATTGAAAAGGAGTAAAGATAATTTGTTTAATTGTTCACTATGCTTCACAGCCTTTATAATTATGGTAACTCTTGTTTATCTTTACTGTCCAAATCCAAACAAAGACATAATTATAATTTGATTACGGTACAGAAAGCCAACCAAATTCACCATAGACATACTATCATGTAGGAACATAAAGCTCAAGGTGACAATCCTACTCCCCTGCAGCCAGCATTGTGCTTAACAATATACTACTACATAGCCCAAACCATCAGTCTTGAATAGTGTTATGTTACTAGAAATCAAACTTAACTAACCATGACCATTTGCAAAAAGCAATATCAACAGTATTTTTCTGGCACGAAACTTGTCGCATATTAACTAAAATCAAGTCATGTAAACATTATCAAAGGGTATCTATGTATGACTTTTCAGACACCTGGGATCAATTCCATCATAGAGTGGCAAATTCAATAATAATAATCAGTAATAGAGAAACAACACCATTCACTTACTACCCTAATTGGTATAAGAACGTGAATCACCTACCCCGATCAATTGAGAACCCCCAATCCAACAACACTAACGGCCCCGATTAGCCAGATAATTGAGGAAAAGAAAGGGGTTTACAGTGAAAGGGATTTGTTTGGCGTTGGCTTTTTGCTGCTGTTCGCGGATCTTCAGCATCGCCATGTCAAGTTCGTACGCCAGCGGAACCCTGAACTCCTCCTGCGTCGCTATCATCTTCTTCGATGGCCTTGAACTCCTTCAGATCGAGTACACCATTTCCATCTTCGTCAAACCTTTTGAATATCTCTTCATTCTCTTGTCGTGGCGGTGATTCCGAACCAAAAGGCAAAAGCCCAGAGAAAGAAATAGAGAAATGCATAATTGAAAAATTTTGGGGCTGAGATTTACAAACGGTGCTGAGATGGACAGCTGCAGGGAACAAATTTGGGGCTTATATGCGTGGTTGCTTCAGTGGAAACGGTGCCATCGAAGGAATTCTCCACTACAGTGTACCGCTAGAGGCGCTAGGTCACTTGAGGAGCACCGTGATCAGGGAAACACTTGAAGTTAGGTCAAATGAGTATTAATAGTTAGTGTTTAACAAAATTTAATTGTTTTAAAATTAATAATTTTAAGCTAAATAGAATTGGTTTTAAATAATAATAATAATAATAGTTTCACTAACATTTTGACTCTATTTTTTTTCTTTTTTGTATATATATTATATAAATTAATATTCAGTGTGGTTAAAATAATAATTTTATTGTTTAACAAAATTTTATTGTTTTAAAATTATTAATTTTACGCTAAATAGAATTGGTTTTAAATAAATAATAGTTCCAATAATATTTTCACTATCCTTTTCTTTTTTATACATTATATAAATTAATATTCAGATTGTTGTTAAAATAAGAATTTTGACTCATTCTTAAATGCTATATTATTAAATTAAGTATTAATTTTAAATATTTAGAGCTACTGAATTTTGACTCAATAATAATAATAATAATAATAATAATAATAATAATAATAATAATAAATACCAATAATTAATAATATACCATAGTATAATTTAATATTGTGGCAAAATATTATATAAATTAATCATTATAAATATTATATTATTAAATTTTGGTATTAAATTTTGAATTTCAATGTAGGATTATTTCGTTTGTAACTTTGTGGTATATGGAGACATGGAGTTAAAAAATAATATGAATTTTAAAGTAGATTGAAATGATTTAATGTTATTGACGACAATGAAGATGATCATGATATTTGGTGCTGAAATAAGCAATTCACACAGGGGAATAATTTGAGTGATTTTCAAGATGAATTAATCATAGGATGGTGATTGTGATTTGCTAGCTAAAAAACATGTGGATCAAGGGAGGTTTTTTTTTTATCCGTAAGAATCATAGGTATCAGAGGGTTTACAATAACTCACGCACCTTATTCAATCAACTGAACTAGACCACCTTGATAAGAGAGGGTTTAAATTAGAGGTGAATTACATATGTTAATAAATAATAACATGGATAGGTGCGTGTTATTTTTTAATATAAATATTTAAAGTTAAAATAATTTATAGTAATTTATTTAAAATTGTAATTATAATTTTAAATAAATTACTATAAATTAAGAGTAGAAATTAAAAAATAAATTATTATTATATATCTATATATTTAAATCTTTCTATTTTAAAATATATTTTATAAACATTTTTAATCAATAATAAGAATAATAAAACTTTAAGGATTATATATTGGTCTTTTTTATTTGTTGGCATCACCAAATGGGATTGCCTATCTCTCTTTTCATTTTTATCATTACCTATAGATAAAGTTGGACAAACGGGTAAGTCCGCCCATTTGAGCCCGCACCCGCATAACCTGCCCTGTGAAGCCCGCAATTTAAATGGGCTCTATTTTAATGAGCCCACAACCACACCGTTTAGCCCGCGGGCTAAACGGGCCGGCCCGCATCCGCAAATTTTTTTTAAAAAAAATCAAATTTAAAAATATGAAATTTAACTCATTTTTCAAACCTTTTTAAAAACAATTGTCTAAAAAAATATCAAATTAAAAAAGTGATTAAAAATCAAATTAAAATCCCTTTTAAAAATCCTTTTGTTATCATTTTATAGTCCAATTAATCATTAGATATATGATAATTATTCTTTATGGATTTTAGTTTGGTGTTGGCTATTTTGAAATGTATCTAATTTCAAGTATAATGACCCCAAATTTTTTTATTTTAGTAGTCTACTTTCTATTTTTATTTTACTTTTACTAAATCACAAAAAAATTCATTTTTCTACTTAAGGCATAAAAGCCCATGGTTAAGCCCGTTTAACCTGCTGGTTAAATGGATCAGGCTAAAAAGCCTGCAATTTAAATGAGCTCAAAAAATTAAAGTCCATGCATATACCATGCGGCCTGCGGGTTATATGGGTGGCCTATGGGCTCAAGCCCAAATGCCCAGCTCCACCTACAGATTTTTTTTAAGTTACTGACAGATTTTATTACCTATGGAAAATTCCGTCAGAAAATCTGTTGGAAATTTTATGATACATTACCTATAAAAAATCCATAGGTAAATTTATATTACATTATCTATGGAAAAATCCGTCAGAAAATCCGTCGGTAAATTTATAATACATTACCTACGGAAAAATCCGTCGGAAAATCCGTCCATAATATAAATTTACAGACGGATTTAAATCTGTCGATAATTTCCGTCGGTAATTTATATTTACCTACGAATTTTGAATCCGTCGGTAAAAATCCGTCGGTAATATAAAAATACCGACGGATCTAAATCCGTGGGTAAATATCCGTCGGTAATTAGCATTTTTCTTGTAGTATAAAGCTTTAAAGAGAGAGTATAAACACTTGGTTTTATACTGGTTCACTCAAATTATTGAGCTACGTTCAGTTCACCTCCAAAAACTTTTGAAGGGTTCCACTAATCAAAAATTGATTACAAAAACAAGTATTCTACCCTACCACTTCTGGCTACAACAAATATTCTCTATGCCACTTCTAGCACACCTTTTAATCTCCCTCTAAGATTAAAACACCCAAGTATTCTTTGATCACTAAGCCACTCCTGGCTTTCCAAACAACAGTTTGAATGAAATACAGACCAAAATCAACTATCACAGAGAGGATATACAATTTAGAACATATTACAAAAACTCTGCAAAGCTAAGAAATACCTCTTTTAGCATAAGTATAAATCATCCAGTGATTTGAGCAGAGTTTCAGCACTTGTAAAATCTGAAAACTTCGTTGTTGATTTTAGTTCGTGATTCTCCTTTTATAGGCTTCAGAAAAAGATCCGTTGTGAATTTCATAGCCTTTGAAAAAGTGCCCGTTGTCACACGTAGTTGTAGCTTGCTACGTGGCAGCTTGGGTGGGGAGAGAAAGGGGACAAAGGTACTATCATTTTCCATGACGTGTTCCACTACTTGTACCACTAACAAAATTCACAAGGAATATTTGTTATCTATTAATCTATTTTTGTACACACTCAAATTCAAATGATTAGCATTCAAATCATACGAGGGAAACAAGGAATATTTCAAAGTTTCTAGAAGGTGTATCAACCTCGTGATGTGTATGTGTACGAACATGCCTATGGATGCTAACTAACTTAAATAAAAGCATTTGTGTAAGTTATTTAGTTCCTTTTGGACGGTCAAAAGAACACGGTATATTGTATACTGGTTTTCACAATATGTTTGGATGCTTGTTTGTTTACAGGGTGTTGGACGCTGGTTAGTCACTTAAGAAAATAAGTTCCATATATATTGGACGCTAAGAGATATGTTCTATAAGAGTTTAAGTACTGAGATTACAATACCATAAGTAGGTTGGACGATGTGTTTCCTGTAGTACTCAAGTAAACTCATTAGATTATACAAAATTTAATATCATTTGTTATTATCATCAAAACCATATATTTTGAAGGGTTAGACATCGTCCATGTCTTTGGTTCTAACAATCTCCATCTTTTTTATGATGACAAACCATGTTAAATTTTTATCAAGATAAAACATAATCATATATATAGGTATCAGAGATATATATGACATGATTATGTACTATCAGAGACCATTTTGACAGGGTATAGAATGATGAAAAATGTAAGTACTCCCCCTGAGTCTACATTATTCAATATGCTTATGTAACAGTTTATGCATCAGAGTTAATCATAAAAGAAATATCAGAGCGGATAAACATAGAAATAATCAACACCTCATATATTAAATATGAAACAACCATACAAAAGAAGTATCAAAGTGATAAGCTAAAAACAAAGAAAGCATAATATGAGTGTTCTTAAAGAAAATAAAAATTCCTCTTCTCCCTCTTTTGTCATCAACAAATGCAGGGTTTGAAGACAGAATGATGATGAACAACACTGTCACTCAAGGCTGTTGAGGTGGATCTTCTAGTGGTGGTGGTGGTGGTTGGAGTGTAGGTGGTTGAGGTGGAGGCAGTGGTAGCATTGGTAGAACTTGATTCAAAGCATTTAGAATTAGTCCAAGTGAGCTATTCAACTGGACGGTGAAGACACTGCTCATGACTGAAATTTGTCCAACCACATGTTGAGTGATCAACTATTGTTGTTGCTCCAATTGTGCTTTGATGGATGAGTCTATCATGGCTTGCACTTGCTCAACAGTGAGTGCAGGCACTTGAGTAGAATGTGCATTATCATCATCATCATCATTATTGTTATTATTATTATTCACACTTTTTTTCATATTAACTTATATTTTACAATTTATGTTGAGACAAAATTACATTTCTTTATTTTATTTTAAAAATCTAAACCACTAAAAATATCATCTCCTCCAACCTCTTTTAGATCTGAGTTTTAATTTACCCACTTCCAGATCTGAGTTTCCTCCTCCTCGATCTCATTGAGGCACACTCATAGTGGAGTTTGACATTGACAATGGAGGCGCGTTTGGTGGATTTGACGCCGATTTGGGGTTCTAAAAGGGGTGAAACTAGTATTGGGTTCAGGAACCTAAAACTAGTATCATTATGACCTTGACAGTGGAGACTGCATATAGCATATGAAAGGTGTTCAACAGCAAAGCATGACTTGAATCAGTGGTAATAATGCAATCATATCCTCACTTGATTAAATTGTAATTGGTTGTTGGAAGTGTGGGTGCATGTATTTATAATAGGGCGGGGAATTTGTTTTGAGGGGGTGTGTTTTGACAACCATAATCTCCCTCACGTCCCTCCTCCTCCATCAAACACTGCAACGGCCGAAGCACAGACGGCGGCAGTGGCAGGACCTCGACTCTATGGATGATGGCACCTTTCGCTAGAAAGAAGAACTCCGTGGAAGATTTATATTTTTAAAATAAAATAAAGATAGTGGCAGTTTTTAGCCACCACTAATAAATTAATTATTTCAAAATTTAAATGTTAACAGAACACTAACGTTTTAGACGGAAAATTCAAGAAGGGACCAAAACGATACATTTCGAAAACATAAAGGACTGGAATGAAACTTTTAAAACATTATGTACCAAAATGAAAAACACTAAAACATAAAGGACTAAAAGTAACATTTAGCCTTTTCTTTATCAACTACATAAAGAACACACGCATATTAATGTAACAAACAACGATCTCTTCATAGATTTCAGAAAACAAATGACAACAACCAACATAATAGCACTCCTACATAGATTTCATAAAACAAACAACAACAACAATCAACATAATAGCACTCATACATATATTTCATAAAATTAAAAGCATTACTACAGAGATTTATCTTCATTAGAGCTAGAGCTAGTTGTCATTATTGTTTCACGAATCAGAGCAAGGATCTCTTTGGCAAATCTTGGTTTACGCACCAGGGTAAGGATTTCTTCAAGAGATCGGCCTAAATTATAACTCAATCGGTCCTTTGGAACGAAATTCCCAAAAGATAAAAAACATCTTTCCCATATCATTGTCATCTTTAAGCTTCATATAGTTGTACTCAACACAACCATCACCTACATATATAGGTTGATAGTAATGAATGTCAAGTAACATTTTGCTACCTTTGATGCCATTCGTAACTATTTTTCTTAAAGCAACAAACAACATGTCCTCACTTACTCTAATGAATTTAGGACCATAAGAACATTCAAACAGTACTCCCTCAAAAGTTGGTATCACATCACCATCATAATATACAACAACAAGGAATCCCTCCATCTTTTTAGCAATATAGTGAATATGAACAACTGGAATAAGCTGCCTCGGACCACCATTGATGATTTATATTAGAAGATATCATGTTCACTCGGCAATAAATTATTACACTCTTTGTACTGTTTTTAGAAAAAGCAACGGTTAAGATTGCACCGACTAAATATACAGTTTATATTGTATCGATCTTTACGAGGGAACTGTTCAACTGTAAAATAATCATTAATATGATTGTTCTGTGTAGAAGAAACAGAAGCGGTCCGGATTCACCCTAAAAATCAACAATCCACAGCACATCAATCCAACTATTCACGTGTCAGTCAATAATTAAAATATCAAACATTTAGTAGTCATATTTTTCAACAACTACCTTTAAAAAAACAAAAATAAAAACAAAACACACAACGAAATCATAATTTTGTTATGTTATACACCACAAAATTATAATTTTGTTATGTAATACACCACAAAATTATGTTTTCGTGGTGTATAACACAACGAAATCATAATTATGTGGTGTACTGTACAACAAAATCATAATTTTGTGATGTTTAACACAACGAAATTATGATTCCGTTGTGTTATTGAGGGGTGAAAAAAATTATTATAACGAAATATGATCCCTCTGTATATTTTGTACAACGGACTCATATTTCCGTCAGAAAGGCAATTTTTAGAATAAAAACTTTTCACCCACATAGGGGTACGAATAGCAATCTAGGGTGAGAATAGCAAAGTCCAAGCATAATCACTCCAGTTATGAAGCCTTTCTTTCATGGGAGTTGCTATTCTCACCCCAATGCTTTAATTTTTTTTTTTATTCCCAAAATACACTTTTAATGAAAATATGTTTCTGTTGGATAAAATACACAACGAAAACATATTTTCTATGCATTAAAGAAGGTGAAAAAAATTATGTAATGAAAATACGATTCCTTTGTGTAAATATGTTTCTATTTTATAATTTGTTTTCACCCTTTTTACATAACGAAAACATATTTCCATTGTGCATTTTGGTCAACTGAAATGTGTTTCCGCTTTGTTAAATTTTTACAAAAAAATTGTAATTAATTGTGAATATAAGTTACTTTTTTAAAAATAATCAAATTAATGGTGATGTAAAACGTATTTTTCAAAGAGTTTAATGGTGATGCACTGACAATGTAAAATAATTTTACATAGTCATCTAATTATAAATCACTATTTGTATGACTTTTAAGACAATTTTTTTAAAATCAACAAACTTACCATACATTGCGGATTGTGATTGGATGACAATGTAAAACTATTTTACATTGTCAATGTATAGTCCTTTTTCTCTTTTTTAAAATCAAAATTAAATTAAATTAATAAAGATACAATTACCATTTTTAATGGTGGTTAGTATCATATATATTATCTTTTTAAATTGAAATTGAATTAATTATGATAGAAGTTACCATTTATAAAAGTAATCAAATTAATTATTATACGAAATATCTTTATTAATAGTAATCGAATTAACTATGATATAATTTGTATTATAATTAATTTGATTACAATTAAGAAGGGTAACTTGTGCTGTCATCAATTCAAATTTCAATTAAAAAGGTAATGTATATTACAATTAATTTTGTTACTATTAAAAAAGGTAACGTGTGTCATAATTAGGATAATTTGTATCGTAATTAATTCGATTTCTATTAAAAAGGTAACTTATATCGCAATTAAATAATTAAACAATAAAGATAAAAATATACGTAATGGAATTGTAATTTCGTTGTCTATCTGGGTTTAGATACACAACAAAATTAAATTTTCGTTATGTATCTAAACCTAGATACATAACGGAATCGCAATTCCGTTGTGTATCTGGGTTTAGATACATAACGGAATCATAATTCCATTGTGTATCTGAATTTAAAATGGGCTGTAGAGAAATGGCTTAAGGGCAAGGTCTTTTCATACTTTTTTGAAAAAACTAGGGGTGAAAATAGTAAGTCCCTTCCTTGGTAGTTGTCTTCCATTAAGATTATTAAGCCCACTAGGCTCCGTTGTGGTAGCATGATTAGGTAGCCTACAACGGCCCAAAAACAATAAAAGATCCTAGGCATTGGATCATGATTAAGATTAGGACTCAGTTGTTTTCCCCTTGCACCGCACACATGCTCATCTTGACTAATTTAAATATTTGAGTTAGTTATTTTCATTTTTAACATGTACTATTGTTTTTCACTAATGCATAAGAGTGGAGAGTTGATTACTTTATACATTACTAGTTGGATGACCCGTGCGATGTAATGACAATTCTTTTTTTTTTTTTTGTAAATATATAAGAAATATCTATAAAATATTATTAGAAAACTTTAAGAAAATAATTTGTTAAAATTATATAAAGTTTACCATTTATATTAACAAAATTTGCTTATAGATATTAATGTATTCAAGTCTCCAATAAGGGGTAAACAGAGTGTGGGAGAATATTTTTGTACTATCTTTTTGGATTTTTTTTGTATGTTAAAAATAATAAAAATATTAAAAAATATTGATAAATAAATATAAAGTGACAGGAATACATTACATTTGTGCATCACACGTGTAGTTACAAGTAAGGTGACACAACTCTTATACTAATAGCACCAAAAGTCAATCAAGTTTGATGTCATCCTACCGACTATATTTTTAATTATCACACACCAATACGAAGATGAACATAATATGAAACATAGATTATTTATGTGTCACATGATGCAACTCACAAATAATAAATTTGAGTATGAATCTTTTAGGAATGTTCATATGTATTTTACAGTTAAACAAAACTAATAATTTAAATTACTTGCAATGTACGGATATGATTAATTAAGTAGAGAAGTAATATGATTAATTTTGCTTAAACTTTGCTCTGATTAAACAAATATAAAAGAAATCTCAAATATTTTAACCTTATTAACTGTTTCTTCAATTATTAAATTTTTTATATTTTTATTTTAAAAAAAATGTAAGATGCTGATGAAAACCCTTTCCGGATCTCAAATTCAGCATCAACAGAAATTACGGAAAATCAAAAGGTGAAGAAAATATAAAGTGAAAAGACAAGAAATGGAATATGACGCCACAATCGAAACTCGATTGATAAGTCTAGGAGGATTCGCCACAAAGAAAGTGTTTATTTGATAAGAATCAAAAGGTTCATCATAAGAACTAAGAGAGAACTCTCTCACTTAGCACAATGCTAATTTTCTAAAAATGATCAAAGCTCCCTACAAATGTGTTCTAAAGGCCTATTTATACTAACACTAGTAAAAATGCCCAAATAACTAAAAAGGCCCAATACAAGTCATAATGGACCCAAACTAAAAGGAAACATCACTAAAAGTATAAAATCTCAACAAAAGCCCAAATTAGGCCCAAATTACACAAACTTCTATTCTAAGATTTGGCTCAATTTTAAGCTCTTCATGTACCATTCTAGTCCTTTATCATCCCCTCCTTCTTGAAGGAAATTCAACCTCGAATTTAGAGCCAAGGTACCTATAACACAAAACAACACAAAACAACACAAAACAACATGTTTTAGTTTTGAGAAAAACATTAAAAACATAAAAATCCTATCTCTATTGAGACTTGAATCCCTTAAAAAGGTAAATCTCTTATTATCTATGTGTTTATATATCAATCCTCCAGGATCAAATACAAGCCTAAAGAAACCATCAAACAACACTAAAATAAAATGCTTAATCACAAATTTCATAGACAAGTCAATCCAATGAAAATTATGAGCAAACAATGACATTTTCAAACCAATAATAGAAAACTTAGATTTATCCATTTTATGCACAATCCATCTATCAAGACACTTGAGTGCACCATACATCACTAAACTCTCACTATGAGTTCCTCCAATAAATGAATCATGAAATGAACATTGAGGCACACAAAATGCAACATCTTTAAACATATGCTCTTTATGCCTATATAACTCATCATTTTCAATTTTCCCATAAACAACAACACACATAGAGGAAGACTCATCATGATCATACAAGTCCAAATGATGTGCATTAATATCAAATTTCAAGAACTTGGCACCATCACCTAAAACAATATCATGCATGCCAAAAGTAACATGCAATTCACAAGCATTTTGGATTAACATATGGTACATATCAATTAAATCACAAGGTTTAGAGATGGTGTAAGCCAAAATTTTCTTCTCTCTCGCATTGGTCCTCATGTGCCTCCACTTCTTCTCCAAATTGTCTTGCCCATTGATCCTTGATGTGCAATTCTTCCTTAGGCATCAAAACAAAAGAATTTAAATGGTTAGGTGCACAATCAAGTTTCAAGAAGAATTAAATTCACAATCCAATTTAGGAGAAGGAAATAGAGTTTTGCACTCCCCCTTTGAGGACTCCTCTTCAATTTCTTTCACATGAGAGACTTCATCATCAAATAAAGGGTTAGAAGAAAAACAAAAACAATCATTTTCCTCTTTATCTTTTGTTTTCTCTTTTTCAATTATTTCTCTTTCTCTCATCTCTTTTTCCTTTTCTCTCAACTCTTTTTCTCTCATTTCTTTTTCTCTTAACTCTTTTTCTTTTTTTTCTTTTTCTTGTAACTCTTTTTCTCTCATTTCCTTTTCTCTTTTCTCTTCTTTTCTCCATTTACTTATCTCTTTTGCCATTTCCCTACAAATCCTATAGATTGGATCACTCTTATCAATAGTAGAAAGGTATTTCTCATCTTTCCCTTCATTACTATCCTTTATTTTATTTTCTCCCTCATCTTTCCATATCTCCTAAGCCTCTTTTCTCCTTCATCTTCCCCATAACCTCCATCACTTCTATGATAAGAAGAACAATACATACCTAAACAAAAATGATTAGCACAAATAATAAAAATATGGACCTCACCACTCACAAAGTGTTTCACTTAAAACCACTCGTGTTTCTCTCTTTTGAGGCTTTTTCTATAATGTGCACACTTGCCTTTTTCCACTCTTGTTCCTCTTTAGTTCTTGAAAAGAACCTCCAAATTTCAATAACAAAGAATTTTCAATGTGAAAGATGTCACAAATCCAAACTTGACTTAAGAGGCTAATGAAATGAAAACTCAAAGACAAAACTAAGGAAACTTAAAAGACAATCAATAAAAGCTAAAGGATAAGAAAGGACAACTCAAAATAGAATGTCAAGGAAAGACAAGACTAGAAGACACAAGAATAAAAGCAACACAAACTAAGAAACTCAAATTTTCAACTTTGTGAAGAACTAGTGCATTCAAGAGAGCTAAAATGACATAAAAGTGTATGAAAGATAAAGAATTAAGCAATGGTGTAGAAGAACTTCTTATAGGGCAGATTTTTTCTTTCCAATGGTATAATTTTTTTTTTACACTTTGGCCCCCAAACTTTTCATAATTGCATTTGGGCCCTTAAACTTTTTGTATTTTCACTTTTGCCCCAATATTTTCTTTTTTTATCTTTAAGTCCTTTTCTTTTGCTAATAAGTCCTCAAACTTTTTAATATTTATGAAAAATACCCAAACTCACTTAATTCAAATTTTTATGGATCAAACACAAGGGTTTTATCAAAGACTCTCAAAAACACACATGAACAATGATAAACACTCAAGAACACTAAGTGTTGAATTTTTACTCAATCAAAACAATGATGCAAATAAAAGGCACAGCTCAACAAAAATGCTGCAAATAGCAAGCAACAAGTGCCAAAAAGTAATTTGACATCACTTTGAATTCAATTTGACGTCGAATCAAAATTTAAAAAACAAAGTGACGCTACAAACAAAATGCACCGAACAGCAAGCAATGATGCACCAGCTTGAATTAATTAATTGAAGGTACAAAACAAAGGATTAAAGGATGAAGCACTCACGTGAAATTGACACAAATATTAAGCAAGATTCGATGCAAGCAAAAGGCAGCTGCAAACAGCAATTTCCGAATTGACATGCTTGAATCAAAATCGAGGAACCAAATTCACGGACTTAACTTGGAAATGGCGCTAATTCCAGAAAAGCAAAATTGAAGCACAACCGATTTCTCAAATCTGATCCAGAATCATGAATTGCACCACGGGCTCAGGAATTAAAATCGGATCCAACAAACTTCACGCATGAATCAGAATCGCGGAAACTAAGAGCAGCTCACACTTTACACAAATTGGATGCAAATTAAAGCACAATTCGAATGCAATTTCAAACGGATGATGCTGAATTCTTGCTCTGAATACCAAATGATAACACCCCTCACATGGATCTAAATTTTCAGCATCAACTTTCAAAAATTGGAAACACAAAAATTGAATCAAAAATTAAAAAAAATGGGAAAAGATTAGGGATGAAGAACAACACCACAACTCAAGGTGAATTGATAAGTTGAAAGGAGGATTCGCCACTTGAATTTAGCAACTCAAGATAAGAATCATAAAAGTGCATTCAAGAACCTAGAGAGAGTTCTCACACACAAAGTGTCAATTTCTTACAAAATGAGTCTTAGCCTTCTCCAAGTCAAAGATAGGCTATTTATACCATGGGCCTAAAGTCCCTCATAAAAAGACTAAAAAAACACTAAAAGTAAATAGGCCCAACAAGTCATATGGTTTAGAAAAGCCCATAAAACTAAAATAAAGTCCAACTAAAAATTACACACAATAGCCTATTCTATTATTTGGCTCAAATTAAGCCAATTCAAGTCCAAGCCATCCACTCCATGTTCTCCAAGTGTGTTGAGCTTTCTCTTGAGTTCCTCTTCAAGCTTCTTGGACCTTGATCTAGTCAAAGGGTCCATCACTTCAAGCTCTTCCATAGGTGGTCCTCCATCATTCCCTCCTTCTTGAGAAGAATTTGCCCCCAAATTTGGATCACAAGTACCTACATCACAAAGAGACAAATCACTAACATTAAAACTAGTACTCACACCATAATCAAGAGGTAAATCAATTTGGTAAGCATTATCATTTATGCGCTTCAACACTTTAAAAGGACCATCTCCTCTATCTTGAAGTTTAGATTTCCATTTTAAAAGAAACCTATCCTTCCTCAAATGAACTCAAACCCAATCTCCAGGTTGAAACACCATCTTCTTTCTCCCTTTGTTGGCATATTAAGCATATTGTTACTCCTTCTTCTCAATGTATGCCTTGACCTTTTCATGCAAACTCTTAACAAAAGTAGCTTTAGAAAGCCCATCCCTATTCAACATAGAAGAAGTGTTAGGTAATGGCAACAAATCAAGAGGGGACAAAGGGTTAAATCCATAAACAATCTCAAAAGGAGAAAAAGAAGTAGTATAGTTCACAACCCTATTATAGGCAAATTCAATGTGAGGCAAACAATCCTCCCAAGATTTCAAATTCTGTCCTACCAAGCATCTAAGAAGTTGGGATAAAGTTCTATTCACCACCTCAGTTTGCCCATCCGTTTGAGGATGACAAGTAGTAGAGACAAGAAGCTTAATGCCAAGCTTACTCCATAATGTCAAAAGTGGCTTAAGAACTTTGAATCCCTATCTGATACAATGCTTCTTGGTAGTCCATGAAGGCGCACCACTTCTTTGAAGAACAAGTCCGCTACCACACAAGCATCATCCACTTTATGGCAAGGAATGAAATGAGGCATCTTTGAGAACCTATCAACCACAACAAAAATAGAATCCTTCCCCTTCTTGGATCTTGGGAGACCAAGCACAAAATCCATAGAAATGTCAATCCAATGAGAGTTAGGAATAGGTAATGGGGTATATAAACCATGATGCATGACCTTAGATTTGGCCTTTTTTCACACTAAACACCTATCACAAAATTTATGCACATCATGTTTCATATGTGGCCAAAAGAAATGTTCATGCAACATTTCCAATGTCTTAACAACCCTAAAATGACCTATCAAACCACTCTCATGAGCTTCTCTAATAAATAACTCATGCAAAGAACTCTTAGGCACACACAATCTTTTATCTTTAAATAGAAATCCATCATGTCGAAAGAATCCATTGTGAGCAACTTTCTCACATAATTCATACAAACTAGAGAAGTCATCATCACAAGCATACAACTCCTTCATGTGATCAAACCCAAGCATCTTAGTTTCAAGCATGGAGAGTAAAGAATACCTCCTAGAAAGAGCATCGGCTACCACATTAGCCTTGCCTTGCTTATGATTGATCACATAAGGAAATTGTTCCAAAAATTCAACCCATTTTGCATGTCTCTTGTTTAGTTTGCCATGGCCCTTCAAATGCTTAAGGGATTCATGATCACTATGTATCACAAACTCCTTAGGTAAGAGATAATGTTGCCAAGTGCGCAAGACTCTCACAAGTGCATACAATTCTTTGTCATATGTGGAATAATTCAAATGAGCACCCTTCAATTTTTCACTAAAATAAGCAATGGGATGCCCCTCTTTTAACAACATACCACCTATTGCCACATTAGATGCATCACATTCAATTTCAAAAGATTTGGAAAAATTAGGCAAAGCAAGAATAGGAGGATGTGTAAGTTTCTCTTTCAAGCTATTAAAAGCTTCCTCTTGTTCACTTTCCCATTTAAACCCCACATTTTTCCTTACAATTTCATTTAAAGGGGAAGCTAGTGTGCTAAAATCCTTTACAAATCTCCTATAGAAACTAGCCACTCCTCACTTCACTCACATTTTTAGGTGTTGGCCAATCTCTAATAGCTTTGACCTTTTCCTCATTAACTTGTACACCTTTAGAACTCACAACAAAGCCAAGGAACACTACTTGATTAGTGCAAAATGTGCATTTGTCCCTATGAGCATACAAACTTTCCTTTTTAAGTACTTCCAACACTCTTTGAATATGCAACAAATGGTCATCAATTGTCTTGCTATATATCAAAATATCATCAAAAAAGAAAACCACAAATTTGCCAATGAAATGTCTCAACACATGGTTCATTAATCTCATGAAAGTACTAGGTGCATTGGTTAGGCCAAAAGGCATGACCAACCACTCATACAACCCAAACTTTGTTTTGAAAGCGATTTTCCACTCATCACCTTCTTTCATTTGAATTTGGTGGTAACCACTTTTCACTCATCTAACAAATCATCAAGTCTAGGAATAGGATGCCTATACCTCACAGTGATGTTGTTGATGGCTCTACAATCGGTGCATATTCTCCAAGTTCCATCCTTCTTTGGCACCAAAATGACAAAGCATAGCACAAGGGCTTAAGCTCTCCCTTACCTATCATTTCTCCATTAAATCCTCCACTTGTCTTTGTATCTCTTTTGTTTCCTCCGGATTGCTTCTATATGTTGGTTTATTGGGTAAAAAAGCTCCTGGAATAAGATCAATTTAATGCTCAATCCCTCTTAGGGGAGGTAATCCATGAGGAATGTCTTTGGGAAAAACATCCTCAAACTCCATCAACAATTTTTCCACACCTAGAGGCAAAATAATTTCACTAGAAGACAAACACATATAGTTAGGCAAAAGCAAATATAAGGATTGTCTAGCTAGCATCACTCTCTTTATATCTTTTTCTTTAATGAACAAACTTTCTTTTCTCTCAACTTTTTCTTCACTACCTTTCTCTTTACCTCTCTTTTCATGTTTTTCTTTCTTTTCACTCTTTTTGCTCTCTTTTTCTTTTTGGCTACTCTTTTCACTCTCTTTTTCTCTTTGGCTTTTCTCTCCAATTTTCTCTTTTCCTTCTTTCACTTTTCTCTCTTGCTCTCTTTTTAGCCTCATTTTGATTTGATCTTCACATACCTCTCTTGGAGACAAAGGTGAAAGGATCACCTTACGCCCCTTATGTACAAAAGTGAATTCATTAGACAAACCTTTATGTATAACCTCCCTATCATATTGCCAATGTCTACCAAGCAAAATGTGACCGACCTCCATAGGAACAACATCACACAAAACCTCATCAACATATTTACCAATGGAGAATATAAGCAAAACTTGTTTATCAACAATTAATTTTCCATTCTCACTCAACCATTGCAATTTGTAAGGTTTAAGGTGAGGGGTGGTTTTAAGCCCAAGCTTTTCTACCAACCTAGTACTAGCAACATTTGTGCAACTCCCCCTATCAATGATTAGAGAACAAACTTTTCCTTCTATTAAGCACCTAGAATGGAAAATGTTCTCCCTTTGGGTTTCATCCCTTTCCTTGCATAGGCTTCCCATAAGCCTTCTCACCATCAAAAGATCCCCCTCTTCGAGTGAGTGATAGCCATCACTCTCACCTTCACTAAAGGAACTATGAGAACTCTTAGAGGATTCACTATCAACATCCCCATTGTCCAACACCACCATTGTCCTTTTGTTAGGACATTGTGAAGCAATATGACCCTTCCCCAAACATTTAAAGCATTTTATGGGACTAGTTTTAATGGAAGGAGTAGTGTGAGAAGTTGTTTTACCACTAGAAGACTTCACATTTTGAGATTTGGAAGAAGAACCCTCCTTCTTGGATTTATCCTTCCAAGTTGAAGAGCTAAATGAAGTCTTCTTGTAGGATTGCCTCCTCTTCAATTGTTGCTCCACTTTTATGGCTCTATGAATAAGCTCATCCATGCTATTGTAACTTTGAAGCTCCACAACATCTTGGATGTCTCTATTTAACCCATGCAAGAACCTAGCCATAGTAGCCTCTTGAGTTTCTTCAATTTTGGCTCTTATCAAAGAAATCTCCATCTCCTTGTAATATTCATCCACACTTCTATTCCCTTAATAAAGCCTTTGTAACTTGTTATGCATCTCTCTTCCATAGTGAGGAGGTACAAATCTTTCCCTCAAAATCCTCTTCATATCCAACCAAGTTGCCACTCTAGGTCTTCTCAATCTATCCACATCAACTTGAATTTGGTTCCACCACACAAGAGCATAACCTTCAAACTCTATACTTGCCAATCTCATCTTCTTTTCTTCACTATAGTTATGGCAATTGAAAATTTGATCAACCTTCATTTCCCAATCTAGGTACACCTCCGGTTCATAGGTACCTTGGAACTTTGGAATCTTCACCTTCACATCTTCCATACCATCTCTATGTTTCTTTGCACCCTCTCCATTTGTTTAGTTAAGGATGCCATTAATTTGGTAGTCTTGGGAGAAGGTGGTTCACTATCACTTCCAGATGCCATGGCTACAAAACAAAGGTTAGTGCAAACAAATATAATAAAATTGGACCTCAAATTCAGCATCAACGAAAATTACGAAAAATCAAAAGGTGAAGAAAATATAAAGCGAAAAGACAAGAAATGGAATATGACGCCACAATCGAAACTCGATTGATAAGTCTAGGAGGATTTGCCACAAAGAAAACATTTCTTTGATAAGAATCTAAAGGTTCATCACAAGAACCAAGAGAGAACTCTCTCACTTAGCACAATGCTAATTTTCTAAAAATGATCAAAGCTCCCTACAAATGTGTTCTAAGGGCCTATTTATACTAACACTAATAAAAATGCGCAAATAACTAAAAAGGTCCAACACAAGTCATAATAAACCCAAACTAAAAGGAAACATCACTAAAAATATAAAATCTCAACAAAAGCCCAAATTATGCCCAAATTACATAAACTTTTATTCTAAGATTTGGTTCCACTTTAAGCTCTTCATGTACCATTCTAGTTCTTTATCAGATACACACTATTAATTTTAATATTTGAATCTTTTTAAAATTTTGCCTAAAATAAAAATTTTCAATAATGAAATTTTTTTAAAATTCATATATCATTATTGATGTATTTAATAACAAAAATAGTTTCAGATGATAAAGATATAATATTTAATTATTATATGATATTTATAATTAAAATATTTGTTACACAATATAAAGATGAATATAAACGTTTTATCTCATATTATATAATGATTAAGTATAAGAAAATAACTAATTTAAATAATATAAATACATACATTTAAATGACTTAGTTATTTTGAAACTAAATTTTTTTTTATTATTAGATCAAAATAATGTTCATATGATATTTATTTTGGGACATATGAGACACCAACTTATAAAAAAAGGCCTTCTATTTACAACTAAAATAGATGGACGGAATTCCTTTTTATACAGGTGATAAATGAAATTATTAACGAGTATCAATTAGTTAAATTGTCATAAGAGTTTGCAAAACAAATGGTTTTGATTTTAATACATAAATTCTTGGCAATAAAGACCAAGCTATACAGTCAGGCCTGTTGGAGGGTTTAGGGGGCACTAAAGCTCTAATACAATCCATAATATAGTTAGGAATGTATGAGGGGAAGGCTCGAAAATTTCACACTCCATTTCCATTAGTGCACTCCAGAACAGAGGCATTAACATTGATGACACTCACCAAATAATCATATACTGCAACAATGAGGCTGGCAACATTCGGGATCCAATTGTCCTTCTAGAACATGATATTTTTCCCATTCCCCAATCTCCAAGTGATATTTGAACTACAGGTTATTCTAAAAGAAACATATTCAAAAGCATGAGCTTATGAAAGGCATCCTAAGATGTAGATAGACTGAAGCCAACCTATACACAAAGTTCTTTCTTTCCTTTTAATTATATGAACAAATAAAAAACCTATAAAATAAATAACACGAGACAAACTTCCAATATCAATGAAATGGAAAAATAATAAACCAAAAAAATTCTTGAGTTTAGTACTTTATTTATTAACTACAAAATTACTCAAAATATCAACTGTTAAGATATAAAAAAAAGGACTGAAACAGCAGACCAGGGAATGTCCATCATTGGTGAATAGTGTAATTATATTCAAATGTTGTGATGGAATGAGGTAATTAATTAACATTGTTGAAAGCTTTTATAACTCGAGTAGAGACTTTTACAGATGAATCACAAATTATCCTTGTGATAGAAACATGAAAACCCGAGTATGACTTCGTGCATTATTATCTCTTCACAATCTTCTAGTCACTCGAGATTTTTTTTCAAGTACACATCAGACTATTGAAAGCTCCACACACTAAACTTTAAGCATGCCTTGAGGTTGTTGCTTCTTTTCCTTTCTAACTTGCTAAAGGCTCTTGTTAAATTCTCGAGCACTCTAAAATGGTACACAGTAGAAACATTAGGCCAGAATATATGCTTTACTCTAGTATGATCACAATTGAATTTTAAGATTGAGCTAAACAATATAACATTATGGATTTACAGAACCTAATCGACTTTCAGTGTCTTTTATCAACAATTGTCTGATCAAATCTCTTTCTGTCAAAGGCGTGCCTACATTAGCATGTTAGCAAGCTACAGAATAATCACAATAATTTTAAACATAATCAAAAGCTACAGGTTTAAGGGTGTAAAGAAACATTTGAAAAATAAAAGGAAAATAAAATCTTACTTTATCTTTCTCAAGCTTATGAGCTTCAGAAACAAATGTGAAGAAACATATATGCAGTTAAAGGTGTTTGACCTTGACAATTGCAAATGATTTATGGAAAATAATAAGAGAGAAAAATAAAACAGACACAGAAGGCAAACTAATCCTTGGTTCAAGTTATTGTAGGCCCTTGTTTGCCAATATCATAGCCTCTCTAGTTAACAACATGAAAATGGAACAAGAATATCATAATCATGTCAAATTTACAGTAAATTGATTTAACTTTGAAGTTGCAGAAGATTCATACCTGTCATTCATGCGTATTAGAACTCTTCCAGCTTCTTCCCTAGCCTTTCCTTCTACCAGACCCTTACATAATCCTCTAAACTAAAATTCAAGTTATTGTAGGCTCTTGCTTGTCAATACAAAAGCTTTGAAAATATGGTTTGAGAAAGCCAAAACCTTTAGCCCTCCAATTTTAGTAGTCAACGGTGATGAAAATTGCGCCCCTAATTCACTTAGGTATGCCATGAGCAAAGGAGCCATTGAATATAAGGATTTTTTTTTTCAAAGTGGTGACCCTGAATAAGCATGGAAACTCCCAGAGGATGAGTGGCAGAGCATTGCTTTGGGTTACACATCTGGTACCACTGTGAGTCTGAAGGGTGTGACATTACATCACCATAGAGCCTATCTCATGTCTCTGAGTGGAGCTCTTATCTGGGGAATGACTAAGGAGCTCTATATCTTTGGACAGTGCCAATGTTCATTGCAATGGTTGGTGTTACACTTGGACGCTTGCAGCTCTGTGTGGTACTAACATATGCCTTCGCAAGGTAAATTATTGCTTGATGGGTTTTGATCTACATTTATTTGATGCGATTCAAGTAGATGAATCTGAATCCCTCATTAAGCACGTGATTGATGATAGTTTTAAATAATAATGGCGTGATTCACATTTCACATATAAAGTTGATATACTTCCACTAAGATTTCAAAATTTCAAGCTGCAACATAATGTGGACCGTTAATAGATTCATCAAATATCTAAAATATTTCCATTTTAATAGCTTATGCTAATTGTGTGTACATTGTAACCAAAGAAATAAAATTATCGAAGATCCTTAAAATGAAATGCCAACTTTTATTTTGATTGTAGTTGGTATAATGATATTAGATTATATCTTAATTTTGTACGAAGCATGAGAGAGATAATGCAAACCGTGGGGTTTTCCTCATAGTTATTTGTAGGTAGGGTCCTCCAAAGCACAAAAGCATCATCTAACTAATAACAAAAGAGATTAAAAATTAGAAAAGAGAAAGGTAAATAATATAAGGCAAAGCATAAAAGATAACAAACGAAGATCTATGACTATGATGCCATAGAGAAACAGCGAAAAGGGAGTCATTGACCCGTGCGAGATGTATAAGATTATGGATAACATCTTTTATGCTATATAACTTACTTTGGTATAACCAAGACACAAATTCACACATTCTCTTATTACATGCACATGGCATATCCACTGTCAAATATTTCTCTCAGCGTAACCCACTCACATTTTCCTTTTTTTCTCACTCGCAAAACACCTTACCATACGACCTGCACACACGTACAATTAAACTTTCTCATGCTCTCTCTCATTCAGACGTATTACACACATGGAGCAATTCCATTCACGCACACACTGACTGCACAATTTAACAGCAATTCACATACTTGCTCACAACAATCACTCCAGTGCACAACTCACTTTTTTAGCACTTTTTCTCATTTATTCTACCACTCAAGCACATTCATCTTCGGTATACAGTACAAAGACTCACTATTCCATTACACTCTTCGCACACTCAATAGAATTATATTCCCTCTCTCACACATAAGAGCAAGTGCAACGGGGTTCTTAAAAGTGATGCAAGGTTCTCAAGGCTGCACCAATATTCAATTTTCCCATTCATCAGTTAGTTGAACCAATATGCACAGTATCTGTTATGCTAATTCAATATACTAAATATTGAATGGCTTGTACAAATTGGTTATTGTATAAGATTTGCATAGTTATTTCACTTGGACATGAAACGGTAATGACTTCTTTTTCCAAAAATAAAATTTACAATTGTAGTCAATGATCTCTACCTATGGGAAGCCACCAGCTTGAAAATTGCCAAAACAAACTAAAATATGATAGTAAAATATTTGTCTCAAACCTAAATGCTTGCCATTATGAAGGCATTTTTCCATTGTTCTCAGTTTGTCACCTTAAATATAACATGGTATGAATAACTTACCTTAGCACATGCTCTGCTAATCCATCAAACTTGTCACCAAGTCCTTCAGTGCTTTAATAGCTGTAGATACTGTCATTGGTGCTCCAATTTCAATCCATGTTTGGTCCTATCTTATATTTGAAAACTTAAAAAATCCTCGTAGATCAATGTATTTATCATAGCCAATTTTTTGTAATATCTCATCACTACATTACTAACAACAATTTTTATTCAGATTACATTGGCATCCATTAATTTTAATAAGCTCTAAAGCTCAGTTAAACTAATAGGTCTGTACCAACTATGTTTCTCAGAAGCTAATAACACATGATGCTCGACTTCCTTCAAAAACATACATCATATACTTGCAAGCACACAATTTTTCAAGTAGTATAAAAAATGATTGTCTCCACTTGGACTATATTGGTAATTACCAAAATAGGTTCAATAAAGTTATTTAACACCTATTAATTTAATTTAAATTGGGGAAGGGGAAAAAGATAAAATCGCAATAAGAGAGAAAATTCAAATTAAGCAATAATTGAATGGAATCAGATGAGGAGAGCTTTCTAGGTCTTAGGTTCACCACCATGGAAATTAACGAATTTCTAAAGATTGTCCTTTTTATTATGTTATATTATTTTAAAGGCGAATTCTCCTTATTTGATTATTGGTTCCTTTTAGAATCTCTGCATTTGATTAGATCAATCTAAACTTTCATGACAACTAAATCTAATCAAACCCATTAAGTTTTATGATAATTCAAAGAAAACCCCCCATTTTGAATCCTTAAGTTCAGTTTTAGAGTTTCTAAAACTAAATTTCACTTTTCGGTCCTTCTCTTAATGGTTAAAAGAAAGTGACCAATGATTTTTATATTGGTTCGGTCAACTCTGACTTACATCTAGTACTCATGCCGTAATTTGAGATTTTCCACTAACAATGACAGTTACAAAAAGTGAGCAGATTATGTCTACACATTTCACAACCTCACAAGGACACCCCCTATCTTCTGAATCCTACACTTAGAAACCGAGTGAGCGAATCACAAAAAGCAAATTAATTATGTCTACACCTTTGACAAGCTCACAAGGACACCCCTTTTCTGAACATTAGCTCCCATTACTACACATTGATTTTATTGTTTAAGAATATTTATGTCATTTTATAAATATACATTTTCTTTCATCTCACTTTCTTTAATATCAAACAAAGGAAGAAGAAATATTTATCTCTCTCTTCGTACTAAACAATTAAAAAAACATCTTATTTTTCATTCTCTTTATTTTCTTCTACTTTCTTTCTTTTCACTTTCTTTTACTAACAAAACAAAGTGTTAATGTCCATTTATACTTGGAAAGAAAAAGAGAAAGAAATAGAAAACAAAAAAAAATGGAAGTAACAAATAAATTAAAATTAAATCCAACAAATATATATATATATATATATATATATATATATATATATATATATATATATATATATTGTCCTAGGTCAAAAACCACGGGTGTTGTAACAGCCCTAATTTAAGGACCTTAGAAATAAATAATAAAGAGACATCTTTTATGGAATAGTCTTTATATTTAATGGTTAAAGGATACCCTTATGTATTATTAATAATAGTTATCATTTTATAGGAGTTGTCGGGAATGAGATAATAGGATCTAGATGGGAAGCCAAGGTCCAAGGTGAGCTGAGGCCCACTTAGCCCACATACACCACACACTTTATATAGATGAGAGAAAGGAGTGTTAGAGAGAGAAAGAAAGGAAGAAAGGGAAAGGTAGAGAGAAGGAATAGAAGAGGAGAATAAGAGGAAGAAGAAGAAGAAGAAGAAGAAGAAGAAGAAGAAGGAGATGGAGCAGAGATCTGAAGACCTAGTGCCTGGAGTTCATCTCAACATGTCCCGGGAGGTGAGTGCTTCCCCCTAGTTCTTCCCTATCCCCTTGATTAATGGATTTTTCAAGTAAATCAATCAATTGGAAATGTAATAGAAGTGTTTAAGGTTTGATTTTGTATGCTTGGGATGAGTGGGTATGCCATTGATGGTCATGGAGCTTGCAAATTCGCAGGCCCATTTTCATTTCGGCCCAGCCGAAATTTGGTTTAGCTGGGCTAGAGGGCGTCAAAATGGAGTATTCAGTTCCAGGGGAGTTTCGGCTCAGCCAAAATTTGGTTCAGCTGGGTCGAAATGTGTCAGAATGGAGAAATCAGCTCTAGGGGGTTTCGGTCTAGTGGGAATTTTGTTCGACTAGGCCAAAAATGTGACAGAATAGAACAAACAACTTCAGGGGAGCTCTGGTTGGGCTGCGATTTCTACCGGCTGGGCTAGAATTTGGTTATTTTAAAATTCTCTTTAAATATTTCCCTTTTTGAATATTTAAATGATTTTAAATATATATACAAATGCAGTATGTTTAATTATAAGATGATTATGTTGTTCTTGAGGTGTTTATATTATGGTAAGGTAGTTGCATTATTGTTGTAATAATAATTATGTTTTGATGAGATGATGTTGATGATGAATGATAATCTTGTATCATGACCATCCCTATATATGTGAAAAGGGAGTTAGTTATGACCTTTGGGAAGACTTTTATAGAAAAATAGTATACTTGGAAGGGTGAGTTTCACACTAGAACTCCGGCCCACTAAAGCGGCCCAGGGATCTCGCCTAGTGGGATATCTTTCCAAGTACCACCCTTATGTTTTAACTCCGAATTGTGTGTTGGAGTGTTGACAACTACTTCCCAAGAGGTTTAGTAACTCTTTTAGTGTATATGAGATGGATTGTTATCGTGGTTAAGGATTATGGATTGTTGAGATGTATTTGGATACTTAAGTCAGGCCATTGGAGATGGCGAGTACAGAGGTGTCGTATATAAGACTGTAAATGACTCCAAATATGTTTTGCCACTGGAATACAGTGGGTGCACATAGTTGGTGCACAGAAATATTCCGAATGTTCTATTTGCAAAGTTGGTACATAGGTGTGCACAGTTGGTGCACAGGCATATGAGTAGGCACGTAAGTTGAGGGTGCTTGGTTGGCTTTCAACTTAGTGCAGGGGGTTTTCATGGTGGCTAATGGGAATGGACCTATAGAATAGATGAGTGGGCGAATCCTATAACATCCCCATAAATAAAATAATTATGACGATAATAATACTGGTTTTATGGTTCCTTATATTTAGCTTTTTGTGGTATTTTAGTGCAGAGTGTACATTAGAGTAACTTATAGAGTAAGGGACCATAAAACCAGTATTAGCCATATATATATATATATATATATATATATATATATATATATATATATATATATATATATATTCCCAAATCCCTTCCCTCCCACACTTAACACACACAAAAACAGAAACTTAGAGAGAGAGAGAAGAGAAGAGAGAAGGAGGAGAAAAGAGAAGGAGAAAGGAAGAGAAGAAGAAGAAGGAAGCTAGGGAATCCACAACACCCACTCATCATCCTTAGTCCAGAGGTCCTTGGTGAGTGTTTGTGTATTCTTCTCTATCCCTTCATCTGTTGCTTGGGTAGAGATTGTTGGTGGGTTAAGTTTCTTTCCATGGAAAGGAGCTCCAACCCCCAAATCCTTGGATTTAGTGTGAGAGATGCATAAATCGTAGTTGTCTTGCTTATTTGGTATGAGATTCATCATTAAATTGAATTATTATGAGTTTGGATGCTTGGGTAGCCATAGATGGGCTTGGAAACATGAAATTTCAAAGAAGTCATGTTGCAGAAAATTGCAAACTGGCTTAAGCCAAGATTTTAGGTCGAGTTCAATTTCACACTCAGACTAAAGATAATTGAAAGATGATTGGTCTTCTTTAGATAACAATGTTGATAATTGGCTGGATAAATGGTAAGATATATATTAGTCATTATTTATGAGCCAAGAATAAAAGAAAAAGTAGCCATTGACTTGTCAACAAACGCAATTCATTTGAAAACTAAGGGCAGTGTGCTGCATATAAGTCCAAACCCATTTTTGATTTGCTATAAACCTTTGACACATTCATCCATCCTCAACCATTTTTCCAAACCAAACCTCCATAGAGAAAGAAAAAAAAATCCAGAGAGGCCATATCATCATGGATAGAGAACAAGAAGAGATGCAATTTCTTGGGTTCATTGGCATCTACAAAGAAGCCTCCCAGATCATCCTTCAAGGTCTTGACTCTGGTTCAGCTTTGTACATCATTTTGATGTTTCATTCTTGGAGTCCTTCAAAGGTCTTGACTCTAGTTCAACTTCTACGCATCATTCTAATGTTGTTTTCATTGTAACCTTTGATATTTCTTCTAAGTGAGGCCTTCTTGGTGTCCTTAGCACTTTGCTTAGATTGAGGTCTTCAGAGGAAGCTCTAACTCAAAATTCTGATGGGGCTTCATTCAATCTTCTGAGACTTTTCTCTTAATGCAGTGTCGGTGTAACACCCTAAATCCGAATTTACATATATTCGCATTTTAAACTTATTTTAATTTAATAAACGTGTCGCTTCATTCAATATACGGAAAAAGGTAAGGAAAAGATTCTTTAATTATTTTCAAAGCGTGTTAACTAATTTTAATATTTGCAAAAACTGTGAATTTAAGAAAACATAGATTGAAATTTTAGTAAATGTTTAAAACTTTTGATTAATTAAATTTTAATTTTTGAAAGTTGCATTTTCGCTTAATAATTAAAACGTGTTATTTGAATTTGCAAGAAAACCATGTAGCATTTTTCGATCACAAATAAGCATTTAATTTCAAGTTTAGTAGAATGAATAAACGATATATTTTTTTTAACAAAATATGCATATATATGTATATATGAAGCAATAGTGAGTGACATAATAGAAATGTTTTCCTGAGCAGGAGTAATATACATACTACCCAAAATATATAAAAGCTACATAAGGTGATAAAGTAAGATGACTGAATATATATTTGTCAAAATCTGAAGCTTGGGTCTACCCATTTCGAAGTACATGAGAAAGAAAAGATCCTAGGACTCAGAGCAGTCATCACTAACACCCAACCCTGCATGTTAGACCAACCTCCAATCGAAAAGTGACGAAGCTGATGAAGATAACATCTTTATGATATCCACAGGTACTGCCACTGGTTCCTAAAATAAAAACATAAAGGTGAACTCTTTGCTTCATCTAGCAGACACACAAAACGACTTAAAAAATCACATACACAATCATGCTAACCACCACGATGTGGTTCTCTAATGATCAGACTCGAAATCTATTCGTTTCCACAGCTATTTCTGTAAATTGTTTCACACTGGTTTGCTGCCACTGGAACTCCCAGAACTCAGTGGTCTTACGTAAAGTTAAGCTAGATGACATATTGGGAGTACACTCATTCTCCACGGTACAATGGCAGAGCTCTCACCAATCGATGATGACTCGTAATTTCTGTCGAGATTGCCAAGTCGGTTATGTGACTAGCATCACAACTCGGCACCATATATCCCCCAAGGACTGCCTCCTTACGATCATCTCCCATATACCAATTGTGGTCATCTAATGCTCTGAGGATTGGCTCCTCAACACTCTCTTCACAGAGTTTATTTTCTTTCTTCGTTGCTTGTGTGTTTCCCGTTGTGCATGGTACAGGTGCAGACGAATTGACGCCGAGCTAAAGGTACCACCTCTACGCTCACATATGCATATATAAATAAGGACTTTTCCTTCATCGCTACATCATAACGATCTCATCACCCCAAGTGATGCGTCATTCGCAATCTGACCTTGGTTCACATATAACTCGTAGCTAAAATATCTCACGCGACTTTCTTACATTCTTGAAGTTCCAGAGATTCGCCGTACTCTTGTATCTTCCTAGTACGACTCTCAACTCACATAAGTCACAGTGTGTTATATGTTTTTATTACGTTTTATATATTCCTTACCCTCTCAAATGTCTTATATATGATTTGATAAAAGAAAGATATTTATACTTACCATTATTCCTCCACACGAAGGTCCTAAATTCTTTTCTATGTCCAATGAATAAAAGAAAGAGTTCATTTATTAATTTGTATTTAATAAATTAAATGAAAATAAAATAAAATAAAAGTCTCTTAGATCATTTAAATGTTCTCACTATACAAGTTATATTTATCTTTGAATAGCAATCCTGCTATTGACACTAGAAATCAATTCTAGTTACTACAAGTACTCGTGTCAAGTCTTATAAACACATCACACCAACAAACAATTTCACCACAAGATTCAAACTACAGTCAACAGACCGTATCACCAAAACAGAGAAAATTACACTTTCAAATATCAAATACTTAAGGTTTTCCTCCCTGAGACTTGAATGAATCAATCATAATAGTGGTTGTATTCTATCAATTATCTCACAGAATCAAAATATTAATTGAAGGTAAAATGGCAAAAATACAAGTGTTAATAATCACATTTGATTATTTAGTCAAATTTTCATTGGCAGTACTGAATGTGAGCTCTCACTGAAACAAGCAAATAATCTCAGAATTTAAAACTTTTTGTATCAAATCAAAGCTCTAGAAATATAGTTTACATAAATGTATCCCACTTATAAAATCAAAATGTAGAAATTTTTTATAAAATTTTCTAATTCAGCAGTCCTGGATTTTGAGTGCTCACTGAACATAACTCAAAGAAATGTAAATTTCTCCCACTTCCCAAACTCTTTTTGAGCTGAACATTTTAAAGTAGAAAGGTAACATATTTATCTTTCTAAAAAGATAACCCTTGATCATAAATTCTTTTCTTACTATTCCCAGTAAATTTATTTCTAACAGCCTAAGTTTCAGACTCAAAACAGAGCTCAAAAACCCTTGCCCTATTTCTTTGTAAAAAGTTAATTTAGAAATTGGACATTATAATTGTTGTAATTTATATGGTTAAAAATATTGTTTTGTCTACTTTTTAATGGTGTAAAAATAAAAAAGAAACATTAAGCACACAAGTGGAAATTTGAGAAAAACCGAGACATATTCCAGGGAAACTTGAAAACAGAAATACCATTTTGAGAGCCGTGGATGAACCCCGAGATGAGGTTTTATCTCCAGGGTGTCAAAATTAAAGTTGATACATGTCGTGTCTATTTTCTTTAAAAACAAATTTTGTGAAAAACCAACGGTTTGATCTTCCAAAAATCACAAAATCGTGGGGGCTGTCCAGAGCTGGACGAACTGCCACTGCCACTGCCACTTTGTTTTATGGTTTGATTTTAACATGCAAAGCTTACCAAATAATTTCAAGAAAATTTGTCCATAGTCTCCTTTGTATTAGGAGTCTTCCCAATCAATTTCAAAAGTCAAAACACTCAAGGACAGTACATGCAATCCCCCACACAGCCACTGCCAAAGAGTTTTCCAATCCATTCCATCAATTTCTCAAATTCAACCACCAAGCAAAACACAACACAACACAGTAAAAGGGGCATACATGCAAGTTGTGGTTGAGACCCCTAACCATCAACCACATTTCAATAGAAACAAGAGAATCTCCAAAGAGTCCCCCTCACCTTGGTTGATGCTTGGCCGCGGAAGGAAGAGGAGAGGAAGGGGATGAAGAGAGTTTGATGCTAGAAGGATGGGGATGATAGCCTAGCTTGCATGCAAGGTTCAGCACATAGCCTTGGTTCCTTTTCTTCAATGGGGGGTTTCAACCAGAGGAGAGGAGAAGGACAGAGAAGAGAGAAAATCAAAAAGGGTTTTGGTGTTCAATGTTGTTGTTGGGTGCGTGTGAGTGAGTGAGAAGAGAGAAAAGGGGATTTTTGACTTTGAAAACTTAGTGATTAAGTTAGTGGTGGGGGTGAGAGAGAGATTGCGGTGAGTTTTGGTGATGGGTTAGGATTAGGGAACTTTGGTTACTCAGTTTAATTTACACAATGTAATTTTACACTGTGAAATTATAAAGAGATGTGTTTAAAAATTTTAAAACTTAATTTCAATAATCTAATTAATTTTTATAAAACGTCTTGTAATGAAAATTTTTCTAGTTGCTCGAATAAAATTGTCTCTGTAAAACAATTGTTTATAGATAAACTTTATAAGAGGTAACTTGAATTTAAATACGTATTACACTGTACATAACTAATAAATAAAATAATACAGACAATTTAATTACACCAAATTTTATAGATAATCTATACAGAAAAATAACTATAGAGAATTAATTAGATAGATTTTAATTACCGAGAATGTTATATTTTTTTATTTTATAAATGTTTTTCCTATTTGACCATTATAAAGAAATATTTATATGATTTTATTTTCCTTCATTTTTTTATTTACTCATTTAGTCACTAATTACATTTACTTACTCAAAATCTATCTTTTTCTTATTTAAAACAAACAATTAGATTCTCATTAATTCTAATTAACTCTCTCGCGTTCCTACTTACTAGGTTATAATTTTCGGAGTGTTACAGTCGGAACATCCTTTTGGAACCTATTTTGAACTCCTCAAAATACTTGTACTAATTTGTTCTTTATATTTTCAATTGAAACACCTAGCAGATATGTTAGCTTACATAGCTTTCCTCAACCATTCTTATAATTTGTTTTACTAATGGTTTGTCATAATTAAAACTTGGGGTCTGGATTCAACATTATTTGCTTTACTTTGGCCTCCCTTTATTAGTTGCAGATATCTCATACTATAGACAAATCCTGTGACGGTAAAGTTCATCGAATGTGTAAGGAGATAAAGCATGCTTTGGTCTAATAAATAATTAATTTAATATCAAATCAGTTGACAAATTATACGGTGGAAATTACCCATTATAATGTTTTTAAGATAGCATGGTATAGTAACATCAAAAGTAAAAGAGCAACTATAGTTTATAGGCAAGCACTTTTGTTAGTTTTTAATTTTTTCTTTTTTGCACTAGTTGAAATACTTGTTTGACATTATTAATAATATTTAGTAAATAAATTTTTTTTTGGTAACTTGTAGTATTTTTTGAGACACTACTTTAAATAATTTTTTCTTTTAAAGCTAGCTTTTAACTTCTAATATTTTATATTTTATTCCTTTTTATCCTTAAAATATTTGTTAAATTTCCTTTATCTCACTAGTTTGCAATGTTTTTAAAATCGGACCGGTGATTGAACCGGTAAAGATACTGGTTCAAGATTTAATGGTTCAACCGTGGTTGAACCAATATTAATTAAATAATATTTTTTAATAGAAAATAATGTAATTACGCCATAATGTTGCACCATAATAATATATAAAATATAAATTATTATTATGTTTATTTTTGAAGTTTTCTTTTTTGTCCGTGAAGAATTATTATTATGGTTTAAAACATTAGAAATCATTTTAATTTATTAGTTATTATAGAAAGCAAACACCTTAAATAACTGAAGCAAGTAACCATAAGTGCTTTGCTTGCACCACTCATATATGACATGTAAAACTGCACCTAAAAACTAATTAAAATCAAATATAAAAGTAATAAGCTGTAGCATGATTAGATGAACCGTCTTAGCCTTGGAAATTGAGATACAAGTACTCCCTCCGTTCCAAATTATATGACGTTTAAGGTTTTGGCACAGGTATTAAGAAATGTAATTAATTTGTTGAATTTCCTAGAAAATATTAGGTAACTTCCTAATATACCCTTTATCTCTCTAATTAATTACTCATAGTACACTACTTCCACTAAGTATTAATTAAGGGTAGTTCTGGAAAAAGACATTTAATGCAGCATTGGTTTTGTAAAACGACATCTATTTTGGAACAAATTTTTTTCTCTAAAATGTCATATAATTTGGAACGGAGGGAGTACAACTGTAATACACTAAACATTTCCTCTCTCTTCGTAATAAATTTTTATACGCATTTCATTTTTTCTCATCCTTCAACAAACTTTCTTCTTCCTTCTTCCAAAGTCTCTTTCTTTGTCACTCTTTCTCCAAGTGCAGAAGCAGAAACAAGAGATGCTGTGGAAGTAAGAACTTGGATCGACGAAGGCTTCAATTTAAAGTAGAGCTTTCGAGTTGGGATCCCAATTGTAGGCCACCAAACAACCAACTTAGAAATGTCGAAAGTGCATCGGAGAAGAAGCGAACTACCTCGTGCTGGGATTGCAAGCATTCTTTTAGAACTAGTGAAAACCGGTAAACCACCGGTTTTGTCCAGTTCTTACAATTTTAGACCGGTTTAACGATTTTCCAGCCTTTTTTTTTCACATCCGATGTTAAGGGTCTATTGGACCGGACATAAGACCGATTTCTGGTCAAACCGGTTGAACCGGCCGGTCCGGTCCGATTCTGAGAACAATGCTAGTTTGTATCGTGTAAGATTTTAATTTGCTTTTAAATGATTATGAGTTTTTAGTTTTCAAATGCATATTTCGAAACAATTTGTTGAACTAAAATGAAGTTAAAATAAAAGACTTAATAACATCCTTTATCTCACTAGTTTGCGTCGTGTAAGATTTTAATTTGCTAAGTTTTTTTAGTTATTTTTCTATTTTTTAATTTAAGCAAATTTAATATTTCGATTATTTTATTATCTTTCAAATTATAAATAGTTTTCGTTAAATGTCTTACTTCTAAATTATAAAATTATTTTGTATCCCAAATACATCATAAAACTTTAAATATTTGGATAAAAATAATAAGTTGAGAGTTTCAAGTAAAAGAAAATTGAAAGTGAGAGTTAAATTTCCTTATATTTATAAATGAATAAGTCTATTTGTGTTCTTATTACTCCAGTCTCCTCACTCTCCCCTCACATTCACTCTCGTTTGAATACTCTTCATCTCATGAAATGTCTCTCCTAACATGCATCTGGTTCTACTACTTTTCCTAAAATTTCTCTTATCAATTTTTGTAACGATCCACATTTACAATATTTCTATAATTACCTTCATTCACTTATTTATCTAATGCCATTTCTTTTATTAGTTTTTCTAACTCTATTTTTTAATTCCAAAGATTTCTCTCTTTCATCAATAATTTCAAATCCTTAATTTAATTTACTTTTCAGTTTTTGAAGTTAAATTAAAAAAAATTAAAGTTACATTGTTACATCTTCCTTTATCTTTTTTTTTTTTTAATTTTATAGTTTCTAATTTCTTTTATAATTATCTCTTTTTTAAAATTTCTTTCAATATGCTATATAGTTCTTTATTTTTTCTTCAAATTTTATAGTCTCTAATTTTTGGGCTTTTTTTAATATTTCTTTTATTAGTTCTTTTAACTCTTTTTTAATTCCGAAGATTTTCTCTTTCATCAACAATTTCAAATCCTTAATTCAGTTTACTTTTCAATTTTCAAAGTTAATATTAAAAAAAAATTAAAGTTACATCATTACATCTTGCCTTATATATATTTTTTCTTCTAATTTTATAGTTTCTAAATTATTTTATAATTATTTTTTTAAAATTTCTTTTGATGTGCTGTATAATCTTTTGTTTTTTTTTTTCCTTCAAATTTCTTTCTATTGACTATATAAATAAGGTAGTGAAAATTTGAATAAGCTTGTGCATTGCATGGGCTAAAATACTAGTCTATTTATATAAAAGAAAAGAGAAACCTCACTTGTCACATGTTACTCTCTCATACAAAATTTTCCGTTCAAAACTTCTCTTTCTTTCCAACTTTTCTCTCTTTCTTACTTTTTTGTTTTACTTTTTTATGATTTTTTCATTTTTATTTATTTTTCTTTTCTATTATCTACATAAGGAAATTTGGTCTTTGCTATTGTCATTATTTTTAACATGTACTATTTTATGCTTTTTATATATTTATATTATTATATTAGTTATATTTTTATTACACTACTGCTTTATATCTTTTATTTATAAAATTTTATATTTTAAAATCTTTAATAAAACAATATGCTCAATAGTACATAAAAATATATTATTATTTTCTATTTATGTAAAAGAAAAGAGAACCCTCACTTGCCACATATCACTCTCATAAAAAAATTTCCCTCCAAAACTTCTCTTTCTTTCTAACTTTTCTCTCTTTTTTACTTTTTTTTGTTTTACTTTTTTATGAGTTTTTCATTTTTTTTTTATTTTTTTTTCTATTATCTACATAAGGAAATTTGCTATTTTCTATTGTCATTATTTTTAACATGTACTGTTTTATGCTTTTTATATATTTATATTATTATATTAGTTATATTTATATTACACGTTTTATATCTTTTATTTATAAAATTTTATATTTTAAAAATATTTAATAAAATATATTATTATTTATATTAAATGAATGATAAATTTATATAATTACTTATTCAAATTAATTATAATTTACTAAATAAAATTTACATTAATTAGTTAACATATTTACTACAAAATAGTATTTGGATTCTATGTTTTATAACTTTATATGTGAAGATTATATGTTTTATATATTACTGTTTTGTATCTTTTATTTATAAAATTTTATATTCTTGAAATATTTAATATAATAATATGCTCAATATTACATAAAAATGTTATTATTTATATTTAATGATAATTTCTTTAAATTAATTATACAATATTTACCTGAGACTAAAAGTGAGGCCAATATGAAATATAAAAATATTAATTATGATATTCCTTACGTCCTAAATTGATTGATGTTTTAGCATTGAATTTTTTTTTCATATTAACTTATTTTCTCAGTTCTCAATGAGATATTAAAATATTTATTCCAAGCTTTTCCTCTAATGAATACTACTGTTATAAAAGACTTAATAATTTTTTCAATTGTTTCTTATATAATTTTTTAAAATTAGAAAACAAAATAAAAATAAAATAACATTTATATAATTAAGAATATAAACAGAAAACAAAAATAAAACATTTTCTTAAATCAAATAGTCTCTATAAGCAATAAAAGTTTTTAGTATGGTTGTTCTTCTTATAATGGGAGCAAGGTGGAAACTTGCTTTTCCAACTTTCTCTTTTCTTGTTACCTTCTTCCTCCTTCTTTTCCTTCCCTGTCTTCCAACTAAATGGCTTTTTTCCAAAAATTGCTTTAGCCTTGGGCTTTGCCTTTGGTTTGTGCCACAAGAGCACCTTCAACATTTTCTTCCATTCTCAGATATTTTCTTTATTCAATGGCTTGCAAAGCATTCGCAAGCCTTGCAATTGATATTTGAAATATCTTTATTTTCTTCTAGAGAGGAGATTTTTGACTCAAACCTCTCTGGAAGACAAACCGAGATTTTCCCACGACATGTTGATCAATTATTTCCTCACCAGGTAATTTGATTTGTCTAACCACCTTCAAGACTCTTTTAGTAAAATGTTTAACAAATTCACTTTCTTTCATTTTCACTACTTCAAACTCTCTCCTCAAGTTTAACACCTGCATTCTTTTTGTTCTTTCACTCCCTTGAAACTCCTCTTGCAACTTATACAACACTTCTTTTTCAATCTCAAGAGTTAGAATCTGGATAAATACATCATGTAGTGTTTCTTATATAATGGCAAGTGCTCTACCTTCCTTTGTCTTTTTCGTCATTGTGACTCCTCATTTGAGCTATTATTGGGTTTTCTGGTAATGGAGGTGGATTACTTCCATTTACCACTATATCCCACAAACTCTGAGCTCTGAGATAATTCCTTATTGTTGCAGGTACAAATGATAGTTTTCACCTGCAAATATAGGAGGTGGAGGTAAAGAACTACTATTGGAAGCCATTTTTGTGTTTGAAGGTTTTTTTTTTTTTGTGGGTTTTTTGTTTGGTTTTCTCTCACTCTAATTTTTTTTTGTATATCTCTTTCATAACCTCCAATTTTCTCTCCTTTACAGACTCTTAAAGATAAATGAAACTTTTGATACCATGCGAAGATTGCATATGAAACAGAGTATAAGGTTGAACATAAAAGGCTATTAGACTATGCTATGAAATTGATCAGACTATACATCAAACGATGCAACAGAGTGATTAAACTATGCAATCAGACTATAAGATGAGGTAGAAAGACTACATATAATAGATGATGTAGGAAAATAAAAGGTTGTGAATTATAAACTAGAAACCTCACACGAAAGGGAGCAAAATTAACAATTGATATATTTCAGTTGCGCATTCATATCAAGAATTAGGACAAGTGCTTAAATAGATAAACTGTGAATCCCGCCTTATTGGGCAAAACAAAAAGCACTCATGATTAAGCTAAAAGAGAAAGCACCATTAACATGCATCTGCAACTTGCCTTTTCTAAGCATAAGCAACCTTTTACTCAAATTTACAAGTAACTACAAAAGATAAACATATATACAATTAGATAAAATAAAAATTGCAAATTCTCACAAGAAAGCGCCAAGAGCGAATGTTCTCCCTTTCTCTTTTTCTTTCTTTTGTATGTGGTTTTTAAAGCAAAAGAAAACTAAGACCATCTCAACAACATCTTTGCTTTTCCTACATTTTTTCATTTCTATTTCTAAGACAAAAAATGATAACATCCACTCCTATTATCTGCCTTGCAAGTAACATGCAAGATGTCAAGAATGTGTATTAGTACAAGGAAATAGTGTCAAGAAAATATAGGGTTGCAATGGTTTAGTTTAATCTAACAACAAAATGTTAGAATCGAAGACAATTGGATGGTGTCCAACCTTTTAAAATCTATAATTTTGATGATAACAAATGATATTAATTTTTGTGGAAGCTAATGAGTTTACTTAAGTATTATAGGAAACACACCGTCCAATCCTCCTATGATATTGTAATCTCAGTACTTAAGCTCTTATTAGAACATATCTCTAAGCATCCAAATATATATATTTGGAACTTGTTTTACAAAGTGACTAACCAGGGTCCAACGTGTTGTAAACAAACAAGCGTCCAAACATATTGTGAAAACCAGTATACAATATACTGAGTCTATTTAAGCGTCCAAAAGGAGCTAAGTAACTTATACAAATGTTTTCTATATAAATTAGTTAGCATCCATATGCATGTCCGTACACATATACACATCATGAGGCTGATTCATGTTCTAGAAGCTCTAAAATATTCATTGTTTCCCTCGTATGTTTTGAATGCTAAGTGTGTACAAAAATAGCTCACTAGATAATGAGTATTCCCTGCAAAATTCGATAGTGGTACATGTATTGGAATGCGTCATGGAAAGGACAGTACCTTTGTCCCCTTTCTCTCTCCACTCCAAGTTGCCACGTAGCAAGCTACACTTGTAAGAGACAACGACCACATTTTTCGAAGGCTCTAGAATTTACAATGGATCTTTTCTGAAGACATCAAGCACTGGAATCCTTAACGAAGCATTATGAATTTTCCTAGTGTTGAAACTCTACTGAAACCTCTGGACGATCCATACTTATGCTTAGAGAGCTACTTCTTTGCCTAGCAAAGTTTTGTATTCTGTTCTTTATTGTATATCCTCTCTGTGAGAGTAGATTATTAAATTGTGTTTCATTTAAACTGTTGTTTGGAAAGCCGGAGTGACTCAGTGATCAAAGAATACTTGGGTGTTTTAATCTCAGAGGGAGATTATAGGTGTGCCTGAAGTGGCCTAGAGAATACTTGTTGTAGCCAGAAGTGGTAGGGTAAAATACTTGTTTTTGTAATCAGTTTTGATTAGTGGAACCCTTCAAAGGGTTTGAAGGAGAATTGGATGTAGCTCAAGAGTTTGTGATTGTATTATATACCCGAAATTTCCATTGAATAATATATTTGAATAAATTTATTCTTCAAAATTAAATGTCTATGACATTATTCCTCATACAAATACATGTTCCATTGCATCCCTCCATATAATTGGTTTAAAATTAGATTTGTTTTGATTTTAGATCAAACTAAAACCATTGCAACCCTAAATTTTGTTGACACTATTTCTTAATACTAGCTAATACAGATTCCTGACATCTTGCATGTAACTTGCAAGGCAGATAATGGGAGTGGATGTTTTCATTTTTTGTGTTAGAAAAGAAATGAAAAACCAAAGAAATGTAGGAGAAGCAAAAACATTACTGAGGTGGTCTTAGTTTTCTTTTCCTTTAAAAACCAATTACAAAAAGAAAGAGAAAAGGAAAGGTAGAACACTAGCTCTTGGTGCTTTCTTGTGAGAATTTGAGATTTTTATAGTTAATATTAAATGTATGTTCAGCTTTGTTGAGTTATAAGATGAATCAGGTCCCTCAATAGTTTTGAATTGATGCAAATAAAAATTAAGTTAAAAAATTATGCCTGAAAATGTTATTAGACTGAAGCGTTGTATCTATGTCTAATGGAACAAACGATAGACACTAAATCTGAGAACATTTAAGGCATAGTTAATGCTTTGTCATTTTGATCCTCTATCCAGGGAATGTCTGAATATTTGTAAATGAAAAAGTCACAAGAAGGGGGGTTGAATTGTGATTTATAAAAAAATTTCGCAAACTTTTATAAACAAAGTGTAGCGTCTGATCAGTTATAGAAGTTTTAAGAAAATGTTTCAACAGACAATAACTTAACAGATGAAAGCCTTTTAAATGAAACAGGTTTTAATCACAACCCAAAGTCAGTTCAAAGCAGTTATAAGAGATGTAAGACAAAAAAAGACAACACAGGAGTTTATACTGATTCGTCTCACCCCGAGACTATGTCCAGTTCTTGGCAAACCACTAAGTTCCAATAACTTATCATAAGTTACAAGTATTTTTCACTGCCACTTCTAGCTCACCCAAGTAGTATTTCACACTTAGCCTCTCCAAGCTAAAACCTAAGTATTCTTTACTACCAAGCCATTTCTGGCTTTAAAACAAATCACTAGATTTGTTTTTATAAAGGCGCACAGACTTTAGAGCTATCGTCTTACATATGGATATACAAGATTAAGAGCTAAGTCTTTTTCTCTCAGGATGCACAAAGTGGATTGAGAGCTTTTTTTACAAATAGAGCCTTTACAAGATAAAGAATGAAGGCTTGAAAGAATTCAGTTAGTGTGTTGTTCTCTATTGCAACACTTCAAAAACTTCTTCTATATATAGACATGCTGAGGAAGTAACCGTTGTCTCTAAACTGTCTTCTTTCTTGTGTCTGACCATCGTCTGAAGGAGCGTGGTTGAGGGCATTTAATGCGAGCATTAAATGTTTGTCACCAACTAGTCATTCTGAGCTGATAAAGCATTCTACTTATCTTTCTTGAGATATACTCCAAATCCTTCTGCTGCAGTGGTCACATCGCTTGCTCAGACAAGTACTAATTGCTAGTTGTAGCATGTCTTTTGAGGCGTAGGAAGCTTCAGAAACTTTGACTCTTTTTTCTATTCCCTGTTATGCACTTCGACAGATCCTAGGAGAATGTTCCATGAACATTTCCTGCAAAATAGATAATAAAATGATAGTGCATTTACTATGCCTTTAAATGCTTCTTCAGACTAAAGCATCTATCTGAGTATCATCTGTATCTTATAGATGCAGATACAACGTTTTCGTCTGTTGGCATTTATAAGACACAATCTTTTTACTTAATATTTGTTTTGCATATAATCAAAATAATTGAGGGTCCTGATTCATCTTATGACTCAACAATCTCCCCCTTTTTGATGATGCCAAGCAAATATTGTAAAAAGGTGTATCAGAGCTACAGAAAATACTAACTATAAGCTTAGAATTTAAACAGAGAGAAAAGAAGACTCAGGTTTGATAAGTAATCAAATAACTTGTCTTATTGAAAGAGTTTTCACATCAAGATAATATGTTTATACAGATAAAAAAAACTTTTTCTTTTTCTTGGCCTCCCCCTTTGGTGTAGCTCCCCCTTTGGTGTAGCTCCCCCTCAGATGTAGCTTTATCTTCATTTCTTTTTACTCTTCCCTTCTCCCCTTTTTGCATGGCGATCAGCAAAACCTGGTTCCTAAGGAATGGGACCGTCAGAGTTAGAGGTATTAGAGTCAGAGTCTGATGATAGGGGATCCTGGTGGAGTGGGAGTGCGTCTACGGCGATGTCCTTTGAAGAAGGCATCTATGTTGATCCACATTTTGAGCTCAGCCTTGAGAGTTTTTCTATCTTCCAAAGCTTGATGCAAAGCTTTTTTGGTTGCCCAGATTTCAACATACAAATCATGGACTTCTTCTTCAGAGATGGGAGGTCTGAATGGTTCAATGGCCATCAGATCATCTTCTGGTTCTTATACAAACCCCAAAATAAGCATGGAAAAAAAGAAGGTGGAATATTGCAGCTGCACCACAAAGGAGAAGTCCCTATCAGATGGATAGTAGAAGATGGACTTCCATGGCATGATGTCAGAAGGGTCAGATGAAGATGGGAAACCTTGATGTCCATGGCATTGATAACATATTCCGATCTTCAGATGATACCCATCTGCAGAAGGCTTGTCATCAGGTTCCAGACCAGAGCATAAGGCATCAAACTTTCTAATGCATCTGATAGTCTTTAAATCTTCAGACGTTCTTTCAGCAGCAGACTTCTAAAAGATGGCGTTAGTCTCCCTTCTGAAGGGTCTGCCTCTTCGCACTCAAATGTTTCTTTGAGGAGCTTCATTTTTGTCTTCAGTTTTCTCTTTACCCTTATAATTCAAGATTGGAAGTATAGGAATAACCTTGTCCAGAGCAAGCTTGAATTGGGTTTGTTTTGAGGCCACACAGTGAAATTGTGTGCCTAAGAAGTGAGGCATCGTCTGTGCTTATCTTTGGATCTGCCTGAAAGAGTTTTGCCTCTTCTTTATTTCCTCCTTGTACGTCTGCAGCTTCATATGCAACTCTACATAGTAGTCTAAAGAATCCCACAAATGAAAAGTTGGACTTGCTTCCAGATCGTCCAAGTTAATGTCTTTAGAATAGACAAAATGGTCTGGCTCAACATGATTCCAAGGGAGAATCACATTGAGGTTGGCTAGCAGACCTATCATTTGTTGAAGGTTGACAGGCTCATAAAAAGGTACCTCATCAGTGAGCACTGAGAGCCTTCTCCAGATGGAGGCTCCAGGTGAATAGTTGCATCTACCACGCGGATTATGCTCGAAGATAATGGAGTTTAGATCTGGTGACCTTGTCTGTCGAGGAGGAAAGATTCTGAAATGAGGTTCCTCCTTATAACATGAGAGAGCATGTAGTTCCTCCTTTGGTAGGACTTCGTAGTTGGGAAGAATGAAAGGATTGATTCCAGGGATGCCCTTCTTCCATAACTCGACAAAGTTGATGGAATCAAGCAAGAAGGCTTGATCCTCATCTGTGCAGATGCCTTTTCATCTCCATTCCCTATTACAGCGTTCCCATTCATTGACTCTAGGATGCTTCCACCCACGATAGTAGTGAACATTGACATCGAGGTCTGATGGTGGTTGCACTGGAGGAAAAGGGATGTTGGGGCTGCGTCTGATAATCCAGTCATAGCCTCTATACTTTAGAGCAAAGTCTAAAGCTAGACTTCCATAAATGTACCCCAGTGAAAGAGTGGCCTTTGCAGCATAACTCCTGCGTCTGAACAGTTCTTCTTCAGTCAGAGTCTGCAACTCTTCATCTGTCTGAGTCTGAGGTGCAAAGGAGGGTTCAAATGATGAGCTATCATAGATGACCATCTACCTTGAGGTACGGTTTGTGTCTGATTGTGCTAAGTGCTCATCTACTCGTCGTTCATCCTCTTTAGTGACTGATCTGTAGATGGCACGTGGGCCAGAATCATCAGTCTCTATAAGATCTTCTCCAATTTCTAGACCTTGTGCACTTGTTTCTAGAGCATATTGTAGAAGGGCTTCATTTAGCTCTTCGATTTCAGCTTCGTCTGCATCGTTATTAATGATGAGCGTCTGAAGCATCAGTTATTTATTGGCCTCTTTTGCAGATTCAATTTATGCTATTTGAACTAGGGCAGATTCAATTCGCCCTAGATCCTCCATGGTTGCTCTCTTCTGTTCTTCCTCAAAAAGAGTCTTAATAGACTCAAGAACAGCCTCTGCCATGTCAGCATCTTCCTTAGCTTCGTCTATAGGGACTGAAGCTTCTTCATCAGCCTTCTTTTTCAGTTCTTCAGCTGATAGAGTCTTCACGGACTCTACTGCAGATTGCTCTAACTCAATTTGTTCTTTTACTTCAAGGCTTTTGTCCAACTTAGCCTTTTTGGCAGCTTCTTTCCTTGAAAGCTCCCGAGCTTTCCTGATGGCTGCTACTTCCTTCCTGTTGGCTGGAGGAGGAAAAGATGAGGTTTTAAGTTTGGGTGAAGGCTTAGGTTTGGGAGAGGTGTGAGGTTTGGGTAAAGGAGAGATTTGGAGCTCAGAGGTAGGTGCATCAAGAATCTCAACATCTGATTCTTGAGTCTTGGAGGGTACGGGTTGAGTTTCGATTTGAGGTGTTGTTTGTGTTAGTTTAGGTGAGGTGGTGAGTTTGGCTTTGGTGATGATGCAGATTTTTGTATCTTTGGTGAAGGGCTTTTTGAGAGGTGGTTCAGGGATTGGTTTAGATGGAGTATCTGAAGCCTTTCTCTTTAAGGGTGAGGGAGGGTCTGAGGATGGTTGTTGTTTTGGCTTTTTGGGTTGGTGATAAGGAGGTTGGGTGCATTTGGTTGTTGGTTTTGTCTGTGGGGGTTTGGGCTTAGGTAGTGCCCGTTCCTTTGCAACAAACACAGGTTCATCTGTTGATTCCTCCATAGGCTCCTTCTTCACTTTGGTGCCATGCTTCTTTACCTATTCAGGAAACTTGTGAGCTATTCCCATTCTCACAAAAGTTGTTCATGTCACCTGGGTAACTCCTCCAGACGCGTTGAACTCAAACAGATTAACACCAGCATCCCTCATGAGTTAAGTGAACAACATGTAGTAAGGGATGAGGTTCTTCTGCTTCTTTGTGGAGAATCTGTCCTTGAAGGCCTACTCCAGATGATAGAAGATTAGATTTGGAAGGTTGATCTTCTCTCTTATAACAATGTTGTAGATGCAGAATTTGTCCCTTTCACTCACATGGTCCCTTGACCCTGTCCTTGGGAGCACGATGTTGAACAACATGTTGTGAAGGAGTCTGCATACATAAGTCGTGTTGGCAGACCTAAGAAAGCTCTTTAGCGCTGCAACTTTCTTCTTGAGGTCTTCGTCTGTAGGCCTTACCCCGTCATAGAGAAGCTTGTCCATCGTTTCTTGGGTGATGGTCTTCTCCCAATCTTTGTCAAAGACCAAACCCTCTTCAGCCAACCAATAGCCATGGCTATGGTTGCAGGGTTGATCTCCATCTCCATCTGACCAATCGTCCCCTTGATGCATTGGTCATCTTCCATCATCGCTATCCCCCAGAAGAGGGCATAGGGACCATGGTACCAAACACTATTTTCCAACAAAGTTGGTCCACCCAGCCCTGGTGAATATGTCTTGAATGTCAAAGCCCTCCTTTGCAAGTTCGTTCATACTCGCCCACTTTCCATAAATGAAAAGCTCCTCTGGAAAAGTTGCAATTGCTTCGTCCACATTGCAAATGAGTGGAGTAGCAGAAGATGCGATTTGCTTCCTTGGTGCCATTGTTCTCGAAAAGATTTTAGGTTTTTAGAAAGAAGAGATGAGAAAGTTTTGATCTTTGAAATCTTTGAGAAACTCAGAGTTTTTCAGAGAGATAAGAAAGATCAAAAGAACCTTCTTCTTTACGCACTTTGTCCTTTTATACCAGAGATGAGAAAGGAGAGATAATGTCATAAAAAGAGCGATTTTAATATCATTAAAAACTTTTCGAAAACTATCTCATCATGGTGAAAAGGGCGGTGCACATTTTGAGAGAAAAACAAAAAGACTTATAACTGTTGAGAATGTGGGCACCTTAACGTCTATATACTTGAACACACATTAGTTCCAATAGATTAATAAAGAGAAAATCAGACGAAGGGTATCATCTGATGAAATGTAAATGTTTAATCTGAAAGCTTGTGCATATGTAGATGATTCCTTATACAGATGAAACAATCTTCAGACAAAGGTTTTGAAAAGATATCAGTCCATTGGTGATTTGTATCTACAAACTTAATATCGAAAACACCTTTTTGAATATAATCATGAATGAAATGATATCTAATTTCAATATGCTTTGCCTTAGAATGTTGTATGGGATTTTTAGATAAATTGATTGCACTGCTATTGTCACAATATACAGGTATATTGTTTTCATAACTAGAGTAATCTTCTAATTAATATTTCACCCATAGAAGTTGTGAGCAGCAACTTGCAGTAGACACATATTCAGCTTCTGCAGTAGATAAAGCAATTGAGTTCTGCTTCTTGCTAGCCCATGAAATGAGATAGGATCCTATAAAGTGGCATTCTCCGCTTGTACTTTTTTGTTCAACTCTGTCTCCTGCATAATTTGCGTCGCAGTATCCGATTAACCTGAAATCTTGATTTTTCTGATAGAGCAGACTAAGGTTAGTGGTACCAACTAGATAACGTAAGATCCTTTTAACAGCTTTAAGATGAGACTCTCTAGGATCTGATTGAAATCTAGCACACAGACAGACGCTATGTATAATATCATGTCTACTGGTTGTAAGATAAAGAAGTGAGCCAATCATACCTTTGTAGATCGTCTGATCTACTGGTTTACCTAATTCGTCTTTACTCAAGGGACTGGAAGCATGCATAGGTGTTTTCATTGGTTTAGCATCTTCCATTTTGAATTTCTTAAGAAGCTCCCTAGTATATTTCTGCTGATGAACGTAGATACCCTTACTTTCTTGTTTGATCTGAAGTCCTAAGAAGAACTTAAGTTCCCATCATACTCATTTCAAACTTGCTTTTCATTAGATCAAAAAAATCCTTGCGAAGAGATTCATTAGTAGCTCCAAAGATAATATCATCAACATAAATTTGAACTATAATGAAATCTTTGCCAACTTCTCTTCTGAAAAGAGTAGTATCTACTTTGCCTCTCATAAAATCATTTTCTAAAAGAAAAGAGCTCAGTCTATCATACCAAGCACGAGGTGTTTGTTTCAAACCATACAGAGCCTTCTTGAGTTTAAATACATGATCTGTAAGAGTGAGATATTCAAAACCAGGAGGTTGTTTAACATATACTTCCTCTTTAATAAAACCATTTAAAAAGGCACTCTTAACATCCATTTGAAAAAGCTTAATGTTTTTATGAGTAGCAAATACAAGCATGATTCTTATTGCTTCTAATCTAGCTACAGGAGCAAAGGTTTCGGTGAAGTCTATACCTTCCTGCTAATTATAGCCTTGAGCTACTAATCTAGCTTTGTTTCTTACCACTTTTCCTTGTTCATCTAGTTTATTTCTGAAGACCCATCTTGTTCCAATGATGCTTTTGTTCTTTGGTTTGGGGACAAGGGTCCAGACATCGTTTCTGGTAAACAGGTTTAATTCTTCTTCTATGGCTAAGATCCAATCATCGTCTATCAGGGCTTTGTCTATTATTTTTTGCTCTATTTCTGAGACGAAAGCGTATGATGCTTGATCTCTGAAGGATGATCTAGTCTTTACACCTTTTTGATCTCCTATGATCTGATCTTATGGATGATAAGTTACGAATTTCCAGTCTCTTGTCTGTGGTTAAGAGTCAGATGCTCCTTCAACCTAAGGAAGAATTTCCTGAGAGGGTTGAATTTCCTCTAACTTTGGTGTAGTAGACAGACCTACCCGCATATCTGCAAAATCATCCTTAAGATCTGATAGTCTCCTATCAGATGTTAGTCCATCGTTGAACTTAACATGGATGGATTCTTCTACAACTAAGGTCCTTGTATTAAAAACTCTGTAAGCCTTAGATGTATCAGAATATCCTAGAAAAACACCTTTATCCACTTTAGAATCAAATTTTCCCAATTGATCTTTGGTGTTTAAGATGTAATACTCACATCCGAAAGGATGAAAGTAAGCAATGTTGGGTCTTCTTCCTCTCCATAGTTCATAGGGAGTCTTTTCAATCACAGGTCTGATCAATACTCTGTTTTGAACATAACGAGCAGTGTTTACAGCCTCTGCCCAAAAATGTTTAGGAAGAGAGTTCTCACAGAGCATGGTTCTAGCCATCTCTTGTAGAGTTTGGTTTTTCCTTTCAACTACCCCATTTTGCTGAGGTGTTCTCGGTGAAGAGAAGTTGTGGAAAATTTCATTCTTTTCGCAGAAAGATTTGAACTCAGCATTTTCAAACTCAGTTCCACGATCACTTCTGATGTTAGAGATGCAAAAGCCTTTTTCATTTTGAACTCGTTTACAAAAATTTTCAAAGACTTTGAAAGACTCATGTTTATGGCCTAGGAAGTATACCCATGTGTATCTTGAATAGTCATCTACAATGACTAAGCCATATTTCTTTCCACCCAGACTTAACGTTCTAGTAGGACCAAATAAATCCATATGCAAGAGTTGCAATGGTCTGGAGGTGGAAACAACATTTTTAGATTTAAAGGAGGTTTTAATTTGTTTCCCCTTTTGACATGCTTCACAAAGAAGATGGGTTTTCCAAGAAATCTCAGGCAATCCTCTTACTAAACCCTTTTTCGAGATTTTCAAAATGTGTTTCAGATTCACGTGCCCAAGCTTTTTATGCCAAATCCATCTTTCATCCTCTTTGGATAGCAAACACGTTACCTTTTGCTTGCTAAGATCTATAAGATCAATTTCATATAAATTGTTGTGTTGTCTGGCAGAAAAGATAGACTTGTTATCATCTGTTTTGACTATGCATATGTCCTTGTTGAAGGAGACTATATAACCATGGTCACACAATTGACTTATGCTCAGTAGGTTATACCTCAGACCTTCAACATATAGGACATTGTCTATGGAGGTTAGGGAGGACATACCAACTTTACCTATGCCTGTTATGCGTCCTTTTCCCATGCCTCCAAAGGCAACTGCTCCATCTTCAATCGACTTTAGGTCCAGGAACATAGACCTTTCTCTCGTCATGTGTCATGAGAAACCACTGTCCAGGTACCAGCTCAAACCCTTTCCGTTTCCTACCAAGGATATTTGAAATAGGAATAATTTGAGACTTTGGTACCCAAATCTTTTTGGGTCCAGCAACATTAGTGCCCTTAGACATTTACTTCTTCTTATGTATGCATCTGAACTTGGAGTGCCTAGATTTTCCACAGAAGTCACATTTGTCTAGATCAGACTGAGTAGAAGCATATGCATCTTTTTCTAAGTCTAAACCAGATTTATCATGGGGATGTTGATGATATTTTAAAAGCATAGCGAGAGTGTTATAACTCTCCAGAAACTTCCCAAAGTCCTTACTTAAACAGGCTACTTCTTCCCTTAGTTTTTCAACTATGGATGAATCGTCTGTTTGACTAGGGGTGCTGGTTTGACTTAGGCTCTCTTCCAGAGTCTTGACTTTTTCTTCTAGTTCTGCATTTGATTTCTTCAGTAATTCTATTTCATAAATAGATTGTTTGAGTTTTTGTTTAAATTTTTTACATTACTGAGAGATCATATGGCAGTTCTTAAGTAAAACGTCATAAGGCATCTCTTCTTCATCGTCTGATGAAGAACTAGATGAGCTTTTAGATTCAGAACAAGTTTTTACCTCAACTTTTTCTTCTGTCTCTGCCATCAGACAGACATTTGCTTGTTCATCATCTGAGTTGCTGCTTTGCTCACTGTCTGAGTCGTCCGATGTGGCCATCAGACTTTTCTTCTTTTTCTTGCCACCATAGGACTTCTTTTTCTTTAGCCTTGGACATTTAGATTTCATATGTCCAGGCTTTCTGCACTCGAAGCAGATGATCTCTTGATTGTCCTCCTTATCTTTCTTCTTGAATATGGAATCTTTCTTTCTGGAGGACTGTTTGAACTTATTTTTCTTTTTCAGCATCTGTTTGAATTTTCTTGCCATAAGAACGACTTCATCGTCTGTAGATTCGGCAGAGCTTTCGTCTGATTCTTCTATTTGAACCTTCAGGGCCTTGGGGGCTTTTTTCTTTTCTTCTTTGATGGTGTTGGTTTCACCAACTTTGAGAGCAGTGGAATTGTTAGAGTTGTTTGCAGGTAGTTGATCTCTGTTGTGCAGATGTACTTCATGCACTCGTAGCACTCCTAACAGCTCATCCTAAGACAAGGTTCTCATGTTCCTTGCTTCTTGGATAGCTGTGGTCTTGGGTTCCCACACTTTGGGCATGCTGTCAAGAATCTTTAGGTTGACCTGAGCTTTAGCATACTGTGCCCAAGCCATTCTAGGTCTGAGAGAAGGACCTGAAGTCTCCCAAACATGTCATCGACACTTTCTCCTCTTTTTCATGGAGAAACTTTCATAGTGTCTGGTCAAAGTGGCAGTTTTTCTTAGTTGAACATCTTCTGTTCCTTCATAGTTGGTGCAGAGAGAATCCCAAATCTCCTTGGTCGATTTCAGTCTACACACCTTCTTGTACTCATTTCTGGTTAAAGCATAGGTCAGAGTATATCTGGCCTTGTTGTTGAGTTGAAGGATGTTGTAGTCATCTTCAGTCCATTGATCCTCGAGCCTTGTAATGGGAATATCTCTATTTATGATGATGTTCCATAGTTGATACTGATTGGACTTGATGTACATCTCCATGCGATCTTTCCAGCAGAGATAGTCATCTCCAAGAATGGCTGGAGGCCTTGTTAAAGAGACTCCCTCAGGAATAAACTGATTGTCTTGACTGGCCATCTGGATCTTTTCCTCTAGACACGGTCAGGTGCTCAACCCTTAGAGGCTGAGCTCTAATACCAAACCATAAAGGCAAAAGTCACAAGAAGGGGGGTTGAATTGTGATTTATAAAATTTTCGCAAACTTTTATAAACAGAGTGTAGCGTTTGATCAAATATATAAGTTTTAAGAAAATGTTTCAACAGAAGATAACTTAACAGATGAAAGCCTTTTAAACAAAACAGGTTTTAATCACAACCCAAAGTCAGTTCAAAGCAGTTATAAGAGATGTAAGACAAAGAAAGACAACACAGGAGTTTATACTGGTTCATCTCACCCCGAGAAAACGTCCAGTTCTTGGCAAACCACCAAGTTCCAATAACTTATCACAAGTTACAACTATTCTTCACTGCCACTTATGGATCACCCAAGTATTCTTTACTACCAAGCCACTTCTGGCTCTAAAACAAATCACTAGATTTGTTTTTATAAAGGGCGCACAGACTTTAGAGCTATCATCTTACAAGCGGATATACAAGATTAAGAGCTAAGTCTTTTTCTCTCAGGATGCACAAAGTGGTTTGAGAGCTTTTTTACAAATAGAGCCTTTACAAGATAAAGAATGAAGGCTTGAAAGAATTCAGTTAGTGTGTTGTTCTCTACTGCAACACTTCAAAAACTTCTTCTATATAGACTTGCTGAGGAAGTAACTGTTGTCTCTAAACGGTCTTCTTTCTTGCATCTGACTATCGTCTGAAGGAGGGTGGTTGAGGGCATTTAATGTGAGCATTAAATGTTTGTCACCAACTAGTCATTCTGAGCTAATAAAGTATTCTGCTTATCTTTCTTGAGATATACTCCAAATCCTTCTGCTGTAGTGGTCACATCGCTTGCTTAGAAAAGTACTAATTGCTAGCTGTAACGCGTCTTTTGAGGCATGGGAAGCTTCAGAAACTTTGACTCTTTTTTCTATTCCCTTTTATGCACTTCGACAGATCCTAGAAGGATGTTCTATGAACATTTCCTGCAAAATAGATAACAAAACAATAGTGCATTTGCTATGCCTTTAAATGCTTCTTCAGACTAAAGCGTCTATATGCGTATCATTTGTATCTTACAGATGCAGATACAATGTTTTCGTCTGTTGGCATTTATAAGACGCAATCTTTTTACTTAATATCTGTTTTGCATACAATCAAAATAATTGAGGGTCCTGATTCATCTTATGACTCAACAATATTCTTCATAGGACCTGTCGAAGTGAAGGAAGTGAATAAAAGTCAAGTTTAAACTTCCCCTCTTGCTAAAAAGACGAGTCACAATTGTGATGAATACTTGTCTGAGCAACCAGGAAGGAGGCTGAAGTTGAAAAAGAACAAGATAAGTTTGAGTCTGACTTTGATGAGGAAGAAAGAGTTACTCGAGAGAAAAGAACTAATAAGAAACATGAACCCAGTGTTGTATTGTCAACCAACTACTCCAACCAAACCCAGATCTGTCAAGAGCCCAATGAAACAAGGGGAGTAGAAGAAGAGGAAAGCTGAAGAAGATAAGAAAAAGGAAGTGGAGAAAAAGAAAAGAGAAGAGGAAGGGGTGAAGAAGAAAGGAAAGGCACATGTTTCTACACCATAATCTGATTCTTCAACAGAATCTTCTTCTGAGGATGATGATGCTTCAATCCTATAAAGGAAGAGAAAGAGAAGTGAGGAAGTGGTTGAGAAGGAAGTTACTATAAGTAAAAAGCATAAGGCCTCTGGACTTAGTGCTAATGATCCAATCATTTTCATAGAGCGTCCAAGAAGAATTAAACATGTGGCACAAAAGGAAAGACCTAGGAGGAAGCTGATAATAGAACAAGAGGAAGACTTGGACGATGAACGGGTACCTCCATCTCCACCTAAAACATTAATTACTTAACATCCACATACTTCTATTTCTACCCCACAATCTAAACCTCAAACTTCCACCCAACCTTAACCATCACCCATTCCACAAACATAAAACCAACCTCAACCAACCTTAACCTTCACCCCAACACAACCTGACCAAACACAAGCATAAACAAAATCGTCCACCAGCCAAACCCAACCTAAACAGATAGAAAATCCTTTCTTAGACAACTACACCATTATTCTTCCTGAACCAGAATTACTTGATGAGGAATGGAATAAAATCTTGTACTCTGAAGGTAATCCACTTCGAGGGAAACCTCTTGTGTCCAAGCTACCCAAAACCTTTCTCAAAACCAAACCTACCCATGACGCAAATGTTAAACTCCCTGGGGAAGAAGGATTTCAAGCCCTAAAGTACCTTGTCATCTTCACAACTTTTCACCTAAACAACAAGCCCATACCCATTCAACAAAAAAGTGTAAGGGATGATCCACACTTTGTACCTGTTCTTACAAGCATGTCATATCGTCCAAGATTCATTCCCTATGAGGAACAAGATTCATGCCATATTCTCCAAAATTAAATGTATGTGACACTATTCCTCATACCAATACATGTTCCATTGCATCCCTCCGCATAATTAGTTTAAAAGTAGAGTTGTTATTTTTTATTTTAGATCAAACTAAAATCATTGCAACCCTAAATTTTGTTGACACTATTTCCTCATACTAATACACATTGTTGACATCTTGTATGTAACTTGCAAGGAAGGTAATGGGAGTGGATGTTTTCATTTTTTTTCTTAAAAATAGAAACGAAAAACCAAAAATGTAGGAGAAGAAAAGAGATCGTTGAGGTGGTCTTAGTTTTCTCTTGCTTTTAAATAAACCACATACAAAAGAAAGAAAAAGAGAAAGGCAAAACATTAGTTCTTGGTGCTTTCTTGTGAGAGTTTGAGATTTTTATTTTATCTCTAATATTAAATGTTTGTTCAAAGCCTATAAAGTTATTTGCTCAATGTAACACCCCAAGTTTCGGGTACTAGGAATATACATTAAGGAGAACCGTTTTTAGGATCCTTTTTTGTTTTATTTTCTATAAATTCTTGTTATTATTATTTGTATATTATTGGTTTTGTCCTAAGCATGTACCTATGTTGTGATAGTATTTGTGTTTTTCTATGCATGTGTGTCGTGTGTATTTTATTGCTGCTGTTGTTGTTATTTGTGATCTTATTGGTGTAGATGTTAGATTATTATTATTATCTTTATTATATTATATTATGTTAGTGTTATAGTTATTATATTTGGTGTTAGAGGAGTGTTAGATTAAGTTCTTATAATTAGAATGCTTGAAAAATGTTCAAGTCTAGTGATGAGCTTTATGATAAAAATCCTAGAAAGACTACATCATATCTTGAGTTGTACTTATCCATTTGAGGTGTCGCTTACATCTTTGGAAAGCTTGCTGAAAAATATACAATTTATCCCTACACCTTAGAAACTAAAATCGGCTTCTATCTTTGAGAAAATCGGCTCTGAAGTAGGTCACTTGATTATGAAAAACCTTTTAAGTCCCACATTGGGCAAAATAATTTCATTTCCTTCCTATATATATAGAGGAGATCACCAAGCCTTGGGAGCACCAAAGAATAAAGTGGGCTTAGCGTTAAGCGCAGAGCCCCTTATAGTTAATATTTTTTTTTTATCTTCCCCTTAGAGTTTCCAAACTCGGGGCATACAGGCGGACTTTGGATCGTGTTTTTCTCACACCCAAGTTTTAGCCATGGTAAGATTTGTTATGGTGGTCATGATGGACAACGCCACCAAGCTCTCCCAGGTTGCTCAGAGATCATCTTTGTGCTTCCCAAGTGAGTGCTTTCCCCTACCCTTCGCTTTTATATTTTAATTGGATGGGTTGTGAATACCCCGAAGCATTATGTTTTCTTTAATGGGATGATAAATTGATTATGTTTGAATTGTAGATATATAAGTATCTTAACCTATCTCAGGAACTAGATATCTTATCATAGTTTAGAAGAATGATATGGAAATCAAGAGATGTGAATATAGTAACCATGAACGTGATTTTTAATGTGAAAAACGAGTTACGAATATGACCGAATTAGGCTTATATATATTCATAAGAAATGTAGCCCTAGATGTTAGCTAACTAATGGCTTTGGTTTCACCCTAATCGGAATTCTATAACTCTAGATATCACCGAATTAGTGAGCAAATGTCAAGCTGTCAGGATTCTGCGACAAGTCTATGTTGTTCTTAATTTTAGGAGCAGATCATAAAAATAGATCTTGAGGTAAACATACAAGTTGTAGATAATTGTCTTAAATTTAAAACAAGATAAAATTTAACTTGATATGATTAGTATAACTCTAGATATCATGTTTATACCTCAGAAAGGTCATAGACGCGCAACATAAAATGATAGAAGTAATACTCAAAACTTAATGGATGTTATATCAATCATAATACAAAGTAGATAGATGCTATAATTGATGTATGTTATAGGGTTAAGATGTATTTCAGGTACTTGACTTGATTGAATAATGATATTGAATACATGTGTGTTGATGTTATAACTTGAATGGTGATTTATGAGTGTTGTGCAATCATTGAATGCTTTACATTGTCCCTAAAGTGTGAATTGTGATGTATGAGTATTAAGAGCCTTTGACTTTGAGTTAAGAGGTGATGTTAGATGCCATTGAGATGGGTGACCTAGCCTATGTGGGGTGAGAATGGACCCAAGTGATATTTTGACCGTGAGTGACCTATCCCATGTGAGGCGAGAATGGGCTCACTATGTTTGATGTGAGGTTTAATGAAGCCATGAATATCTATGTGAATCATGCATCATAACATGATATTTATGTGCTTTCAAAAGTTTTTTATGAACCTAACTAGTGAGGTTGTGAAGAACTCGATAAGTTCTAACCTTGGGGGTGTTATCTGGTTTGGAATCTTCTTTAAACTCATATTGATCCCATGGGTTGGAGTATCCTTGAAAGACTGGGTAACCTTGACGAGCCGCTAAGGGTATCATCCTGATTGAGACTTAGTGTCGGATGCCCATGGTGTGGCTATTCGTCGACTCGCACGTACTCTCAGGCTACTTTCACAAGAGTGTTTTACTGGTACCACATGCATGTGAGAAAAGAGAATGGAACATCGCATTGCATACGTGCATTATTGTAAGTTTTGTCTGACTTATGTGGTTTATGAAGTGGATGTCATGTATACCTTGTGTTGTGCTTATGTGACGTGTGAATGATTCTATCCATAGTCATAATATGTTGTGAATGTATATGTATCTAGACTTGTAATGGAATAGGATAGGATGTGATTCTTTATGGGCATAGAGAGAGATGTACCTAGAACGACACTATGTGAGTATAGGTCATGATGTATTTTACTATTAAGAAATAGACTGATGCAAAGAAAGTGTTAGATAGTAGAATACTAGCATGGAAAGTGAAGTTAATGTGAGAGGAGTAAAGGAAGTAACTTGCTAGTTAAAGAATAAATACAAGATACCGATGATGGTGAACCAGCGTAGTAGAGTGAGCACGAGAGATGTGTTAGAGGAAAGTGTTTATAATTGATGGATGTAGACCAACTATAGAAACAATAGAGTTTGATAGAGGCTCGGAGAGGGTAAATCCATAAAGACTAATTGATTAATTGTTCAGGTAGAAGGGTTTAACCCAGCCATAGAGTCTTAGATCACTCACTGAGACCTTATGTCTCACCTCTTTAAGTTCCTTCCTTTCAAGAAATAGGTGATGATGCGTGTCGTTGGAGCATGGAGCCTCGTCATGGAAGATGTAGCTTAGTTATTTTATATTTCTATGTAATTTTCTTATATGTTGTATGATGTAAATGTTACAAGAAATAAGTTATAATTATTAAATCAAGTTTTAATTTATATGTTTATATGTTAGCTTCTGCATGAGATTATTATGTAAATGTTTTAAATTTTTGTGTCTTTAGAAATATTAAGCATAATTACGGTAATATCCATAGGGTGTTACACTCAAAGCCTACAAATAGCGTGTTTAGACAAGTAGTAAAATATGTTTTCTATGAACTTTCTTGGCAAGGTACAAGACAATTAATAAATTTCTCCACACGCAAAAGCAAAGCTAAAGACTTTAACCATTGCAACTAGTTATAGTCAATGACTACTTTGTTATTTTCAAACCACAAGCACTCCAAAATTATGATACACTTTTTCTTTTGCGTGAGGACAAATTTATTAATTTTCTTGTACCTTGCCAAGAAAGTTCATATAAAAGTAAAGCTAAAGACTTTAACCATTGTAACTAGTTGTAGTCAATGGCTACTTTGTTATGAAACTCACTTGTATGAACAAGTTTATGAATGAAACTTAACACGTATAATTTATTAAAGGTTTAATTACTATGTTGCTTCTTGAATTTTTAGCAAATTTTTAATTAGGTCTCTGGACTTTTTTATTTTTGTTTCTTGAATTGGATTTTTGAACTTGTATTTAGTTTTTAACTAGGTCCCTTCTAAATCCAACAGTAGCCTAATTAAAAAATAAATACAAGTTCAAGGAGTCAATTGAAAAAAAAAATAGTTCAGGAACCTATTCAAATATGACAAATAATTCAAGTCTTAAATATGTTTTTAGTCCTCCAAATATAGGGATCTTCCTGTTTTAGTCCATCAAATTAAAAGTTGTTATTTTCAGTCCTGCAAAATTGTAAAATGTTTTTTTAGTCCTTATCCATATATGCATTAGCGGGTGCCAAATAGGGAATATTAAATTTGTAATTTGTAGCGGCTTTTGACGGTCAGAATTTAATTTTTAATATAAATTTTAAAGTACAATCTTTAGCGATTAAAAACTGCCACAAATTGCCAAAAAAAATAGATCTATCTTCTTTCTCCAAGGAGATATTAAAAAAAAAAAAAAAACACAGTCTAAAGAACAATCCCTCTGGATTTTTTTTTTTTATCAACCAAAGTATAAGTACATAATTTTATTACTGGGCTAAGTAGCTAGGAAACAGTACATCAACATACAGATCAAGTTTACATTACCACACTGATCGGTCCCCTTCTATTTTCCTACCAGATTCAATGTTGTGTTGCTGCATCAAAATACCGAAACCTTAAAGCCAGAGCAGATAAGGATATATTCAACTTCCATTAAAGATTTATTAACGAGAGTGACACCGCTGCACAGAGAAGATGAAGGGGTTTCCAAGGTTACTAACGTTGTGAATTAATTTTAGATTTAGGGATTTCTGAAGTTAAATAGAAAATCTCAGTTTTTATTTTTTTATTTCTGGGTTAAATGATTCTAGCAGTTTTAAACCGCCAGAAATCACATTTTAAAATTTAAATTAAAAATATGCAAATCTCTGTTTGGCATATGCTAGCTGCATTGGGAAAAGTACTAAAAAGAGTATTTTTCAAGTTTGAGGGACCAAAAAAAGTAGTTTTAAATTCGAAGGACTAAAAAAAAATTATCCACATTTGAGGGACTAAAAATATATTTAAGCTATAATTCAGGAACCTAATTAAAAAATTACAAACCTCTACTGGTCAGTACCTCTACAAGCCAGTATTGTCACTTTTGTACATTCTAAACTTAATATTTTTAGGTTTTTCAGCCAGTTTCGGTTCCTAAACTATTTGTCATTTTTAAATAAGTCCATGAACTTTTTTTGTTTTAATTGGGTTATATTTGTTTTGTAATTAGGTCTGATAGGGACCTTATTAAAATTAAAATAAATACAAGTTCAAGGACTTAAATAAAAATTTAGTAAAGGTTTAAGAGTTGATGTCACAAGATGCCATTAGTTCGAGAGTTTTTCTCTAAGCTACAATTAATCTAATATTCTTCGAGACTTTTATCCCATTATGTGAGGAGAAACTAAGTCGTCTGGTATCTTTCTAAGTTACAAAAAATTGAGATTCACAATTTAGTAAAAGTTCAAGATTTTATGAGATTCGCAGCACATATATGACAAAAGATTTAAATTATATATATATATATATATATATATATATATATATATATATATATATATATACACACACACAAAAGTAGAAGTATAAAACTAAAAAATATTTTTAGATTCTTGTAAAAAATTGTACGTTTAGTTTTTTCCAAACCACAATCAGTCAAAAATTATGATAGACTTTTTCTTTTGGGTGTGGACAAATTTATTAATTGTTTTGTACCTTGCCCAGAAAGTTCATAGAAAAGCAAGGCTAAAGAGAAAGGCAAAACACTAGTTCTTGGTGCTTTCTTATGAGAATTTGAGATTTTTATTTTATCTCTAAAATTAAATGTCTGTTCAAAGCATACAAAGTTATTTGCTCAAAGCCTACAAATAGCGTGTTTAGGCTGGCGTTGCGGATCCACATATAGCCAGTTTTCCGCGTCAAAAAAACAGTAAAAGACGCAGAAGCTATTATTTGTTGCTTCTGCTGGATCCACGTCCATGAACTTCAGATGTTTTACCAAACACGCTAAAAGTCTCATCATGTAGTCATTTCCTTAGGGAACAAAAGGTTCAGCTGATTTGGGTGAAATTCACGTATTTCCATTATTGTTTTTGGTATAGATTTGTCTTCATTTTATATCTTGGAATTGTTTAGTCTCTTTTTGTTATCAAGCTCTGTAGTATGTCTTCAATGGATAGCGTAGGAAATTTAAATTTGATATCTTATCCTCTTTCATTGACTCAGCAACTAGATGGAGCACAAGAATGGAAATTGACAAAGAAAGCAGTTCTCAGGTTAATAAGTTACTTGATTACTGGATGGTGAGTAAGAAAGCGTCTTTTCTCTGTTTTTATGAACAATTAATGACTATTTTTTTTTGCATTGCTGATAGTTTACATAGCTGAGGTAATTCCCCCTTCTCAAATCAATCTCTCAATTCTTTTAATTTTTTGCAGTTATTACACATAAACATGAGCATATATAAAGGTATGTTTTGAAGTACCATTTTAAAACTATGCAATAGTGAAGCTTTTGTGATTAAGCGGAGAATTGATACTGTTTTTTAGGATGAACAACCATGTTACAATTCAGAATGTCATAGTCCTGGTACCTCTTAGTTCAACAAATACAGATGGCCTTAATCCAGGTGAGTTTTCTCCTTTAGTTTTGTTGATGTTGTTGGGTGGGTTGTGTTTGACCACTAAAATCACCTCTGACAATACTTTTCTTCATTTCGTTCATCTCTCTCTCTCTCTCTCTCTCTCTCTCTCTCTCTCTCTCTCTCTCTCTCTCTCTCTATATATATATATATATATATATATATTGAGTTTCTGTTTCCTTTCTGATACAATTTTCAGATCTAAAATTGCAGGATGATAAAGCTGTTGCTTTTCAGGACATTAATCCATCCACTTTAAGGTACTTACAATTCATCATTTGAATCTTAATTCATAGTGATACATTGGATGCACCTTTCTATCTCAGATTTTACTGTATTAAAGCTTACGCTGGTCCTTACCAAAAAGGAAAGAATTCTGCCAAATCCAATAAAAAATCAATGACAGAGTGACAGTAACAGGTTACCTTTTCTAACATAAAAGACAAGTCAAGGTTGAGCATTGTTAGTGCACTTCTTTCAATTTTTTAACGCTTAAAGATTAAAGGGTTTTCAATTTTTTCCAGGTTCAAGAAACCTCAATCTTTTATTTTCCTTTCATTTCGAAAATGATGTTGTCCACATTGTCAGTTCTACAACTTAATATTTCTTCTGGACTAGCTTTGATATGTGAGGTGATTTTTAGTTTAATTATCTAAATAAATTTTTTTTGGTGGCTTTCCAAACACAGGACAGTTAGTCAGAAGGGAAAAGCACTGCTTCAGCTCTTTCAAGCAAAACAGAACCCACCCTTAGGGATTTTTCTTTTAATCCAAGGTTTTTGTTTTGTTTTGCTAAATTTCTGGGTTTCAGGGTTTTTATCCTTGGCTTGCTCATCTACCTCTACTTCTAACATCTCTCCAAACTCTCTTTGCAACCTCCTCCTTATAACTAACTTATCCCTCTTTCGATATTATTCCTTATATCACTCATGATTTATAGTTAAATTCTATTCTCCTTCCACATCCTTTTCTGTTCATGATTTTGCTTACATGCTTCATAGTTGTAACTTTTCAATGTCTCCACTATTAAATTTTGGTGCTGCATAATTCATATCATGGGTAGTTTGTATGCAAATATTACATGTTTTCTTTTTTAAAATATCTTTCTATATTTTTATGTGCACTAGAAATATCAATAGGGATTAAGATCATTACTTCTATTTTGTACTAATGAACCAGTATGAATAATTATTTCCCTTTCTGTTTTTAAATCTTCAGCTTTATTGGGTTGGCAATGTAAACATGCTTTTTACAATTGAGTTTTGTTGTCACCTCTTACTTTAAAAAATATGTCTATTTCTATAATTGATGTTAGAATTAAGTTTTTGTCAAAACCAGAATATGATTTTGGATTTGTGTGACTGAGAAATTTAGGGCCACTGTGACAAAACATGGAGTCAGAGACAATGCAATAATAGACCTGTAGAATTCTTTTTCTTTTTATGATTTTTAACTTTAAACTTATTTTTTATTAATTTGTTAGTAAGGGAAATTATAGTATCTTACAATAAAAGTATGGGTTTATGATTAAAAGGAGATAATGTCTGTTTAATGTGTTTGAGTGTTTGATACATGAAAGGAATGTGTTGCAGCAGTGGGGAGATCAGATCCTTAAACATGGAAGACTTTATATATATATATATATATATATAATACTCATTAACAGGTATGGAAAAAATTACTCACAGAATTAGCTCAAATAATTTACTTTCCTATACCGTGTTATTTTGTCCTTGTTATCTATATTGAGGGAGCTAATTGATGTCAGGGGGTGGTTGATGTGGTATTTTCTGGCTCTCTCTAATTGTAGTTCTCATTTTCACTATTTAATTTAGTTTAGTCATATATGGTACGGAGTTTGCTAAAATCCTTCTGCTTTTCCAGTATAATTTTCAGCTCTAACTTTCTTTTTTATTCGAATAATTGTGATTCCATATCCTAAAAGGGTAATGCCAGTAGAGGATCTTGAGAGTCTATTTTTACTGCATGAATATTGCACACACTGAAAAATCATGTGATCGATAGACTGTTATCCTTCCACAACATTCACTATATTTTTGTGCTGATAAAAAAAAACAGTTTATAGTTATACTTTATAATTATCTTATATCTTAGAAGCATATATTGGTGGAGTACACTTTCCAATATTTTTTTAATTATGTTGTGAATGCTGCTCGAAGCCTTGAGCTATGTGTTAACTATATACGGTGACATTGACACGAGTTCTGTAACAATTAGTTTTTTTATTACTGTCTCTCTTTTAGCTTGATTAAGCTATAAATAAATATATTTGGCATAGAGCTTTGTGCACTCTTATGTACATAATGGAATCTTAAGGCCACATAGTTGAGGTTGAAAATTGAAATTGCCTGGTGAGAGTGGTAAGTTTGAGAAACGCTCATACAGTGGCTCTGTTGTTGGAATCGACAAGAGATCTTCTTACTAGTATCTCTTGGACCAGTGATAGCCAATAATCATGTATCGTGAACAGGATTAGTCTGTAACCCGTGGTTAAAGGACATCCATGGTCTCTAACCCAATGCATGCACAATGTCAATGAAGTATAGTATCCGTTTGAAGTAAAAATAAATGACACTTTATTTAAGTTAAAATTACTTATGTACTTCAAAAAAAAGTTTAAATAAATTTTTTTTACTGCAAATACATTTTTAGTCCTTACAATTTAACATTTTTTGTTTTTCGTAATTGCAAAAAAAAATTTTTAGTCCTTACAATTTATGTTTGTTTTGTTTTTTGTTCTTAAAGCGGTTTAGATAACTTTTTTTTACTATTCAAAACGCTATCTAAATCATTTTAAGAATGAAAAATAAAACAAACATAATTTGCAAAAATTAAAACAAAAAATAAATTGCAAGAACGAAAAGTAAAAAAACATTAAATTGCAATGACTAAAAATGTATCTAAGCCTAAAAAAATAGAAGAACCAAATTTATGAAATGAGAATAATAAACAAAAAGTGAAATTAAAGCATTTTAATATTATTAATACATTTTTAACATGATTTTTTATTAACTTTCGTATTTATTAATTTTTTAACCATGGCCGACTAATGAAAAACAAAACGAAGATACATTCTTTAATCTTAAATATTCTAATATTCATTGATCGAAGAATTATTCTAAATAAATTTATTGATATCAAGTCACCTACCTTCTAAAGAAATTTTCAAGAGCCCAATACCCAACAAAAAGTATAAATTAAAATTGAATTTGGGCCGTGAAATTAGTTGTAATCTTAGAATTCGTATGAATTTCTCTTTCCAAAGATTTATTTTGAAGCGACAGCTTACAATACCTCGAGCTTTTAAGGAAGGTGCTAAATTAAGAGAAAATTCCCATGCGTTTAAGGGTGGAGCACACGTACACTACAGTAGCAGCCACCTGTACCACTATCCGAAATTAATAACTATGCATACAACTATGCATAGTTTTAAAAGTCAGACCGGACCTGTCATCGGTCCGGTCAAGGTACTGGATCAATGGTCGAACCAGTCGATCACTAATTGAATCGTATGACTTGGTATGTATATTAAATATATATAATTTATGTATAACATGTTGTATATAAATAAAATGTGGCACGTAAATGTTAAAATAATGCATTGGTTTAGTGGTCAAAATCTTTTTTGGCAAGTGAGGGAACTTTGGTTCAAATCCCAGCAAGTGCAAATTTAAAATTGGACATTCACCTATTTACAACCGACTCAATAATGTCACGGGTCAATGACATCTCCGATCCAATGCCTTGACTAGACCAAGGACAGGTCCGGTTGAATCGACCGGTCTCGTCCGATTTTTAAAACTATATGCAACTATGATCCTATTTATTATTCATGATGAGAGAACTATTCATTCATTATGTATGAAAAAATTTAACATTTTTTTAAGGAAATATTATATATAATTAAACAAAAGTAGAAGTATAAAACATAAAAATATTTTTAGATTCTTATAAAAATTGTGCATTTAGTTTTTTTTCAAACCACAACCAGTCCAAAACTATGATAGACTTTTTCTTTTTCAAATCACAACCAATCAAATGTGATAAAATTTTCCATTTAGGTCCTTAGGAAGACTAATTAAGAATGTTCGTAGAAAACAAATTGTAGAATAAGGAAAACAACTATCATGACTAGTGTGTGAGTGGTCCAAAAGGCATACCATGGAGCAAGGCATGGGAATAATTTAAACTATTAAAATAATTAAAAGAGGATGTGTATGCATGTGGTCCTAAAACCATTACTCTGAATTGAATATTTAAAAAAAAAAATATCACTTAGAAAAGAAAAAAGAGTATTCAACCCTTTAAATAGTACGAATTTTGATATTTAATAATTACTAGAACTAGCCTTATAGAAAATATAAAGTTACTTTAGTCTGTTAAATAAAATATATTTTAAAGACTAACTAATGTATGCCAAAAAAGCTAGTCGATTTCTGTAAAAAAAAAAAAAAGTTAGCCTATAATTTCCAAGTTAAATGAACTCATAAGTCTATTTAGACAAATTGATGTCACAAGTTGCCATTAGTTCGAGAGTTTTTCTCTAAGTTACAGCTAGTCTAATATATTTCGAGACATTTCTCTCTGTGTGAGGAGAAACTAAGTTGTCTTGTATCTTTCTAAAGTCTATGAAGAAATAAAGACAAATAATATAATCAATCATTGGATCTAATAATATTGAATGACCATATTTTATGAGATTCATAACACATAATATGACACAAATTTAAAATTATATATATATATATATATTAGCCGGAGATTCACCTACTCCAGAAGTAAGTTTAAAATGTTACTCTCCATCTGAATCGTTAATTTCTACTCAAATCTGAAGGCTTGTATTTGTTTTGTTAAAAAGTCACGTGACACTGAAAAATCACGTTCTTCGTCTTCGTCTCCTCTTTCCTCTGTTCTTCGAAAGTTCTCACTACATACTCTTCTCCCTTCCTTTTCGCCGACAAAGAGCCACAAAGGATATAGCGATGCACTGTGCGAATAGATTGGATATAGCGATGCTATGGTCAGGCAGCGATAGTAGGGCAAGACGATAGCCAGATCGGGACTTCAACTCTATGAATCCTTTCAAAATTCAATTTGCGAGTGTTTCTTTGATTGTAATGGCGAATTGATTTTTTTTTTTTATAGATGTATATTGGGGTCGTTTTGGTGTGCTTCACCCGCTGGAAAGAACAAACAAAAGGTGGAAACTGGAAAATTGAACCTTTCTCAAGATGCCCCAAAACCCAGAATCACGATTCTTCTATCACGTTAATCCGATTCCCCTGATTTTTTATTTTCCTATGGAAAGGAAAAGGAAATGACGGAGTAGGGGAGAGATAAGGCACGTGAGACAAAATGCCTTTTATTTTGTACCGTTAGATTTTAAAACAATTAAGGGTAAGGATTGGGAGTAAATTTAAACACTTATTCTTTGAGTAAGTAGATCTCTTTCCTATATATATATATAATTGAACAAAAGTAAAAGTAAAAAACATAAAAATATTTTTAGATTCTTGTAAAAAATTGTATATTTAGTTTTTTTCAAACCACAATCAATCCAAAACTATGATAGACTTTTTCTTTTTCAAATCACAACCAATCAAGTGTGATAAAATTTTCCATTCAGGAATACTATTATTAGTTGGCTTCATTGTACCTAGCTTGCTAATTCAGAATATTCATAGAAAATAAATTTAAGATAAGGAAAGCAACTGTGATGACAAATGTGTGAGTGGTTTAAAAGGCATACCACAGAGCAAGGCATGAGAGTAATCTAATTCTTAAAATAAGTAAGACGTAGTGTATGCATGTGGTCCTAAAACCATTACTATGAATTGAATATTGAAAAAGAAATTATCACTTAAAAAACATAAAAGAGTATTCAACCCCTCTAAAGGGTATGAATTTTAATATTTTATTATTACCAGAACTAGCCTTATAGAAAATATAATGTTACTTTAGTCTGTTAAATAAAATATATTTTAAAGTCTAAGTAATGTATGCCAAAAAAGTTAGACTATAATTTCCGAGTCAAGTGAACACATAAGTCTATTTAGGCACAATTATGTCACAAGTTGCCATTAGTTTGAGAGTTTTTTTCTAAGCTACAACTAGTCTAATATTCTTCGAGACTTTTCTTCCCTTGTGTGAGGAAAAACTAAGTCATCTTGTATCTTTCTAAAGTCTATGGAGAAATAAAGGCAAATAATATAATTAATCATTGGATTTAGTAATACTGAATGACCAGATTTTATGAGATTCACACCACATATATGACACAAATTTAAAATTATATATATATATATATATATATATATATATATATATATATATATATATATATATATATATATATATATATATAACTGAACAAAAGTACAAGTATAAAAACATAAAAATATTTTTAGATTTTTGTAAAAAAAATTTATATTTAGGTTTTTTTCAAACCACAATCAATCCAAAACTATGATAGACTTTTTCTTTTTCAAATCACAACCAATCAAGTGTGATAAAATTTTCCATTCAGGAATACTATTATTAGTTGGCTTCATTGTACCTAGCTTGCTAATTAAGAATATTCATAGAAAATAAATTTTAGATAGGGAAAGCAACTGTGATGACTAATGTGTGAGTGGTTCAAAAGGCATACCACGGAGCAAGGCATGAGAGTAATCTAATTCTTAAAATAAGTAAGACGTAGTGTATGCATGTGGTCCTAAAACCGTTACTATGAATTGAATATTGAAAAAAAAATTATCACTTAAAAACATAAAAGAGTATTCAACCCCTCTAAAGGGTATGAATTTTAATATTTTATAATTACCAGAACTAGCCTTATAGAAAATATAATGTTACTTTAGTCTGTTAAATAAAATATATTTTAAAGACTAAGTAATGTATGCCAAAAAAGTTAGACTATAATTTCCGAGTCAAGTGAACACATAAGTCTATTTAGGCACAATTATATCACAAGTTGCCATTAGTTTGAGAGTTTTTTTCTAAGCTACAACTAATCTAATATTCTTCGAGACTTTTCTTCCCTTGTGTGAGGAAAAACTAAGTCATCTTGTATCTTTCTAAAGTCTATGGAGAAATAAAGGCAAATAATATAATTAATCATTGGATTTAGTAATACTGAATGACCAAATTTTATGAGATTCACACCACATATATGACACAAATTTAAAATTATATATATAATTGAACAAAAGTACAAGTATAAAACATAAAAATAATTTTAGATTCTTGTAAAAAAATTGTTTATTTAGGTTTTTTTCAAACCACAATCAATCCAAAACTATGATAGACTTTTTCTTTTTCAAATCACAACCAATCAAGTGTGATAAAATTTTCCATTCAGGAATACTATCATTAGTTGGCTTCATTGTACCTAGCTTGCTAATTAAGAATATTCATATAATATAAATTTTAGATAAGGAAAGCAACTGTGATGACTAATGTGTGAGTGGTCCAAAGGGCATACCACGGAGCAAGGCATGAGAATAACCTAAACTCTTAAAATAAATAAGACTCAGTGTATGCATGTGGTTCAAAAACCATAACTATGAATTGAATATTGAAAAAAATTATCACTTAAAAAACATAAAAGAGTATTCAAACCCTCTAAAGGTTATGAATTTTAATATTTTATAATTACCAGAACTAGCCTTATAGAAAATATAATGTTACTTTAGTCTGTTAAATAAAATATATTTTAAAGACTAAGTAATGTATGCCAAAAAAGTTAGTCAATTTCTGAAAAAAAAAAAAAAAAAAGTTAGCCTATAATTTCCAAGTCAAGTGAACACATAAGTCTATTTAGTAACAATTATGTCACAAGTTGCCATTAGTTAGAGAGTTTTTTTCTAAGCTACAACTAGTCTAATATTCTTCGAGACTTTTCTTCCCTTGTGTGAGGAGAAACTAAGTCGTCTTGTATCTTTCTAAAATATACGGAGAAATAAAAGGCAAATAATATAATTAATCATTGGATTTAGTAATATTGAATAACTAGATTTTATGAGATTCACAACACATATATGACACAAATTTAAAATTATAATACACACACACACAACATATATATATATATATATATATATATATATATATATATATATATATATATATATATATATATAATTGAACAAAAGTAGAAGTATAAAACATAAAAATATTTTTAGATTCTTGTAAAACATTGTATATTTAGTTTTTTTTTCAAACCACAATCAATCCAAAACTATGATATACTTTTTTTTTTTTTCAAATCACAACCAATCAAGTGTGATAAACTTTTCCATTATGGAATACTATTATTAGTTTGGTTCATTGTACCTAGCTTGCTAATTAAGAATGTTCATAGCAAATAAATTCTAGAATATGAACGCAACTATGATGACTAATGTGTGAGTGGTCCAAAAGGCATACCACAGAGCAAGGAATTAGAATAATTTAAACTCTTAAAATAAATAAGACGTAGTGTATGCATGTGGTCCAAAAACCATTACTATTAATTGAATATTGAATAAAATTATCACTTAAAAAACATAAAGGAGTATTCAACCCCTCTAAAGGTTATGAATTTTAATATTTTATAATTACCAGCACTAGCCTTATAGAAAATATAATGTTACTTTAGTCTGTTAAATAAAATATATTTTAAAGACTAAGTAATGTATGCCAAAAAAGTTAGTCTATTTCTGGAAAAAAAAAGGTAGCCTATAATTTCCGAGTCAAGTGAATACATAAGTCTATTTAGTCACGATTATGTCAGAAGTTGCCATTAGTTCTAGAGTTTTTTTCTAAGCTACAACGAGTTTAATATTCTTCAAGACTTTTCTTCCCTTGTGGGAGGAGAAACTAAGTCGTCTTGTATCTTTCTAAAGTCTACGGAGAAATAAAAGCAAAAAATATAATTAATCGTTGGATTTAGTAATATTGAATGACCGGATTTGATGAGATTCACAACACATATATGACAGAAATTTTTAATATATATATATATATATATATATAATTGAACAAAAGTAGAAGTATAAAACATAAAAGTATTTGTAGATTCTTGTAAAAAATTGTATATTTAGTTGGTTTTTTCAAATCACAATCAATCCAAAACTATGATAGACTTTTTTTTTTTTTTTTCAAATCACAACCAATCAAGTGTGATAAAATTTTCCATTCTGGAATACTATTATTAGTTTACTTCATTGTACCTAGCTTGCTAATTAGGAATGTTCATAGCAAATAAATTCTAGAATAAGAAAGCAACTATGATGACTAATGTGTGAATGGTCCAAAAGGCATACCACGGAGCAAGGCATGAGAATAATTTAAATTCTTAAAATAAATAAGACGTAGTGTATGCATTTGGTCCTAAAACCATTACTATGAATTGAATATTAAAAAAAAATTATCACTTAAAAAACATAAAAGAGTATTCAACCCCTCTAAAGGGTATGAATTTTAATATTTTATAATTACCAGCACTAGCCTTATAGAAAATATAATGTTACTTTAGTCTGTTAAATAAAATACATTTTAAAGACTAAGTAATGTATGCCAAAAAAGTTAGTCTATTTCTGTAAAAAAAAAAAAAAAAAAAGTTAGCCTATAATTTCCAAGTCAAGTGAATACATAAGTCTATTTAGTCACATTAATGTCCCAAGTTGCCATTAGTTCGAGAGTTTTTTTCTAAGCTACAACTAGTCTAATATTCTTCAAGACTTTTCTTCCTTTGTGTGAGGAGAAACTAAGTGGCTTGTATCTTTCTATAGTATGTGGAGAAATAAAAACAAAGAATATAATCAATCATTGAATCTAGTAATATTGAATATACACACATATTTATACACACACACACACACACACACACACACACACACACACACACACACACACATATATATATATATATATATATATATATATAATTGAACAAAAGTTGAAGTATAAAACATAAAAATATTTTTAGATTCTTATAAAAAATTGTATATTTAGTTTTTTTTTTTCAAACCACAATCAATCCAAAACTATGATAGACTTTTCTTTTTCAAATCACAACCGATCAAGTGTGATAAAATTTTCCATTCAGGAATACTATTATTAGTTTGCTTCATTGTACCTAGCTTGCTAATTAAGAATGTTCACAGAAAATAAATTCTAGTAGAAGAAAGCAACTGTGATGACTAGTGTGTGAGTGGTCCAAAAGGCATACCACGGAGAAAGGCATGGGAATAATTTAAACTCTTAAAATAAATAAGACGTAGTGTATGCATGTTGTCCTAAAACCATTTCTATGAATTGAATATTGAAAAAAATGATCACCCAAAAAACATAAAAGAGTATTCAACCCCTCTAAAGGGTATGAATTTAAATTTTTTTTATTATCCGAACTAGCCTTATAGAAAATATAATGTTACTTTAGTCTGTTAAATAAAATATATTTTAAAGACTAAGTAATGTTTGCCAAAAAAGTTAGTCTATTTCTGTTAAAAAAAAAAAGTTAGCCTATATTTTCCAAGTCGAGTGAATACATAAGTCTATTTAGTCAAATTGATGCCACAAGTTGCCATTATTCCATTAGATCGAGAGTATTTCTATAAGCTACAAATAGTCTAATATTCTTCGAGACTTTTCTCCCTTTGTGTGAACAGAAACTAAGTCGTCTTGTGTCTTTCCAAAGTCTATGGAGAAATAAAGGCAAGTAATATAATTAATTATTGGATCTAGTAATGTTAAGTGACCAGATTTTATGAGATTCACAACACATATATGACACAAATTGTAAATGATATATATATATATATATATATATATATATATATATATATATATATATATATATATATAAATGAACAAAATTAGAGGTATAAAACATAAACATATTTTTAAATTCTTGTAAAACATTGTATATTTTGTTTTGTTTTTTTTTTAAACCACAATCAATCTAGCCTATAATTTCCAAGCCAAGTGAACACGTAAGTCTATTTAGTCAAATTGATGCCACAAGTTGCCATTAGGCCATTAGTTCGAGAGTTTGTCTCTAAGCTACAACTAGTTTAAGAGTGTATTTGGCCTGACTTTTTTCTAACTTATAAGTTGCTTTTAAGATATAGTTAAAAAAATGAACTTTAAAAATTAAGCTAAAGCTGTTTGGATTTTTTTTTTATCCCCTTTAAAAGTTAGTTTTAAGCTAAAAGTTGTTTAGGTATTTTTCATGTTTTTTTATGCCACCACAACAATCACACACTCGTTGCTTCATTGTCCAAAAAATTTTAAAATATTATTTATTTTTAAATGGGTTAAATATGTTTTTGGTCCCTATACTTTCACTCAAAATTGGTTTTAGTCCCTATACTTTCAAATCAACTATTTTGGTCCTTAAACTTTGAAAAACACGTGGATTTAGTCCCCCTTCTTTATTGATATTAGTGATGTTAAGGGATTCAATCCACATGTTTTCCAAAGTTTGAGTACTAAAATGGTCACTTCAAAGTACAGTGACTAAAACCAATTTTTAGTAAAAGTACAGGATCAAAAACATATTTTACCTTTTTTAAATCTATAATATTAATTAATTTTCTCTTAAAAAAATTATTATTTTAATCCTATATTATTAATTTTTAATTATTTTTATTTTTATAATTTTAAAAGTAACATGACTTTTGATAATGTTTTAAATGGTTGATTACTAATTTTAGAAATTAGAATATTATTTTTTATTTTATTAACATTGACAGAGTAGTAGTAGTAGTAGATTATTATTATTATTATTATTATCATCTTCATCATCATCATCATTATTAATATTATTATTATTATGAAACAGGTTGAACAAAAGGCAATTTTCTCACATGACTTGAACAATTGGCGTCACTTAAGGGAGAAATTATTACATGGTCCAGGACCATCACGTAAGCTGTGGTCCCGGCCAATAAAAATATGACACGTGGATTAACAGGAATGTTCAACGGCGTTAACCAGTGAGGAGCATTTCAACAACTGAACGCGGTGGAGACGGTGGGATTGAGGACTCGTGACAGGGCCACCGCATGAAGTTGGCGGCGTTGTGGGCACGCAACAGAGTCATCGCTGGAGATGACGGCACGGTGGGCTCAATGGTACAGCAACGGCAAAGGCGCTTTATCTGCTTTTCCGACATGGTGTTTGAGTTGTGTAAACACGATTATTTTTGGAAATTGAGCATTAACGCTTTGCGTAATCTGGTTTGCAGAATCTGGTGATTGTTTATGCAAGATTTTAGAATTCATTGATAATCATTTATGACCCCGTAATCTCCGTTTGCATAATTTGCGATTACCTACATAGATTTTCAATTTCAGATAATAACGTAACGCCGTTAGTCCTTGAGTAGTGAGTCATCTTCATTAATCCACTTGTCACGTTTTTATTGGTCGGGACCACAGCTGACGTGGTGGTCCTGGACCAAGTAATAATTTCTCCACTTGAGGAGAGAGAAATGTTCTAAAATTGTTTATATATATGTTGTAATTTGTCTTCAATGGGAACGAAGAGAAAGCATAAACATAAGCTCCGCACAAGTAGCTCAGGGTAGCTTATTATAAAAAGCTCCTTATTTCTAATTTTTCTTCATTTAAAAAATTAGCTTTTATTTTCAAGAGCTTTTACTAATTGGTGTTTGGCCCAGCTTTTACTTATAGAGAGAAATTAAGTAAAAAATAAGCTGGGCCAAACATACCCTAATATTCTTCAAGATTTTTCTTCTTTTGTGTGAGGAGAAACTAAGTCGTCTTGTATCTTTCTAAAGTTTATGGAGATATAAAGGCAAAATAATATAATTAATCATTGGATCTAGTAATATTGAATGACTAGATTTTATGAGATTCACAACACATATATGACTCAAATTTTAAATTATACACACACACACACACACACACACACACACACACACACACACACACACACACACACACACACATATATATATATATATATATATATATATATAATTGAACAAAAGTAGAAGTATAAAACATAAAAATAATTTTAAATTCTTGTAAAACATTGTATATTTTGTTTTTTTTTAAAACCACAATCAATCTAGCCTATAATTTCTAAGTCAAGTGAACACATAAATCTATTTAGTCAAATTGATGCCACAAGTTGCCATTATGCCATTAGTTCGAGAGTTTTTCTTTCTAAGCTACAACTAGTCTAATATTCTTCGAGACTTTTCTCCCTTTGTGTGAGAAGAAATTAAGTCATCTTGTATCTTTCTAAAGTCTATGGAGAAATAAAGGCAAATAATATAATTAATCATTGGATCTAGTAATATTGAGTGACCAGATTTTATGAGATTCACAAAACATATATGACAAAAATTTTAAATTATATATATATATATATATATATATATATATATATATATATATATATATATATACATACATAAAAATATTTTTAGATTCTTTTAAAAAATTGTATATTTAGTTTGCAAACCACAATCAATCCAAAACTATGATAGACTTTTTCTTTTTCAAATCACAACCAATCAAGTGTGCTAAAATTTTCCATTAAGGAAAACTATTATTAGTTGGTATCATTGTACATAGCTTGCCAATTAAGAATGTTCATAGAAAATAAATTGTAGAATAAGGAAAGTGACTATGATGACTAGTGTGTGAGTCGTCCAAAAGGCATACCACGGAGCAATGCATAGGAATAATTTAAACTCTTAAAATAAATAAGATGTAGTGTATGCATTTGGTCCTAAAATCATTACTATCAATTGAATATTGAAACAAATTATCACTTAAAAAAAATAAAAGAGTATTCAACCCCTCTAAAGGGTATGAATTTTAATATTTTATAATTACTAGAACTAGCCTTATAGAAAATATAATGTTACTTTAGTCTGTTAAATAAAATGTATGTTATAGACTAAGTAATGTATGCCAAAAAAGTTAGTATATTTCTATATATATATATATATATAAAAAGTTAGCCTATAATTTCCAAGTCAAGTGAACACATAAGTATATTTAGTCAAATTGATGTCACATGTTACAATTAGTTCGAGAGTTTTTCTCTAAGCTATAAGTAGCCTAATATTCTTCGAGGCATTTCTCCCTTTGTGTGAGGAGAAACTAAGTTTTCTTGTATCTTTCTAAAGTCAATGGAGAAATAAAGGCAAATAATATAAATAATCATTGGATCTAGTAATATTGAGTGACCAGATTTTTAATGAGATTCACAACACACATATGACACAATTTTTAAATTATATATATATATATATATATATATATATATATATATATATATATAAATGAACAAAAGTAGAAGTATAAAACAGAAAAATATTTTTAGATTCTTGTAAAAAATTGTATATTTAGTTTTTTTCAAATCACAATCAATCCAAAACTATGATAGACTTTTTCTTTTTCAAATCACAACCAATCAAGTGTGATAAAATTTTCCATACAGGAATAATATTATTAGTTGGCTTCATTGTACCTAGCTTGCTAATTAAGAATGTTCATAGAAAAAAACTTGTAGATAAGGAAAGCAATTGTGATGACTAGTGTGTGAGTGGTCCAAAAGGTATACAACGGAGCATGGCATGGGAATAATTGAAACTCTTAAAATATATATGACGTAGTGTATGCATGTGGTCCGAAAACCATTACTATGAATTGAGTATTGAAAAAAATTATCACTTAAAAAAACATAAAAGAGTATTCAACCCCTCTAAAGGGTATGAATTTTAATATTTTATAATTACCAGAACTAGCCTTATAGAAAACATAATGTTACTTTAGTCTGTTAGATAAATATATTTTATAGACTAAGTAATGTATGCCAAAAAAGTTAGTCTATTTTTGTTAAAAAAAAAAAAAAAAAAGTTAGCCTATAATTCCCATGTCAAGTGAACACATAAGTTTATTTAGTCAAATTGATGTCATAAGTTGCCACTGGTTCGAGAGTTTTTCTCGAAGCTACAACTAGTCTAATATTCTTCGAAACTCTTCTCCCTTTTTGTGAGGAGAAACTAAGTCGTCTTGTACCTTTCTAAAGTCTATGGAGAAGTAAAGGAAAATAATATAATTAATCATTGGATCTAGTAATATTGAGTGACAAAATTTTATGAGATTCAGAACAAATATATGATACAAATTTTAAATTAAATAAAAGTCGAAACATAAAACATAAAACATAAAAATATTTTTAGATTCTAGTAAAAAATTGTATATTTAGTTTTTTTCAAACCACAATCAATCCAAAACTATGAAAGACTTTATCTTTTTCAAATCACAACCAATCAAGGGTGATAAAATTTTCCATTCAGGAAATGTACCTAGCTTGCTAATTAAGAATGTTCATAGAAAATAAATTGTAGAATAAGGAAAGCATCTGAGATGACTAGTGTGTGAGTGGTCCAAAAGGCATACGACGGAGCAAGGCATAGGAATAATTTAAACTCTTAAAATAAATAAGGCGTAGTGTATGCATGTGCTCCTAAAACCATTACTATGAATTGAATATTGAAAAAAATTATCACTTAAAAAACATAAAAGAGTATTCAACCCCTCTAAAGGGTATGAATTTTAATATTTTATAATTACCAGAACTAACCTTATAGAAAATATAATGTTACTTTAGTCTGTTAAATAAAATATATTTTAAAGACCAAGTAATGTATGCCAAAAAAGTTAGTCTATTCTGTAAAAAAAAAAAAAAAAAGTTAGCCTATAATTTCTAACTCAAGTGAACACTTAAGTCTCTTTAGTCAAATTGATGTCACAAACTGCCATTAGTTCGAGAGTTTTTCTCTAAGCTACAACTTGTCTAATATTCTTCAAGACTTTTCTCTCTTTGTGTGAGGAGAAACTAAGTCATCTTGCATCTTTCTAAAGTCTATGGAGAAATAAAGGCAAATAATATAATTAATCATTGGAGCTAGTAATATTGAATGACCAGAAATAATGGCAAATAATATAATGGGGACAAATTTATTATTGTCTTGTACCTTGCCAAGAAAGTTCACAGAAAAGAAAAACTAAAGACTTTAACTATTGCAACTAGTTATAGTCAATGACTACATTTGTTATAAAACTCACTTGTTTAACCATGTTTATGAATGAAACTTAACACGTATATAATTTATTAAAGGTTTAATTACTCTTTGGGTTCTTGAACTTTTTGCAAATTTTTAATGAGGTCACTGAACTTTTTTTTCTTCTTTAATTGGATTTTTGAACTTGTATTTAGTTTTTAACTAGGTCCCTTCTTAGTCCAACAAATAACTAATTAAAAAATAAATACAAGTACAGGGAGCCAATCGAAAAAAAAAATAGTTCAAGAATCTATTCAAAAATGACAAATAATTCAGAGACCTAATTAAAAATTACGAACCTCTGCTGGCCAATATTTTTACTTATGCAAGACAGTATTCTCACTTTTGCACATTCTACACTCAGTATTTTTAGGTTTTTCAGCCAGTTTCGATCCCTAAACTTTTTTAAATAAGTTGTTGAACTTTGTTAAATAAGTCATTGAACTTTTTTGTTTTAATTTGGTCCTGAACTTATATTTGTTTTGTAATTAGATCCTATGGGAACCTTATTAAAATTAAAATAAATGCAAGTTCAGGACTTAATTAAAAATTTAGTAAAAGTTCAAAAGCTCACAAAGTAATTAAACCTTTTTTTTTTATATTAACTGTATTTCATTCAATCAGGTAAAAGGTTACTTACATGATTACATCAGCAAGTATAAGAGAATAAACCTATTGTGGTGACATCAAAATTGACAACACCCTGCACAAGATGTTTGCAGTCTGCTAAGATACCTTCAAAATAAGAAGTGGGGTCCTTCATGTTCGCTTTCCAGGCTTGTGCTAGCTGTAGGCAGTCCGTCTCCATGGTAAAGGTTGGGAAGAGAAGATCTTTGGCCAGTTGAATTGCCCATCTCATGGTTATAACTTCAGCAATCTTTGGGGTATAGCACTGACCCTGTGGTATGAAATTTGTGGCAGAGGCTAGAATATTTCCTTCAGGATTTCTTGTTAATCATCTCTATAGCATCCATCTTAAAGAAATGGCAAAATGCATTGGCTGATAATATTTTTGATTCAGCTGGGATCACTAATTAACTTTCATTAAGAGGGCTGCAAAAGGGCTAAGCTACTAATTTTAACTTTCACAATTGAAAATTTTTTAGACTAAGCTACTAATTTAGTCATTCAATAATTTACTTTACATTAATTTGGTGTGTAAATTATATAATATTAAGCGTAAAATATTTTCAATCCATGTACTTTTAGTGAAATTTGGTTTCAATTTCCAAACTTTAATACTGATCAATTTGGTGTCTGAACTTTACAAAAAACATTGGTTTCTATCCTTCTTCATAGTAAAAACTGCCTGCGATGAAGGATGAGAATGACTGCTTTTCTAACGTTCAGGGACCTTATTGATCAAAGTTAAAGTATGTGGACTAATACTAATTTTTATCGAAAGTACAAGGATTGGAAAGATATTTTACCTTAATATTAATATGCAAATTATAGTATGCTATTCTCTCTGGTCCTTTTTAAAAGAAACGAATGATAGTGCAAAAAAATAAATGATAGTGTATTTTACACTATTATTTGTTTCTTATAAAAATGACCGGAAGAAGTATTTATTAAAATGGATGTTAATTTAAATTAATCAATAACTTATTTACTATTGTAATTAATAAACTTTGAATTATTATGAATATAATTTTATATTACATATTTAACAAATTCATATTTTACATGGATATGAAATTTAATATTTTATAATTACTAGAACTAACCATATATATAGAAGAAATAGTGTTACTTTAGTTTATTAAATAACATGTATATTAAAGACTAAGCATTGCATATTCTGTAGTTTATGAAAGAAATATATAATTGCACAAAATAGAAATATAAATATAAAAAATTATTAAATAATAAATTAAATTACAATATTTTACAAATAAATTACAGCACAAACCTCACCAACACAAGTGTTATAACTTGAGAGGAATCTTAACATCAAAGGGTTCATTCCTTATAAGTCTATCATTTCTTTAATCATATATTTATAACTCATTAATTAACTATTTTTTTAAGAAAAGGATCAAGTTATTGCAAGAATGAGGATGAAAGTAATCATATATATATATATATATATATATATATATATATATATATATATATATATATAAGGACATATCTTATGAGAGGAAGACATCTTATATGAGAGTGGGAGTTTTAAATCTGGATCATATAATCATACATGGATGGTCAAGATTTAATATTATGTGACTACTTAAAAAAGTCATGTGACCTTTTAAAAAACTCACATGACTTAGTGTGTTTTAATCTTGACCGTTCAAATAAAATCTAATAGCCAATATTTATTCTTCTCACTCTCATTTAAGATAGATCCTCTTACTATATATATATATATATATATATATATATATATATATATATATATATATATATATATATATATATATATATATATATGAGAGAGAGAGATATTTGCTAATATACATCCACTTGCTTTCTAGAGGAGTTCATTAGCAACCTACACCTGGGTGTATTTTAAGATCAATCATAGTTATAGTTTACTAACATACTTCTTCTAAGAAATAAGTAGGTATACATTAGCAAACTCCACAAGCATTTGCTAATGTACACCCACTTATTTTTTTAGAATGAGTACAATAGCAAGCTAAACCATGGTGTATTTTAAGATTAGTTGTAGTTATAATTTGCTTTTTAAACAATGAGTAGGTGTACGTTAGCAAATCCCAAACCCCAAATTGGAAGTAAGTTGGCACTATTCGTAGATCTCCTATTCAGACCAGAAATTGAAACTAAAATTCATTAGTAAAATCGTAGAAGCATAATGAAAGAAACAATAAACAAGTAGATTAATAAGATATATGGGTACAAGGCTATTAATAGTGCTGATAAATCATACAACTTCTACAAACTACGTATTACATTTAAAGGAAACCTAAAAGTGACCCACATTATTACTCTTCCATTTGAGGAATAATTTCCAACTCGAAATTCTGACACCTTTCTGGAATGACAGTATTTGTTTGACAGTATTCTGACACCCAGTAGATTTGGGGGTGCAATTAATTCGTCTCCATCCCCTTCAAGCATTTGTACCACAGTTTTCATGGATGGACGATCCACTGGATTCCATTGAATGCACCAAAGTCCTACAATGCCAAGTTTCTTTGCAATTTTAACATCTCCCTCATCCTCAATAGCAATTTGCATGTCTCTGCCTTCCAGCAAATTGTAGATCCATTCAGGGTATAGAACTTGGAAACTTTCCTCTGCTGACACATTTGGATCGATTTGGAGGTTTATAAACGGTCTAGTTCGGTTTTAAACACCCCTGATCACTAATATATGTTGACCAAAGTGATGGCTTTAGTTGCAGGCCCATATGTCGACAAGCTAATAATTAAAACTCTCCAGTGCCTACATCAAATAGCAGTGCCTGCACAATGTCAATGAAGTATGAATCTTCATATAAGTTAAAATTACTTATGCACTTCAAAAATAATAGAAGAACCAAATTTACGAAATGAGAATAATAAACTAAAAGTGAAATTAAAAGTGTTTAAAGCATTTTAATATTATTATTAAATTTGCTTTTGCGTGTGGACAAATTTATCAATTGTCTTGTACCTTGCCAAGAAAGTTCATAGAAAAGCAAAGCTAAAGACTTTAACCATTGCAACTAGTTATAGTCAATGACTACTTTGTTATTTTCAAACCACAACCAGTCCAAAACTATGATACACGTTTTTTTTTTTGCATGAGGACAAATTTATTAATTTTCTTGTACCTTGCCAAGAAAGTTCGTATAAAAGCAAAGATAAAGACTTTAATCATTGTAACTAGTTGTAGTCAATGACTACTTTGTTACGAAACTCACTTGTATGACCAAGTTTATGAATGAAACTTAACACATAATTTATTAAACGTTTAATTACTATGTTGTTTCTTGAATTTTAAGCAAATTTTTAATTAGGTCTGTGGACTTTTTTATTTTTGTTTCTTGAATTGGATTTTTGAACTTGTATTTAGTTTTTAACTAGGTCCCTTGTAAGTCCAACAATAGCCTAATTAAAAAATAAATACAAGTTCAAGGAGTCAATTGAAAAAAAATATAGTTCAGAAACCTATTCAAATTTGACAAATAATTCAAGGACCTAATTAAAAAGTTACAAACATCTGCTGGTCAGTATCTCTAAAAGTTAGTATTCTCACTTGTGTACGTTCTAAACTCAATATTTTTAGTTTTTTCAGCCAGTTTCAGTCCCTAAACTATTTGTCATTTTTAAATAAGTCCCTAAACTTTTTTGTTTTAATTGGATGTTTGAACTTATATTTGTTTTGCAATTAGGTCCGACAGGGACCTTATTAAAATTAAAATAAATACAAGTTCAACGACTTAAATAAAAATTTAGTAAAAGTTCAAGAGTTGATGCCACAAGCTGCCATTAGTTCGAGAGTTTTTCTCTAAGCTACTATTAGTCTAATATTCTTCGAGACTTTTATCCCTTTATGTGAGAAGAAACTAATAGTCTTGTATCTTTCTAAGTTACAAAAAATTGAGATTCGCAATTTAGTAAAAGTTCAAGATTTTATGAGATTCGCAGCACATATATGACAAAAAAATTAAATTATATATACTCTCTCTCTCTCTCTCTCTCTCTCTCTCTATATATATATATATATATATAATTGAACAAAAGTAGAAGTATAAAACTTAAAAATATTTTTAGATTCTTGTAAAAAATTGTACGTTTAGTTTTTTTCAAATCACAATCAGTCCAAAACTATGATAGACTTTTTCTTTTGGGTGTGGACAAATTTATTAATTGTCTTGTACCTTGCCAAGAAAGTTCATAGAAAAGCAAAGCTAAAGACTTTAACCATTGCAACTATGTATAGTCAATGACTACTTTGTTATTTTCAAACCACAACCAGTCCAAAACTATTATACACGTTTTTTTTTTGCATGAGGACAAATTTATTAATTTTCTTGTACCTTGCCAAGAAAGTTCGTATAAAAGCAAAGCTAAAGACTTTAACCATTGTAACTAGTTGTAGTCAATGACTACTTTGTTACGAAACTCACTTGTATGACCAAGTTTATGAATGAAACTTAACACATATAATTTATTAAAGGTTTAATTACTATGTTGCTTCTTGAATTTTTAGCAAATTTTTAATTAGGTCTGTGGACTTTTTTATTTTTGTTTCTTGAATTGGAATTTTGAACTTGTATTTAGTTTTTAACTAGGTCCCTTGTAAGTCCAACAGTAGCCTAATTAAAAAATAAATACAAGTTCAAGGAGTCAATTGAAAAAAAAAAAATAGTTCAGAAACCTATTCAAATATGACAAATAATTCAGGGACCTAATTAAAAAATTACAAACCTCTGCCGGTATTAACTGTCTTGTACCTTGCCAAGAAAGTTCATAAAAAAACAAAGCTAAAGACTTTAACCATTGTCACTAGTTATAGTCAATGACTACTTTGTTATGAAACTCACTTGTATCACCAAGTTTATGAATGAAACTTAACACGTATAATTTATTAAAGATTTAATTACTGTGGGTTCTTGAGTTTTTGTAAATTTTTAATTAGGTCTCTGAATTTTGTTTTTTGTTTCTTGAATTGGATTTTTGAACTTGTATTTAGTTTTTAACTAGGTCCCTTCTAAGTCCAACAGAAGCTTAATTAAAAAATAAATACAAGTTCAAGGAACTAATTGAAAAAAATATAGTTTAGGAACCTATTCAAATATGATAAATAATTCAAGGACCTAATTAAAAAATTACGATCCTCTGCTGGCCAGTATTCTTATCTCTGCAAGCCAGTATTCTCACTTTTGTACTTTCTAAACTCAATATTTTTAGGCTTTTTAGCCAGTTTCGATCCCTAAACTACTTGTCATTTTTAAATAACTCCCTGAACTTTTTTGTTTTAATTAGGTCCCTGAACTTATGTTTGTTTTGTAATTAGGTCCGACAGGGACCTTATTAAAATTAAAATAAATACAAGTTCAAAGACTTAATTAAAATTTTAGTAAAAGTTCAAGAGTTGATGTCACAAGCTGCCATTAGTTCAAGAGTTTTTCTCTAAGCTACAATTAATCTAATATTCTTCGAGACTTTTATCCCTTTATGTGAGGAGAAACTAAATCGGCTTGTATCTTTCTAAAGTTTATGGAGAAGTAAAGGCAAACAATAAAATTAACCATTGGTAATATGAAGTATACATCAGCTTTGTCAGTGGCTAATCTTTACTGAAGAATCTAGTTGGCCGCCTTTAGGAGATTATCCCTCCCAACCACGTTTTGCATAATCGCTGTTCACGCAAGTGTTTACATTTTCAAATATCATGGCAATCTCTATAATTTTACAATAATCTAGCATTACAATAATATGTTTTTCAATGAGATTAGAAACTTAATTTCATATTTTTACATTTTTTATTTAATTAATAGTTAGATAAATCTTTTTAGTATAAAAATAATAATTAGAATAAATTTGGGTTTAGGCAAAGATATTGCCGTTCCGAGTTTTAACACGGTACCCTTGAACTAATTCCAAACTTCAACAAATGATCATGCATTAGTTCATCTCTTTATTGAATATTTTTAACAATCATTTCCTCCATGGTAGAGCTATCTTGCCAGCTACTATACCCTTATCTTTCGTAGATAAGTATGTTTAAATAAATAATGTCTTAAGATATCCTAATAAAATGCTCCAGGCAATTGCTAATCAAGTTTATCAGACTAGTAAATTGGAAGTCAGTCAGCACACTATGCATGGATCTCATATTCGGACCAGAAGTTGAAACTAAAATTCATAAGTATAATTGTAGAAGCATTATGTAAGAAACAACAAACAAGTAGATTAATAAGCTTACATGGGTAATAGACTCCTAATAGTGCTGATAAGTCTTTCAACTTTTACAAAATATTATATTTGAAGGAAACCTAAAATTGGCTGATATTATTTACTCTTCTATTTCATGAATAATTTCTAACTCGAAATTTTGATGCCTTGATGGAACAACGGCATTTGTTACAGAATAATTGGTGATGTCAAAAGGATTTGGGGGTGCAATTAATTCCTCTCCATCCCCTTCAATCATTTGTACCACAATTTTCATTGATGGACGGTCCACTGGATTCCATTGAATGCACCAAAGTCCTACAATGGCAAGTTTCTTTGCAATTTTAACATCTTCCTCATCCTCAATAGTGACTTGCACATCTCTGCCTTCCAACAAATTATAGATCCATTCAGGGTATAGAACTTGAAAACTTTCCTCAGCTGACACATTTGTATTCTTTCTTCCTCCAACCATTTCCAACAGCAACATCCCATAGCTGTAAATGTCAGACTTATATGACACATTACCGTAGCTTCTTGAGAAAATTTCAGGGGCAATGTAGCCTAAGGTTCCCTTGGCTGCACTCATAGACACCGTGTTTTGGTTTTTGGGACACAACTTGGCAAGTCCAAAATCAGTGATTTTTGGAATGAAGTCATCATCTAGCAAAACATTGTGAGGATTGATGTCAAAGTGAAGTATTCTATGGTCACAGCCAAGGTGGAGATACTCAATCCCTCTGGCAACACCCAAAGCAATTTGTTGCAACTTGTCCCAACCAAGGAAAACATCCTTGTTGTCTGGCGGAGCCAAGAATCTCTGCAGTGATCCATTTGGGAAGAAATCATAGACAAGAGCATTGTAGAACCCTTCTGCACAGAATCCAAGCAAGCGAACAACATTAACATGATGAATTTTCCCAATGGTTCCCACTTCATTTATGAAATCCTTTCCATCTCCCACTGTGTTGTTGAGTATCTTCACTGCAACGACAATTTCTGGGGAGAGCATTCCTTTGAAGACTGCTCCATGAGCCCCATCCCCTAAACTTTCACTAAACCCATTTGTGATTCTCTTAATGTCAGCATAAGTGAATCTGGTAGGCTTCATTGCCCTATAATCCTCCAAGAATTTCTCTATCCGAGTCTGGTCTTCTCCTTTCATCTTAAAATGGTCATACACATGAAACAATGCCTTGACCAGTAGCAGCAAAAGCATCAAACCAACTATTCCTCCTGTTGGTTAAAAATCATGTCAGACAAAATGAATAATATAAGAGCAAGGATTAAATTACAGTTGCAATTGCGAAAGTTGCAAAATTATGAGCAAAGGCTGCTGATGTAGCCACATCTATGTAGAAAAGAAAGTAAAGGTCATTGCATATATATACCTGCAGCAATAAGTACAATAGTTGATGTGGGAATCGTGTTTGTTGGGCAAACGAAACATTCAGTTTCACCCTTGGTACCATTCTTCCATTTACATTTCTGGCCATGTGCTTCACAGTATCTACAGTCAGGTTTCGACCATTCCATACCTACCATTGTGTCATAATAAAAGTCATACGAATCATACCACTTGACAGACCAAACATCTTTCAGCTTGGCACAGGATAGTATTTCGGGGACATTAACGTCGCTGTAGGATATAATTGGCAAAATAGGACACGATGACATTGAATCGCAACGGAAGAAGGATACGTTAGTCTCGTAATCATAAAAATGACGTGGCAGAGAAAATTGGAATGGAGAAATGGATGCATTGCCGAGTTTCAAGAGGTGACTTGGAAGGCAATTTTGAGGGTCATAGATTTGAATTTGCTGAGATTTGTAATCAATGTTTCTGACATACAATTTTATTGGAACAGAAGGTAGCTCCAGCACAGTCTCATCTTTTTCACATAACAGAGCGAACCCAGGGGGATAGTCTGTGGTGTGATTGAAGTTGCTGTTTCTGAGATAAAACGGAAATTGAATATGAACGTGTCCACATTTCTGCGTGCAGTAGTGGTTCTTGCCTATCACATTCAGAGGCTGAAACAGCAACGTCAATAGAATTAGAAGAGAGAAATTCTGAAAATTGAGCATTGTGTGGCAAGATGCTTTGCAGCGTCAGGTTGTCTTTAAAGTCTGTAATATGAACCCGAGACTACTGGTTAAAGTACTGGAACAACTCCACATCAGTTGATTCACGAGCTTAATGATGAAGTCTGCAATGTTGAACATGAATAATAGGCACCGGGAGTACCAGCAACGGCAACTCCGCGTTGCGTTTACTATTCGGTCATCTCTTGTCTTGTGGCTTGTGAGTTGTGACTTTGGTGGGGTTCATAGGATATTGAGTTATTGTCAATGCCTGAGCCTAACTTTTAAAATAGTAGCTTTTACTCGGCTTCTGGTCTGGTAAGGAGCTTTTCCTAGAAAGATGGGTTTTTGGCTAATGTGAAGTCCAAAAATATGGTCCACCAGTTACATGCCTCACGGGTTGATATATTTTTGGACTTCACATCAGCTAAACCCTAGAAAGACTCTTCTTTCTCTTTGATTCTCATGTCTGCCTATTATTTTTAATTTCTTCTTTCTAAAAAAATTTAAATGAACTTTTTTATGGAAAGACTCCTCTTTAAGGATGACAAAGTGTACCCAGATCTTATATGTACCTGCAAAAATATCCATAAATGAATAGAGTAAGTACTTGATTATTGGGGATAGATCCGGAGCGGGTATTTACCGGCAAATTTTGAATGGGGATGGGTGCGGGTGCGGGTACGGGTATTATAGTACCCACCCCGCACCTATTTTACATACATATATTAATTTAATTAAAATATTTTACATATATTTTACTAATTATTGATTTAATGACTAACATAATACTTGTTTCTGTTTTACTAATTTAAATGGTTACTTATTTAATTATTAATTTAAATTACTAACATAATTATAAATTTAAATAATTACTAATTTAATAATATAGTTTACTAAATATATATAAATGATTTATTAAAAAATTAAAATTAAATTATATTTCTATTTTTTATTTGAACTATTTAAAGTTTTATTTAAAATAGTTATAACTTGGTTTAAAACTATTGAACGTTGAAAGGCTTAAAAGTTTGTAAACAAAAAGTTTCAATTTGATTTTATGGTTTTAATAGCATTTAAACCAATAATTATTGATTATTTGAATTGGGGGGTTTCAGTTCAAATTTTTTTCCATGTCTTCAATTTGATTTAATGAGTTTTAAAACCTTTTTAAAAGCTATATATAAAAAAGAGGAACAGAACGTGAGAAGAGGAGAACTCAAGACAATAGTTAAAAAAAATATATTATTATGTTTTTTTATTATAAAAGGTTCCTAAGCAATTTTGAGCTTTCAAGAGTGAGTGTTAGTTATTGGGTTTTCTTTTATGCAGAAAGTGTCCTTAGTCAGTTTTAGAGAGCTGTTTTATCCTAGGGATAATGAAGATGTACATTGCTGCATAATATAGGTAAAGTCACGAAACGTCTTAAAGAGAACGACCTAATCCTTGACTTAGCCTCTTTTTTTTTCTGATCGCGTTTAGCATTTGTATTAACAATACTATTTTCTTTTCTTTATTCACGAGCTATGCGTACCTCTGTCCTGATTTTCTATAGTTAAAAATTAATTTTAATCAATTAGTCATCATAACTTTTTGGTTCTTTAATAGCTAAATCAACTACATACATAAAATTTAGTATACAAAACACAACTACTTATATAAAATATAGTATATAAAACTTGAACACATACATATATAAAATTTAGTATAAGCCATATCAAAGCACAAATAGACTCAAAATTCACTACTAGATGTAAATGAAAAGGAGGACACACATCTTAAAGTTATGTTTGGATGCTTTTAAATTTATGTTATGATGATTTAATAGTGAATTTTCAATTTAGTTGTAGTAATTTTTTAATTAATACCTTTTTTTTATTAATTTATTGACTTTGTCCATAAGTAAAGTGCGGGTAACAGGGGTGGATATGGGTATATAGGTACAGTGGGTATGAGGATATGGATTAAAGTTTCTATCTGTGCAGGTATGGGGACGGGTACGAGTATTTTTTTTAAACGCAGGTATGGGACGAGTACTATAGTACCCTACCCAGAACTTATCTATTGTCATCCCTACTCCTCTTCAGTTCTCATGTCTCCCTTTTTTCTAATTTATTTTTCTAAAAAAAACCTAAACTTTTCAATCAGAACATATATTTACTAACATATTGTGGCATGGTTGGCAGATAACCTTGTTCCTTAAACATGTGGTCAATGGTTCAATCCCTAGTCCGTGCTTATGGAAAAATATGTGGTGAAGTGTGATAAAATTTTCCATTCGGGAACACTATTATTAGTTGGCTTCATTGTACCTAGCTTGCTAATTAAGAAAGTTTATAGAAAATAAATTGTAGGACAAGGGAAGCAACTGTGATGACCAGTGTGTGAGTGGTCCAAAAGACATACCATGGAGCAAGGCATGAGAATAATTTGAACTCTTAAAATAAATAAAAGAGGTAGTGTATGCATGTGGTCCTAAAACCATTACTATGAATTGAATATTGAAAAATTTTATCACTTAAAAAACATAAAAGAGCATTCGACCCCTCTAAAAGGTATGAATTTTAATATTTTATAATTATTAGAACTAGCCTTATAGAAAACATAATGTTACTTTAGTCTATTAAATAAAATATATTTTAAAGACTAAGTAATGTATTCCAAGTCAAGTGAACACATAAGTCTATTAGTCAAATTGATGTCACAAGCTGCCATTAGTTTAAGAGTTTTTCTCTAAGCTACAACTAGTCTAATATTCTTCAAGACTTTTCTCCCTTTGTGTGAGGAGAAACTAAAGTCATCTTGTATCTTTCTAAGAGAAGTAAAGGCAAACAATATAACTAACCATTGGGGCTAGTAAAATTGAATGACCAGATTTTGTGAGGCTCGCAACACATATATGAATTTTAAATTTTATATACATACATACATATATATATATATATATATATATATATATATATAATTTAGATTCTTGTATAAAACATAAAAATATTTTTAGATTCTTGTAAAAAATTGTACATTTATTTTTTTCAAACCACAACCAATCCAAAACTATGATAGACTTTTTCTTTTTCAAATCACAATCAATCAAGTGTGATAAAATTTTCCATTCGGGAACACTATTATTAGTTGGCTTCATTATACCTAGCTTGCTAATGAGAAAGTTCATAGAAAATAAATTGTTGAACGAGGGAAGCAAATTTATTTTTTTCTTTTGGATGTGGACAAATTTATTAATTGTCTTGTACCTTGCCAAGAAAGTTTATTGAAAAGCAAAGCTAAAGACTTTAACCATTGCAACTAGTTGTAGTCAATGACTACATTTGTTATAAAACTCACTTGTATGACCAAGTTTATGAATGAAACTTAACACGTATAATTTATTAAAGGTTTAATTACTATCTAAAACGTGGATGAAAAAAATTGTTGGGAGGAGAGACCCCACTAAAGATATAGTCAGTCAGGTTTTTTGGCAAACATTAGTCAAAGTTGATAGATACTCCATCTCAATGTTATGGCGACAAAAAAAAAATGTAACTTTAAGTACAATACTTTACTGATAAACAGTTGTCATTCACACAAGTGACTACATTTTTTAATATCTTCTAATTTTACGTTAATATCTTGCATTGGAATAATATGTTTTCAACGAGTTTAGGAACTTGATGTCATATTTTACGAATTTATATTTGATTAATATATATATATATATATATATATATATATATATATATATATATATATATATATATATATCTTTTTTTTATAAAAAAAATCATTAAAATAAATTTGGTTATGAGTGATCACACATTAATTTATCACTCACTGAAGAATTATATAATTATCATTTTCTCCATGTAGAGGAGCAGAGCTTTCTTGCCAGCTACCACCTTATTTTGTCTTGTATGTTCATAAAATTAATATCTTAAGATCTCTTAATAAAATGCTTTATGCAATTGCTAATCAAGTATCAGGCTAGTAAATTTATTGATATATACTGAAAAAAAAAAATTCTTTCTTGTTTCTGTTAGGTGATATTTTTTCCGTTGATTTGAATGGGGAATTTCTTGTGAATCATCTCTATATCATCCATCTTAAAGAAATGGAAAAATGCACTGACTGATAATATTTTTGATTCAGCTGGGATCACTAATTAATTTTCATTAAGATGACTTAAAAGAAGTTTTGAAGCTATATATGCCTATGTCCAATAAAATTACCTGAAAAGTTAGCTGAATGTTGAAAAGTTAATTGAAAGCTAAAAAGTTAGATCGTAGCTAAAAAGTAAAAACTGTTAAACTAGATTATTAAATCATAAGTGTTTGCTAAAATTATTTGTTGAAGTAGTTGAAAAATGTAAAATGACAAAAATGGAGATATTTATATGATATTTTTATATATATTTTATTTTATTTTATGGATAAATTAAAATATATTTTGAGGTGTTATAATTTTAGTTTTTTAAATAATTTTAAGCTCTTGTAAATTTTTGTTTATAGATAAATTATTTTAATTAAATTTTTAGTTTCAATTTTTTTCACATTAATCTTATACAATATCTTATATATCTTAATTTTTTTTAATATTATATTATTAATCTTAAAAATATTTTTAATCAAGTTTAAAATAAAAGAAAAAAATGTACACTTAAATAGACATTATACTTTTATTATATTAATTAGCATAATAGTTAAAAGAAATTGTCTAATATAAAACTATTTTAAAAAAAATAATAGAAAGATAAAATAAATCTAGCATTTATTATTGTCAATTTCGTGAAGTATAATGTTGAAATAATAAATGAGATATTATAAATAATATAATGATTAAAATAAATAGTGTAATATAAAAAAATAAAAATAAAATATAATAACAAAAACTAAAATAAAATTAACCTATCATCTATCATTATCAATAACTTGATGTATAATGCTAAAATAATAAAATAAATAGTGTAATCATTAAATTAAGCAATTTAATAAAAATTTAATAAACACAAGATCTTATTTTATTTAAAAAGGGTAATAAGAAAATTTAATAAATATTTTAAGGATGAAAAGGAAATAAAATATAAAAAAAAACTAGAAGCTAGCATTTTAAAAAATGCTACTTGAAGTAGCGTTTCAAAAAACGTTAGAAGCTACTAATAAAAACGTGTTTACCAAACAGTCAAATAAGTTTTTCAGCTAGTCAAAAAAGCTAGTTGGCTATATTCAGCAAGTCATTTCAGCTAGCTTCTAGCTTTTTTATACTAGCTGAAAAGCTTGGCTGTCTGTTTGGTAAATAAGCTTTTTTAGTAGCTTCTAGCGTTTTTTGAAACGCTGCTTGAATTAGAGTTTTCTAAAAAGTTACCTTCTAGCTTCTAGCTTTTTATACTTTATTTCCTTTTTATCCTTAAAATATTTATTAAATTTCCTTATTGTCCATTTTAAATAAAATAGCATTTTGTTATTTATTTTATTTTTTCACCCGTTCATGTTATACTTCACAAAATTGACTATGATAAATGTTAGATTTATTTTATTTTTCTATTATTTTTGAATAATTTTATATTAGACGATTTATATTAGACTTTATTTTAAACTTGATTAAAAACATTTTAAAATATAGTATAAGATTAATAGTAGAATACATAATATGGAAAAAAAAATGTAATAATTGAAACTAAAAATGTAATTAAAATGATTTATCTATAAATAAAAAATTACAAGAGTTTAAAATTAATTAAAAAACTAAAATTATAACACCTCAAAATATATTTTTATCCATAAGATAAAATTGAAATTTATATAAAAATATCATATATAAATATGTCCATTTCTGTCATTTTACATTTTTCAACTACTTCAACATATAGTTTTATCGAATACTTATGATTTAATAAGTTAGCTTAACAATTTTCAACTATTAGTCACCAGCTAACTTTTCAACTTTCAGCTAATTTTGTCGAATATAACCAAAAGCTAATTAAAATAGTTTGCCAAACATAACCTATATCACACTAATAAAACACACCAACATTAAAATTCATATATCGAAGAAACACCTAAATGAGGAAATGCATAAATGAGGTGTAGGTTCATAAAGCATTTGTTATATAAATAAAACCACAACATTAAATTTGGAAATAAATATATGTAAGAAGAGTCAACTACATGTACTTGCTATAATGGTCTTGATCTTCTTTGCATATGACATTGATGTTGTGGTTACTGTTGACCACATGAATTGAATAAAAAGAAAAAAGAAAAAAGAAGAAGCTTCAATTGTAGCTTCGTTAGAATAAAATAAGGAAAACGTTTCATGGACATCCCATATACTAATATACACCTAGAGAGAGAGAGAAATAATAGAGAAAAGTGATAGATGTAATAGGTATTTGATATGACAAGAAGAGAGAGATAGAGACAAATAAAGGGTATCAATGGGGTGTCTAAAATATTGGAGTGTCCAAGTATCACTACTCATAAAATAATGGTAAAATGCATAAATAGTAGGAAGAGTGATGATATTTGGACATCCTTAATTTACAAACACCTTTCATTCTTTTTATCGCTTTCTTTTTGTCACATCATATCATCAATCTAATCAATGACTTATATCTCTTTTCTTCCTATCCCTCTCAAGGTGTTTACACCTTTGGATGTCCAAGAACCATTTTCCTAGTAGCTAGGAAAGGCTTTCATGGTTGTATAAGTTACAGATAGATAAATTCTAGTATGTAATTGTGCATTTTTTTTTCTAATTATACCCTTATACGTAGTTGGATAATTAAGAAATAGTATAGAAAATTGTTTCATAGCGTATAAACGAAGTAGTTGGAAATAGTATAAAAAATTAAATATAAGACAATAAATAAGGATAATTCAATCTAAAATTGTACGAATTAAATATTTATTAATCTGTGTGAAAAATTTTAAACAACTAAAGTTTTGAAATGGATGGAACATATCGTTAGCCTTTAATCAAATTTCTATAATATTGCAAAAGCTTTTTTTTTTTCTTTGACATTTAATTTAATTTTTTAACGTAAAATTTTAAAAGAGAAACTTTAAGGGCGAGGACCAAATTGCAACGAGTTCAACACGTAGGAAACCGCGTTCACTTGTTCTATAAATTTCAACGAGTGGTTCCCCTTTATTCATGTCACTTAGCCGAGCAGAGGGTACAAACTTACAATGATTGTCTTATCTTGTTTCTCCCGTTGTGCACAATCAGTGGTTGCCTTTGTGGCTATGATTGTTATTGTGCTATTCCAACAAACTTGCTTTGCAAAGCATCATCTCTCACTCTGTCCTTCTTCTTCATGCGGCAAAATTCGCAACATAACATATCCATTTCGACTGAAAGGCGACCCTCCGGATTGCGGCCTCCCAAGGTATGAGTTAGATTGCGTGAATAACGTGACCACAGTGTTGACTCTCTTTTCAGGGAAATACCATGTGCAGGATATCGATTACAAGAGATATGAGATCCAGTTGACTGATGCGGGTGTTGCCGAGGATACTGCTTGCTCCATTCCTCGCTATTTCTTATATAGACGTAATTTCACCAATAATTGGGATGATGATCTGCTAACTTATTGGGATGTGACGGGGTATGAGGGCTTAAGTCCTCGAAATGTAGTGTTTCTGAACTGCAGTAATCAAGTGAATGATGATCCTCGATATGTTGAAGTGAATGCTGGTCGTTGTCATTCCGGAGGAGGCCATATCTATGCCGTTCTGAATCACTATGAAGAATTTAGAGTGATGGACATCAAGGTCGAATGCCGTTTAAAGGTTGCTACCTTTGCTAACTGGACACGTGATGACAGGAACGTTTCCTATGCTGATATCCGCAACTGGCTGCACGATGGATTTCGGTTGTCTTGGTTGTTTCCAGTTATTTGTAGGGATCAATGCGGAAAGGGTATCGATTGCTACCTCAATCAAACCACAGAACAAATTCGATGTGAAAGTCGTTACTGCCACATCTTGTTCTATGGTTATGAAACGGATCACAAGTGCGGTGAGAACATATTCTTCTGTCTGCCCACCACTCTCCCCAATCTTTATTAAGTTAATTATCATAGTTTATAATTCTATATTACAAGACTTGTGAGACTAATTCTAATCGTGTCATTTTCAAATTTCTAAATATTATTATATGCATATATAGATGCGTTTGAATGTCATTATAATTAACACATGATTAAATAATAAGAAAGTCGTTGTAGTTGATAATTAAAATAGAGTAATCTTATATACTCTTGCTACAAGTTTCAACAACAATTTTTATATACTCACATTTTCCTTTTTATCTTTTTCCACCACTTCACCTGTCTTATATCTCACATTTTTATTTTATTTTAGAGTAAATTACACGGACTCCCCCTGAAGTTTGTCCTAATTACACCAGATACCCCTCCATTTTTGAACCCTACAGAAACCTCTCCTAATTTTTGGACTTTCGTTACACCGACCCCCCCCCCCCTCTTAAGTTTAAATTGTTACACCGACCCCTCTCTTAGGTTTGAAAAATCTTACACTGACCCCCCTTAGGGGTACGCAAAGTAAAGTAAAAAAATGGAAGGGTACTAGGTGTAATAAAAATAAACCTTAGGGGGGGTCAATGTAATTAACTCTTTATTTTATGTAAAAATTGTTATAAAAAATTGTTGCACAAATAACTTTAACCGTTACAATACATATATGTATAAGCTAATATCTTCTTTCTGGTGTTCCAGGAATTCAATATCTGATTCTTGAATATATACAGCAAATTCCTCTCTTTATAGCAAGTAAGCATGCTGTCCCGTATCTTTGTCATTTCTCTCAAGTATTGTATTACCTCTGTTCCTAAATGTAAGATTCTTTTATAAATTTATTTGTTCTTTTTTATAAAAGTCTTTTTAAGTTGTTTCTTGCATTAATTATTTTTTGACTATAATACACCCTTAATTAATTTACAATGAATGCTATAAATTAATAAGATAAGTACATTCTCTTTCTTATGAACATTAGAGCAGATGACTAAAACTCATTAATTAAGTAGATAGAAAATAATTAAGTGGAAAGAGATGATGAATCTCAATAATTTTAAAGATCATTTTGGAAAATTAATACAAATTGTTAACAAATTTAATTCTGTTAACTAAATTAATCAATTTTCTTAAATATTGTGAATTAGCTAAAAGAATCTTATATTTAGGAACTGAGGTAGTACTTAAAATTAATTTTTATTTTGACTAATTAGTGAGCACTAATACGTAAATAGGGATTGCATTAGCATTTTTTTTATAGGAGATCATCAGTTTCTTGATTGATGGTTAGACAAGTATGTATTGGTTATATTTATTAACCAGAAAGCATTGATATAAAAATTAATAAATGTTTGACTATTTATAAATCTTTAAATAATACATTAATTTTGTGGAAAATGTATATCCAAAGCATCTTTTGAATACTAAGACTACATTATACAAAACTAACTGAAAAACTAATGAGTAACTAAAAGTTGGTAGCTATTAAGCTAACTTATTGAATTATAAGTGTTGAGTAAAATTATCTATTTAAATAATTGATCAATGTAAAATGACCAATATGAATATGTTTATATGATATTTTTATATAAATTTTAATTTTATTGACAAATTATTTTAGTTTTTTAATTAATTTTAAACTCTTGCAATTCTTTATTTGTAGATCAATTCTTCTATTTACATTTTTTTTAGTTTCAAATATTATATATATTTTCATATTATGCGTTTTTCTATTAATATTATATTATATCCTAAAATATTTTAAACAAAGTTTAAAATAAAATAAATGAACACACACTTAAGTAGATGTCATACTTTCATTATGTGGATTAATGTAATAGTTGAAAGATCTTGAAATATAATGTAAAATAATATAAATATTGAAAAATAAACCCTTTAATTGGAAGAGAAAAAAAATAAAAACACTAACTTTTGTAAAAAAAAAAAAAAGATAATAAAGAAATTTAATAAATATTTTAAGGATAAAAAGGGAATAAAATATAAAAAGTTAGAAGTTAGCCTTTAAAAAAAGCTATTTAATATGTCGCATCTCAAAAAATACTACATGTTATTAAAAAACCTTATTTACCAAATATTATTAATAAGGCTAAAAACTAAATGAAAGTGCTTGCCAAATATAGACTAATTGCTCTTTTAGTTTTGATGTTATTATACCATCCTATCTTAAAAACATTATAATGGGTAATTTCCACCATATAATTTGTCAACTGCTTACATATTAATTATTTATTAGACCAAAGCATGCTTTATCTACTTACACACTCAATTTACCCTCACAGGATTTGTCTATAGTATGAGATATCTGCAACTAATAAAGAACTGGCATTATGGAGTATTGATTGCACCAAATATTCTACAGATATTGGTGGTAGCCAGAATTCTATTTGGGATCACACTTTTGCTTATCCTATTTATCTATATGTGGCGACATAGACATTACTCAACGTATGAAAACATTGAAAATTTTTTGCTAGACAACAATCTAAATCCAATTCGGTACGGATATAGAGAAATCAAGAAAATGACAAGAGATTTTAAAGAGAAATTGGGTCAAGGAGGTTTCGGCTCTGTATACAAAGGAAAACTTCGAAGTGGACCACACGTGGCAATTAAGATGTTGAATAAATCTAAAACTGATGGTGAAGACTTTATTAGTGAAGTGGCTACCATTGGAAGAATACATCATGTGAATGTGGTATGTTTGCTTGGATATTGTGTTGAAGGAGAAAAATGTGCTTTAATTTATGAATACATGCCCAATGGTTCATTGGATAAATACATTTTCCCTAAAGAAGGAAGTGTCCCTTTAAGTTATGAGAAAACATATGAAATATCTCTTGGCATCGCTCGTGGGATTGAATATTTGCATCAAGGTTGTGATGTGCAAATTCTACATTTTGATATCAAGCCACACAATATTCTTCTAGATGAGAACTTCATTCCAAAGGTTTCAGATTTTGGACTTGCAAAGCTACATCCTATGAAAGATAGGTCACTTGTTTTATCTGAAACAATAGGAACTTTGGGCTACATAGCTCCAGAATTATACTACAAAAATATTGGTGGAGTATCATATAAGGCCGATGTTTATAGTTTTGGAAAGCTTTTGATGGAAATGGCAAGTAAAAGGAGGAACTCAGATCCTCTTCCGGAGCTTTCAAGCGATAGTTACTTCCCTATTTGGATCTATGATGAATTTAATGAAGAAAAATATATTGACATGGAAGATGCCTCAAAAGAGGATAAGCTTTTAGTAAAAAAGATGTTCATAGTTGCATTTTGGTGTATACAATTCAAACCAAATGATCGTCCTTCAATGAAGAAGGTTGTAGAGATGCTTGAAGGAAATGTTGAAAGTCTTGAAATGCCTCCAAAGCCTGTTTTATATCCTCGTGAAACAATTGGACATGTTGGAGGAATCAACTCTGACCAAACATCATGGAGTGATTCAGCTAGTTCTAGCAATAATCTTGGAAAAACCAAATCCAATCTTTCACTAGAGAATAACGCTTGACAAACAAAGGCTAATTATTTCAAGTTAGGTAAAGGGACGATGGCAACGAAATTGCTTAGAGCTAAACGTTGGTGATCCTTGGAAAGATTGATTCTGTAGGAGTAGTTAATTGTTATTGGGGAAAGGGTTTTAATTTGAAATGGTGGCTATTGTATTGTTATTGCCCAGTAAAAATCATAGTCATCTGACTCTATGATTGTATTCTATATCAAAAATTCATTGAATAATATATTTGAATAAATTTATTCTCCAAATTTAAATGTTTGTGACACTATTCCTCATACTAATACATGTTCCATTGCATCCCTCCACATAATTTGTTTAAAACTAGATTTATTTTGATTTTAGATCAAACTAAACCATTGCAACCCTAAATTTTGTTGACACTATTTCCTCGTACTAATACACATTCCTGACATCTTGCATGTAATTAACTTGCACGACAAATAATGGGAGTGGATGTTTTCATTTTTTTTGTCTTAGAAATAGAAATGAAAAAATGTAGGAAAAGCAAAGACGTTGTTGAGATGGTCTTAGTTTTCTTTTGCTCTAAAAACCACGTACAAAAGACAAAAAAAGGGAAAAGGAGAACATTAGCTCTTGGTGCTTTCTTGTGAGAATTTACAATTTTTTTTATCTTTAATATTAAACGTATGTTTAGCTTTTGTAGTTACTTGTAAAGTTGGGTAAAAGGTTGTTTATGCTTATAAAAAGCAAGTTGTAGATGCAGGCTAATGGTGTTTTCCCTTTTAGCTTAGTCGTGAGTGCTTTTTTGTTTTGCCCAATGAGGGGATACACAATTTGTCTATTTAAGAACTTGTTGTAACTCTTGATATGAATGCATAACTGAAATATATCAATTGTTAATTTTGCTTCCTTTTGTGTGAGGTTTCTAGTTTATAATTCACAACCTTTTATTTTTTTGCATCATCTTATAGTCTTTCTACCATATCTTATAGTTTGATTGCATAGTTTGATCACTTTGTTGCATCGTCTGATGTATAGTCTAATCAATTTCATAGCATAGTCTAATAGCCTTTTATGTTCAGTTTTATACCCTGTTTCATATGCAAACTTCTAACATGGTATAAAGAGCTTCATTGATCTTTAAGGGTCTGTAATTAAAATCGAAGGTTGTGAAAGACGACAAAAAAAAATAGAGTGAGAGAAAACCAAACAAAAAACCCACACAAAAAAAAAAAACCTTCAAACACAAAAATGGCTCCCAACAGTACTTCTTTACCTCCACCTCCTATATTTGTAAGTGAAAACTATCATTTGTAGGCTGCAACAATAAGGAATTATCTCAGAGCTCAGAGTTTGTGGGATATAAAGGTAAATGGAAGTAATCCACATCCATTACCAGAAAACCCAATAATAGCTCAAATGAGGAGCCACAATGACGAAGTGGCAAAGGAAGGCAAAACACTTGCCATTATACAAGCAACACTACATGATGATGTATTTATCAAGATTCTAACTCTTGAGATTGCAAAAGAAGTGTGGGATAAGTTGCAAGAGGAGTTTCAAGGGAGTGAAAGAACAAAAAGAATGCAGGTGTTGAACTTGAGGAGAGAGTTTGAAGTAGTGAAAATGAAAGAAAGTGAATCTGTCAAAGATTTTACTAACAGACTCTTGAAGGTGGTTAGACAAATCAAATTACCTGGTGGAGAGATAATTGATCAACGTGTCGTGGGAAAATCTCGGTGTGTCTTTCAGAGAGGTTTGAGTCAAAAATATCCTCTCTAGAAGAAAATAAAGATTTTTCAAATATCAATTGTAGAGCTTGTGAATGCTTTGCAAGCCATTGAATAAAGAAGATATCTAATAATGGAAGAAAATGCTGAAGGTGCTCTTGTGGCACAAACCAAAGGCAAAGCCCAAGGCTAGAGTAATTTTGGGAAAAATCCATTTAGTGGGAAGAAAGGAAAAGAAAAGAAGGAGGAAAAAGGTAACAAGAAAAGAGAAAGTTGGAAAAGCAAGTTTCCACCTTGCTCCTATTATAAGAAGAACAACCATACTGAAAACTATATTGCTTATATTGTATAGAGACTATTTGATTTAAGAAAATGTTTTGTTTTTGTATTTTGTTTAGATTCTTAATTATAAAAATATTATTTTATTTTTATTTTGTTTTCTAATTTTTAAAAATATTATAAGAAACAATAAAAAAAATTATTATTTTTATTTTCATTTTTTACTATTCTTTATATAATTTTTTGAAAAAAAAATAAATTAGAAATAAAAAAACATTTTCTCAAACCAAGTGGTCTTTATTCTTTAAGATTTTAAAAACCTTCTAAATTAAAGTAATACTTTAATACTTCTCTATATAAAAAATAGTAAAAAATAAATTAAAATAAATGACTTTTCATAAAACCATAGATTGAATTGAGAAGATTTAAAATCTCAAAATTAAAAATATATATTAATCATATCACTCGATCCGTATAATGATATACCAAGTAAAATTTTTAAAAAAGTTTACATTTTGAAATAATTTTGTAACATGCATGTTTATCTTCATAAATCTTGAGGTTTCAACCATTTCATATTTTATTGCAAACATCAAGTAAAAAGGGCAAAGCTCCACTTTCTAATATGCCAAGTAATGATAGATGAAAATTTTCCTGTATTATAAATAAATAAATAAAGTCATTAACGTTAGTATTTAAATAAGAAAAACATGAAATTAAAGTAAAAATGCTTAATTCTTATTTTAATTCAATATCGTATTTTTTTTTTTAAGAATTTGACTTATAAATTTTTATTATTTTGTATTCATTTCCAAAAAGAATGCTAAAAATATGCACTTATTAATTACATTAATGGCTAAATATAAATTACTGAATTGTAAATTTAAAATTAAATAATATATTTTATCCTTTATTTATTAAGTTAAAAATATATTAAATTGGAAAAATAAATATAAATTTAATTAATGAAAGATAAAAGAAGTAATAAGAATGCTAAAAATATATACTTATTAATTGCATCAATGGCTAAATATAAATTAGTGGTTTGTAAAAAACTAAATAATATACTATATCATTTATTTATTCAGTGTAAAAATATATTAAATTAGAAAATAAATGTATATTTAAAAAATGAAAGATAAAAGAAGTAATAGTACTAAAAATATATTATAATAATTTTAATTTGAATGTATTTTTTTATGGAAATCTCTTTCTTGATTTAAATAATTTATTAAATATTTTATTTTACAAACATAAAAAGTATGGAAAAAATATACAAATGGGGATGAATATTTTTTGATGAAAGTATAAAAAGAAAAGTATAACAAATTACATTACATACAGTATAAAATTCAAATAAATTTTTAAACATTCTATTTACCCTGCGGTTCAAAATCTAGTTAAAGATAAAAGAAGTAATAGTACTAAAAATATGTACTTATTATTTGCATTAATGGCTGAATATAAATTAGTGGTTTGTAAATTTAAAACTGAATAATATATTCTATCATTTATTTATTTAGTTAAAAAAATATATTAAATTGGAAGAATAAATGAGAATTTAATCAATGAAAGATAAAGATAAAAGAAGTAAGAATACTAAAAATATGTACTTTTAATTGCCTTAATCGCTAAATATAAATTAGTGAATTGTAAATTTAAAACTAAATAATAGTATATATATATATATATATATATATATATATATATATCTTCTATTTATTCAGTCTGAAAATCTATTAAATGGAAAATAAATTTAATTTTAATCAATGAAAGATAAAAGAAGTGAGAATGCTAAAAATATGTGTGGGTTAATTGCATTAATGGTTGAATATAAATTAGTGATTTGTAAATTCGTAAATTCTATCCTTTATTATTAATTATAAGCACCAAGTAAATGAAGTGAATCAGAAGGTCACTAGAAAGGGAGTTGAATAATGACACTTAATCGACTATGGTTTTTTCTACAAAAGAACACTTAGCTTTTGAAGCTTTAGGATATATCAGAGAATCAACTTCAAGAAGCTTTGTTGAGAGCAAACAATATCCTTTGATGGTACTTTATATAATATAGTTTTTCAATAATAACCATACAAAATACTCTCGTACACTGCTTCAAAAGCTACTCATAAAAGGTCATATTCAGGGTAGGTAGAATATGTTTTTGACAGTTAAGAATAATGAGTAAGTGTATGCTTCTGGACGTTTAAAAATAGTTTGAGCAGCTTAAAAGAATTTTATATAAAAAAATATAACAATTTAAAACCAAGCTACTCAAGGTAAAGATTCAAAAACACATAGATCAGAAGCAGTAAGAAGGATAAACCACACAGAGGAATTATCTTGGTTCACCCCACCTGGACTACGTCCAGTCCCTACACTGTAGGCTTTCTACTAACACAAGCACCAACCGGGTATTCTTTCTTTCCTGAAGCCTCCCCAGGCTCCTACACCTGAGTATTCTCTAAGCCTCTACAGACTTCCCCAAGTATTCTTTCAACAAGCCTCTCCAGGCTTAACCCCAATATTCTATAAGCCTCTGCAGGCTATCTACCCAAGTTTTCTTTCAAAAAGCCTCTCCAGGCTTTAAACCCTTAGTAGCAGCTGCTATTTGACCCTCACAGCAACCTGCTATGGTCACACTCAACCTTTAGAAGCAGCAGTCCCCTGACTACTCTTTTGAGGTACCTAATAGATCTCACATGGAAAAACTCATTAGTAAGCTCCCCCTGAGAAGATGTTTACAAACTATCTATGGCTAGATAAATTTGGCCATACAAATCAAGAGAGCCAGGGCTAAGGAAGTCTAGTATCAGAAGTTGATGAGGCTTCTCACCTATGTCATGTCTAAGTTGTTTCCTTCCTAGCAAAGAACTCCAGCTGCAATTTAATGTCCTTATATAGACTTTCTTAAAGATGACCGTTGCACCTTAACTTGAAAGACTTGGAGGCCAAGGAGATCTATTGTGAGTTGTCTCCATCACACAATTGGTTCCTCCTCCTTCCTTAGCTGGAACAACTTGCATACAACTTGAATTTTGAATTATGTTCGTTGGTGCCTGCTATTGGTTCAAAACCCGTGACTTCTCCTTTATTCCAACTCAGTCATAAGGTTTGCTACTTCTTCAGAAAAGTGAGTCTTCTGCATAATGTTGTTGATTCTTTCTCAACCATTGTAGACTGTGAATGACTACTTTTCTTCTTCATGGTTGTCTTGCTAAAGTAGGACTTAGTGCTCTCTTCTTTTGAATAGATCTATTGGATCAAGAAAGCTTCATCGAGATAGTGCATCAGTACACTGTTGCATGGTATTGACTGTTACAGATCTTGGTGTGTGCTTCTCGACAGTGTAGACATGTCTATCTTCACTTGATGTCTCAGCATCACATCTTCTTATGATCCTTAAGTCATGTGTAGCTTCTGATATCTACCCCTTGACTTAAACTACCTCCAGAATCATGCTTCTAGTCATATACAACTTATGATATCTGCATTTTGACATAGAAAACATGACTACCCTTCTGCTTCTAGTTTCTTGCTTCTAAAGTTGTACATGCTTCAGATTTGGGAAACCAAGGTCGTAGGCAAACGTGCTTCACGCCTTGTTCTCCAAGCATCTTGATAAGTCACGTTTCTTTGAAAGCACTTAAAGGCAAACCATTAGTAGCAAAAGTCTAACATACTTAAAATTTGTTTCTTAAAAGTTTGTTATCATTAGAACATTCATCTCATAAAGGGTTCTGCGTCAACATTCTCCCCCTTTTTTATGATGATAAACTTTTTCAGAGAGATTTTAAGTTTTTTAGACTTGTTAGGGGCACAAAGATATATAATCAATTAATGTCATGCTCCCCCTTAGTTCATGCATATTTTTAAGTTTTTTATTTCATGAGAGAAGCAAATAAGAAACAAAACATACAACATAATTTTTCATTTCATTAAAAAGAAACTAAATACAGAGAACAAAAGACATTGGCTTAAAGCAAAGAAAAGACAACACAAAAAGAACAGAAAGAAAAGCCTAAACGCCTAAAACTTTGTTCCTAAGTTCCTCTCAAGAAAGGAAGTTGCAAAGAAGGCTAGATTGGTTAAAAGCCTTGCTAGGAAGGAAGATATTCTACTAGAGCAGACTGTGGTTGAGTCTGTCAAGACTCTGTCTGCTGAAGAACTAAAAAGGAAAGCAGCTGAAGAAGCCCTAGCTCCAGCAGATGAGGAAGCTGAAAATGAGGCACTTACTGAAGCTGTTGTGCAATATATCAAGACGCTCTCCATGGAAGAAGAGAAGCAAACTACAAATGAAGGGTTGGAACGAGTAGAGTCTGCTATGACTCTAACAGCAGAACTTCAGTATGAAGAAACTGCCAAGAAGCTTAAGGAGTTTCAGACGATTGAAGTGGAACCAGACACAGACCCTACAGAGCTAGAGGAACTCAATGAAGCACTTTTACAGTCAGCTTTATTGGCAAGTGCTCAAGGCATTGACGTCATCATGGAGGACATAGTAGAAGATGATGAGTCTAGACCTCGGGCTATCTACAGACCCATCACTGCAGCTAATGAGAAGAAGGTCGATGAGCATCTAGCTCAGTCTGACGAGGATAGGGCAAACAAACAAAGAAGTATCTATGGTGAGACTTTGTCTATTTCAATTGAGTCTATGGAGATGCTTATCGAAGATGAACGCTTCAGACGTCATCAACTTGTTGCTCAGTCTTCTCTCTCCCTATCTCACATCTTCAACAAACTCACATCTGACCTGGAACCCAAACCCAAGGCCTTAGACTGGATCATTCGACCCTTTCCAAGTGTAGTAGTTCCAAATGTTGTCATTCAGCCCCTGGCAGACCTAGATGTAAATGTCAAGTATTATCCTGGGTGGAAGAGACATAGAGAAAATGAATGGCAACGGTGCAACAAACAATGGAAGCTCAAGAATCCCTACATTGATGAAGATCAAGCTTTTCTACTTGAGACCCTGGACTATGTGAAGCTTTGGAAGATGGGAGTTCCAAGGATTGATCCCTTCAACTACCCAACATATGAAGTGTTGCCAGAAGAAGAGCTTCATGCTCTCTCATGCTACAAGGAGGAACCATAGTTTCATATCTTTCCTCCACACGCATCTATTCAACCCAACCCCAACTCCATCATTTTTGAGCATACTCCTATTCACAGAAGTGTCTACCCTCCTCAAGCTCAAGTATAGAGACGTCTGGCTTTTCTCACTGATGAGATGCCCTTCTTCGAGCCTATGAATCTACAAGAAATCATGGGTCTCTTAGCTTACGTCAATGTGATTCTACCTTGGAATCATGTTGAACCAAGCCACACCTTCTACATTGAAGACATTGACTTGGACACACCTGAAGAAAGCCCAATGTTCAGTCTATGGGAGCAATCAGATTACAACATGGATCTAAGGATGAAGCTGCAAGCATACAAGGAAGAGATTTGGTAGCGTCTGAATTCTCTTAGGCAGATCCTGAGGGGAGCTAAGAAGATGCCTCATTTCTTTGGCACACAGTTCCATTGTGTTGCCACTCCTCAGACCAAGTTCAAGATAGCAGTAGATAGAATGGTTCCATTATGTCTTGCTAACTACTATAAGGGCAAGGAGAAGTTGGAGGAAAAAGAAGAAGAAGCTCCCCAATGCAATATTAGAGTTCGCAGAGGTCGACCTTTCAAACATGAGATTGAAGTTATCCTAAAGAAGACCAATGATTAATGGACGTTTGAGGATCTGCAAACCATCAAACGCATGAAGAAGTTTGCTGCTCACTACTCTAGTCTGGATCCTGATGAAAAGCCTCCGGCAAGCGGTTATCATCTGAAGATAGGTAGATGCTTTCAAAGCAAAGGTCACCAGGGATTTCTCCCTTCGTCTGATCATTCCAATCTAATACCTTAGAAGTTCAGATTCTGCTATCTGTCTAACAGAGACTACTCCTTCTCTATGTACCTGCCCTACTCAATCTTCATCTTCTCTAAACTTGTCATGGGTATAGTTAAAGATCCTGATGAAGTCATTGAGCCATACAGACCACCCATCAATGAAGAAGTTGTTCAAGATCTGTATGATAAGCTATGGGCAACCAAGAAAGCCTTGCGACAGGCTCTGGAAGATTTGAAAGCTCTTGAAGCTGAGCTGAAGAAGTGGATGAACATTGATGCCTACTTCCACAACAAGAGGAAGTCGCGAACTCCAACTCCCAGTTCCACATCTTCTAACTCCTCTGACTCTGATTGCCCCATTCTTGGTGAACCAGGTTTTGCTTATCGCCATACAAAAAGGGGAGAAAGAAAAGATAAAAAGAAAAGGTAGAAAGGGAGAAGGAAAAAGTATAAAAATGAGCAAGAATAGAAGAGCAATATCTAAGGGGGAGCAGACTCAGACTCTAAAGCAAAGCTAAAGCGAAGCATCATCTGAGGGGGAGTATTTTCATCTCTTTTTGTAATCACTCAGAACACATCTCCTTGATGTGAAAATATTTAATAAGATGAGATGTTTGATAACTTATCAAACTTGTGTTTTTCTCTCATCTTTATACTGCTTTAGGGTTCTAGACAAGTGCCTACGTATGAAGAGTCTAATACTGCTACAGATTCTAATACACAGTACACTCTGTTGTTGAAAAAGGTTTTTCTTTTTATTATTTTGAAAATACAAAATTTAAAACCTAGTTTTATCTCAAGAAAATGTTTTCACTTGCTCTGATTTTACATGATGCATCTTTTCACTTGTACTTGTTTAGCATCATAAAAAAGGGGGAGATTGTTGAGTCATAAGACAAATCAGGACCCTCAGTTATTTTGATTTAATGCAAATAAATACTAAGTTAAAAGTTGCGTCTACAAACAAAAAGTGTTGCATCTGCGTCTATAAGTTACAAATGATAGGCAGACAGACGTTGAGTCTGATAGCATTTAAGGCATAGTTAATGCACTGTCATTTTTTATCTTATGCAGAGAATGTTTGAACATCCTTCCTAGGATCTGTCAAAGTGCAAAGGGAACAAAAAGAAGAGTCAAAGTTTTTGAAGTTTCCCCTTGCCTTAAAAGATGCACCACAGCTGTAATAAGTACTTGTCTGAGCAAAAGCGATTTGACAACTGAAGCAGAAGATATGAAGTGCCCTACAAGGTAGATAAGCAGACTACTTTATCAGCTTTGAGTGACAAGCTGGTGACAAGCATTTAATGCTCACATTTAATGCCCCAACAAACACCCAGCTTTAGACGAAGGTCACACGGGAAGAAGAAGGTCGTTTAGAGACAACAGTTACTTCCTCAGCAAGTTTATATATACCAGAAGTTTTGAAGTGCTAAAGTTACGGAACTTACTTTGAAATATTCAAGCATTCTTCTAAGCCTTCAATTCTTTCTTTGTAAATTCTCTAAGTTGTAAAAAGCTCTCAAAACACCTTGTATACCCTAAAAGAAAAAGACTGTGAGCTTAACTTGTACATCTATCTGTAAGACAATAGCTTAAGTCTGTGTGCACCCTTGTTCAACAAATCTTCTGATGGAGCCTCTAAGTATTTTTCTTACCAAGCCACTACTTTTAGACGATAGCAATTTGATACTTGGGTTGTTAGCTTGGAGAGGCTAGTGTAAAAACTACTTGGGTAGAGCCAGAAGTGGCAGTGAACAATACTTGTATCTTTTGTGAAAGATAGTGGAACTTGGTGGGTTGTCAAGAACTAGACGTAGTCTCAGGGTGAGACAAACCAGTATAAAATCTCTTTGTGTTTATCTTCTCTCCTTATCGTTTATCTATTTGATCTCACCTTGAACTATGATCTGTCTCTTTGAAAAGTTACGTTTGTTTTCATATCAAAACATCGTCTGTCATTTTGTTCTTAAAACCTCGCGTTTATTAACTAACAGACGATAGTCTTTTACAAAAAAACAAAAAGTTTACGAAAATTTTTAAATCACAATTCAACTCCCCTTCTTATGATTTTTGCCTTTACAACTGAAAATTACAGTTTCACAGAAACTGAGTTTAAGCAGAGATCGTCCAACAGACAAAACAGTTTTCTCAAAAAGGGTTTTTAACCAAGAACTTGTGTGTCCAAGGTGTGTAGAACGAACACGGGAAAACTAGTTAAAGCTTTAAAGAGAGAGTATAAACACTTGGTTTTATACTGGTTCACTCAAATTCTTGAGCTACGTTCAGTTCACCTTCAAAAACTTTTGAAGGGTTCCACTAATCAAAAATTGATTACAAAAACAAGTATTCTACCCTGGTACTTCTGGCTACAACAAGTATTCTCTATGCCACTTCTAGCACACACCTTTTAATCTCCCCCTGAGATTAAAACACCCAAGTATTCTTTGATCACTAAGCCACTCCTGGCTTTCCAAACAACAGTTTGAATGAAATACATATCAAAATCAACTCTCACAGAGAGGATATACAATTTAGAACATATTACAAAAACTCTGCAAACCTAAGAAATATCTCTTTTAGCATAAGTATAAATCGTCCAGTGATTTGAGCAAAGTTTCAGCACTTGTAAAATCTGAAAACTTCGTTGTTGATTTCAGTTCTTGATTCTCCTTTTATAGGTTTTAGAAAAAGATCCGTTGTGAATTTCAGATCCATCGAAAAAGTGTTCGTTGTCACACACAGCTGTAGCTTGCTACGTGGCAGCTTGGGTGGGGAGAGAAAGGGGACAAAGGTACTGTCCTTTTCCATGACGTGTTCCACTACTTGTACCACTAACAAAATTCGCAGGGAATATTTGTTATCTATTGAGCTATTTTTGTACACACTCAAATTCAAATGATTAGCATTCAAATCATACAAGGGAAACAGGGAATATTTCAGAGTTTCTAGAAGGTGTATCAACCTCATGATGTGTATGTGTATGAACATGCCTATGGATGTAACCCCCTTCTAATAAAACATTTAATTTAACTATTTAATTTATGTTATATTATATATATAAAAGTTCTAATATATTCTATTTTAAATCAAAAATATAACTACAAAATATCTCTAAAAATTAAAATTATTATCTACTCAAAATATTTTCCCATCCTACAGCTCTGGTCATATCTGCATCCGTTTCTTCTAACTATTTCTCTATTCACCTGCAATTGCACTTCCCTAGAATCTAGGGACAAAATTTACCGGATCAGGCATTTAATTTCTCATACAATTAAAACAATATCAACCATGTTCATTTCATATAACAATTAATAAATCACATAAATAAATCAAATGCAATATGATTTATGCAAATGCAGTTTTGACTCAAATTCATTTTGACCATGCTCCATGGAGACTTCCCCTTTGAGTGTTTAGTAAGAAACTGGCCTACCATTACGCACTGCAATTCAGCTATCAGCCCCTACTAAACGCGAATAAGCTAAACAGAATTAGGAGATCAGGATACCCAGGGAGGCCACCACGACCGCAACTCAGTCCAGTTTCCAGCCACATGTGGAATTGCTAATATTCGTCACCCCACAGACTATATAATCACAGACTATACAGTCCTGTCTAACTTACTCTGCTCACCCCAAAGATTCGTTTCTCATCTGTCAAAATCATTTCTCATGACTACTGTAGTCCCGGTTAGTCAACATTTATTCTTTCTTTTCTTTCTTTTCTTTTCTTTTCTTTCTTTTCTTTTCTTTCTTTTCTTTTCTTTTCTTCTTTTTCATTTTCATGGCTACCGCAGTCCCGGTTAGCCAACATCAATTATTTTTCACTTGAATCTTTGTAAAACCCCCAAAAAGACTCATGTATGCTTATGCCATGTGATAATAATCATAAGTAATTTTAAACAAGCATATAAAGAAACATAAACATTCAACAATTACCATTATAACATTAATATTATACTAAATATCAATTTGGTCATTATTATAAAAATTTACTAAATTACCCTTGCTCTTTTTCTAAAATTCCAATTTTGTGCTTTAAATGTGAAATTACCAAATTACCCTTACTATTTTCTATTCTTTTCGATTTTGCCCTTGATCTTTTCTCAAAATTTCAAATTTATCCCTAAACTTTCTAGAAAATGTGAAATTACCATTTTACCCTTGAATATATTTATAATTCACTAATTTACCCTTAAACTTTTTATAAAATTCCTAATGTGTCCCTACATGTGAAATGACTATTTTGTCCTTGATCTTTTAAAAAATTTCCACATAGTATCCCTTACTCATTCACCATGGCCGAATGGCCTCCAACCAATTCCAATCATCATTTCAACATCAAACAAGCAATTCCAATCAAGAGCAATCCAATCAAACTTCAATCCATCACAACATATCAAAAATTCAAGCAAAAACATGGTTTCAATCATCCATTTCATGGTTCTTGATTCAATCTTCAAATCCAAACTTAAAGGCATGTTTTTACTACTTCCACTTTGTCTAAATTGAAATTAAATGCCAAGATCCTTACCTTGGATCCTTAGTTTGATGGAGAAACTCTTGAATCCACTTCTCCCTTTCTCTTGTCTTTTGGAATTTTGAGCTTTTTATCCTAAATCTCTTCTCTTTGGCCTAAGGTGATTTAAATTTGGTGAAGTTTGGATTGGTTTTTCTCTTGATTTTTAGAAGAAAAGATGAAATGAAATGGAGGGGGCTGTTGTTGGGAACTCACGGGTTTGGGGGTTTTTAGAAAGCTAGCTTGGTAAGTTTTCTTTTGACTTGATTTCTTATGTTTTTAATTAAATTTTTCTCCACCAAATTTAATTGTTGCTACACGTCCAGCAGCTGGTCCATGTGCAGCAATTTTGGCCAAGTTTTTCCAGCCACTTGGACGTCTAAAGCAAGTGCCTTACGTTGGTTTCTAATTGCTTGGTCAATTAGTCAAAAGTTGTAGAATATTGAAGATTTTTCTAGAATGTATTTGGGGCTTTTAATTATCTTACAAACTAATTAGAATTTTAAGAAACTAACACCACCATTAAGTTCCTCACTATCAAAAACATTGGTGTAGTGTCTTAATTATCTCTTAATCAAGGTCTAATTAGCTTAATTTAATTAGATTAGAAACAGTGTGTTGTCAAATTTTGATTGGCTAATACTTTTATTTTTATTTTTCGTAGTTAAATAATTTTAATAATTATTCTAAGTATGTTATAATTAATAGATAATTCCCTAGATGTTATACAAATTTTATCTTAATTTTCTACCTCAGAATTTTATCGTAATAATTTTTCAGAGTTCTAACTCTCAAAAAATTCTAATAATTTGAAATTAGCATTTTAATTTCTCAACTGTATATATTTTAAATATATATTTAATTACCTTTTTATTAGATTACAGTCTAGTCCAAAATGTTACATCGGAAAATTTATCCTGGATAGCTATCTGACACAACTGTCCAGTCAACAAGCAATTCAAACAAAAATAAAGATATCAAAAGATTTAGAAAATTTTTCTGAATAGAATAGATTACAGTCTAGTCCAAAATGTTACATCAGAAAATTTTCCTGGACAGCTATCTGACACAACTGTCCAATCAACAAGCAATTTAAGCAAAAACAAAAATATCAAAAGACTTAGGAAATTTTTTCTGAATAGAACTGTATAAATTTTATTATGAAAATATGTACAGAAAGTTGCTATAAAATACAGTACATAATTTCTCATAATATTTATAGAAAAACATTTACAAACAAATAAAATAAGGATGTTACAATGGATGCTAACTAACTTAGATAAAAGCATTTGTGTAAGTTATTTAGCTCCTTTTGGATGCTCAAAAGAACACAGTATATTGTATACTGGTTTTCACAATATGTTTGGATGCTTGTTTGTTTACAGCACGTTGGACGCTGGTTAGTCACTTAAGAAAACAAGTTCCATATATTGGACGCTAAGAGATATGTTCTATAAGAGTTTAAGTACTAAGATTACAATACCATAAGTAGGTTGGTCAATGTGTTTCCTGTAATACTCAAGTAAACTCATTAGATTATACAAAATTTAATATCATTTGTTATCATCAAAACCATATATTTTGAAGGGTTAGACATCGTCCAATGTCTTTGGTTCTAACAATCTCCCCCTTTTTGATGATGACAAACCATGTTAAATTTTGATCAAGATAAAACATAATCATATATAAAGGTATCAGAGATATATATGACATGATTATGAACTATCAGAAACCATGTTGACAGGGTATAGAATGATGAAAAATGTAAGTACTCCCCCTGAGTCCACATTATTCATTATGCTTATGTAACAGTTTATGTATCAGAGTTAATCATAAAAGAAATATCAGAGTGGATAAACATAGAAATTATCAAACACCTCATACATTAAAGATGAAACAACCATACAAAAGAAGAAGTATCAAAGTGATAAGCTAAAAACAGAGAAAGCATAACATGAGTGTTCTTAAAGAAAATCAAAATTCTTCTTCTCCCCTTTTTGTCATCAACAAATGCAGGGTTTGAAGACAGAATGATGATGAACAACACTGTCACTCAAGGCTGTTGAGGTGGATCTTCTAGTGGTGGTGGTCGTGGTTGTTAGAGTGCAGGTGGTTGAGGTGGTGGTAGTGGTAGCATTGGTAAAACTTGATTCAGAGCATTTAGAATAGGTCTAAGTGAGCTATTCAATTGGACAGTGAAAACACTGCTCATGACTGAAAGTTGTCCAACCACATGTTGAGTGATCAACTATTGTTGTTGCTCCAATTGTGCTTTGATGGATGCGTCTATCATGGCTTGCACTTGCTTAACAGTGAGTGCAAGCACTTGAGTAGAAGGTGTAGCAATAATGAGAGGAGCTGCCCTAATAGGGGACTCACTGGATGATGTTGCAACTGTTGGGGTTAGTTGTGCAGAAACCACCAACTAAGTACTTGGTTCTTTAGTCTTAGGAATAATGTCTAGAGTAACGTCATCATCATTATTCACACTTTTTTCATATTAACTTATATTTTACAATTTACGTTGAGACGAAATTACATTTCTTTATTTTATTTTAAAAATCTAAACCACTAAAAATATCATCTCCTCCAACCTCTTTCAGATATGAGTTTCCTCCTCCTCGAACTCGTTGAGGCACACTCATAGTGGAGTTTGACACTGACGATGGAGGCGCTTTTGGTGGATTTGACGCCGATTTGGGGTTCTAAAGGGGGCAAAACTAGTATTGGGTTCAGGAACCTAAAACTAGTATGATGATGACCTTGACAGTGGAGACTGCAGATAGCATATGAAAGGTGTTCAACAACAAAGCATGACTTGAATAAGTGGTAATAACACAATCATTTCCTCACTTGATTAAATTGTAATTGGTTGTTGGAAGGGTGGGTGCGTGTATTTACAACAGGGCGGGGAATTTGTTTTGAGGGGGGTGCGTTTTGACAACCATAATCTCCCTCACGTCCCTCCTCCTCCATCAAACATTGCAACGGTCGAAGCACAGACGGCGGCGGTGGCAGGACCTCGACTCTGTGGACAGTGGCACCTTCCGCCGGAAAGAAGAACTACGTGGAAGATTTATATTTTTAAAATAAAATAAAGATAGTGGCGGTTTTTAGCCGCCACTAATAAATTAATTATTTCAAAATTTAAATGTTAACAGAACATTAACGTTTTAGACGAAAAATTCAAGAAGGGACCAAACCGATACATTTCGAAAACATAAAGGACTGGAATGAAACTTTTAAAACATTATGTACCAAAACGAAAAAACACTAAAACATAAAGGACCAAAAGTAACATTTAGCCTTTTCTTTATCAACTACATAAAGAACACATGCATATTAATGTAACAAACAACGATCTCTTCATAGATTTCAGAAAACAAACGACAACAACCAACATAATAGCACTCCTACATAGATTTCATAAAACAAACAACAACAACAATCAACATAATAGCACTCATACATATATTTCATAAAATTAAAAGCATTACTACAGAGATTTATCTTCATTAGAGCTAGTTGTCATTATTGTTCCACGCATCAGAGCAAGGATCTCTTCGGCAAATCTTGGTTTACTCACCAGGGCAAGGATTTCTTCAAGAGATCGGCCTAATGTTACATATAACTCAATCGATCCTTTGGAACGAAATTCCCAAAAGATGAAAAACATATTTCCCATATCATTGTCGTCTTTAAGCTTCATACAATTGTACTCAACACAACCATCACCTACATATATAGGTTGATGGTAATAAATGTCAAGTAACATTTTGCTACCTCCGATGCCATTCGTAACTATTTTTCTTAAAGCAGCAAACAACATGTCCTCACTTACTCTAATGAATTTAGGATCATAAGAACATTTAAACAATACTCCCTCAGAAGTTGGTACCACATCACCATCATAATACACAACAACAAGGAATCCCTCCATCATTTTAGCAATATAGTGAATATGAACAACTGGAATAAGCTACCTCGAACCACCATTGATGATTTATATTAGAAGATAAAATGTTCACTCATCAATAAATTATTACAGTCTTTGTACTATTTTTAGAAAAAGCAACGGTTAAGATTGCACTGACTAAATATACGGTTTAGATTGTATCGATCTTTAGGAGGGAACTGTTCAACTGTTAAATAATCATTAATATGGTTGTTCTGCGTAGAAGAAAAAGAAGCGGTCCGGATTCGCCCTAAAAATCAACAATCCACAGCACATCGATCCAACTGTTCACGTGTCAGTCAATAATTAAAATATTAAAATATCAAACATTTAGTAGTCATATTTTTCAATAACTACCTTAAAAAAACAAAAATAAAAACAAATAAAAACAAAACGCACAACGAAATCATAATTTTGTTATGTTATACACCACAAAATTATAGTTTTGTTGTGTAATACACCACGAAACTATGTTTTAATGGTGTATAACACAACGAAATCATAATTATGTGGTGTATTGTACAACAAAATCATAATTTTGTGATGTTTAACACAACGAAATTATGATTGTGTTGTGTTACTGAGGGGTGAAAAAAATTATTATAACAAAAATATGATTCCTCTATATATTTTGTACAACGGACTCATATTTCCATCAAAAAGGAAATTTTAGAATAAAAACTTTTCACCCACATAGGGGTGCGAATAGCAATCTAGGGTGAGAATAGCAAAGTCCAAGCATAATCACTCCATTTATGAAGCCTTTCTTTCATGGGAATTGCTATTCTCACCCCAATGCTTTAATTTTTTTTATTCCCAAAATACACTTTTAACGAAAATATGTTTCTGTTGTATAAAATACACAACGAAAACATATTTTCTATGCATTAAAAAAGGTGAAAAAAATTATGTAACGAAAATACGATTCCGTTGTGTAAATATGTTTCTGTTTTATAATTTTTTTTTCACCCTTTTTACATAACAAAAACGTATTTCCATTGTGCATTTTGGTCAACTAAAATGTGTTTCCGCTTTGTTAAATTTTTACTAAAAATTGTAATTAATTGTGGATGTAAGTTACTTTTTAAAAAATAATCAAATTAATGGTGATGTAAGAAGTATTTTTTAAAGAGTTTAATGGTGGTGCACTAACAGTGTAAAATAGTTTTACACAGTCATCCAATTATAACTCACCGTTTGTATGACTTTTAAGATTTTTTTTAAAATCAACAAACTTACCACACATGGCGGATTGTGATTGGATGACAATGTAAAACTATTTTACATTGTCAGTATATAGTCCTTTTTCTCTTTTTTAAAATCAAAATTAAGTTAAATTAATTAAGATACAATTACCATTTTTAATGGTAGTTAGTATCATATATATTATCTTTTTAAATTGAAATTGAATGAATTATGATAGAAGTTACCATTTATAAAAGTAATCAAATTAATTATTATACGAAATATCTTTATTAATAGTAATCGACTTAAATATGATATAATTTGTATTATAATTAATTTGATTACAATTAAAAAGGGTAACTTGTGCTGTTATTAATTCAAATTTCAATTAAAAAGGTAATGTATATTACAATTAATTTTGTTACTATTAAAAAAGGTAACATGTGTCATAATTAGGATAATTTGTATCGTAATTAATTCGATTTCTATTAAAAAGGTAACTTATACCGTAATTAAATAATTAAAACAATAAAGATAAAAATATACATAATGGAATTGTAATTTCATTGTCTATCTAGGTTTAGATACACAACAAAATTACAATTTCGTTATGTATATAAACCTAGATACATAACGGAATCGCAATTCCATTTGTGTACCTGGGTTTATATACATAACGGAATCATAATTCTATTGTGTATCTGAATTTAAAATGGGGTGTAGAGAAATGGCTTAAGGGCAAGGTCTTTTCATACTTTTTTGAAAAAGATAGGGGTGAAAATAGCAATATAGAGGGTGAAAATAGTAAGTCCCTTCGTTGGTCAGTTGTCTTCCATTAAGATTATTAAGCCCACTAGGCTCCCTTGTGGTAGCATGATTAGGTAGCCTCCAACGGCCCAAAAACAATAAAAGATCCTAGCCATTGGATCATGATTAAGATTAGGACTCGGTTGTTTTCCCCTTGCACCGCACACATGCTCATCTTTACTAATTTAAATATTTGAGTTAGTTATTTTCATTTTTAACATGTACTATTGTTTTTCACTAATGCAGAAGAGTGGAGAGTTGATTACTTTATGCATTACTAGTTGGGTTACCCGTGCGATGCACGGACAATTCTTTTTTTTTTTTTTAAATATATAAGAAATATCTATAAAATATTATTAGAAAACTTTAAGAAAATAAATTGTTAAAATTATATAAAGTTTACCATTTATATTAACAAAATTTACTTATAGATATTAATGTATTCAAGTCTCCAACAAGGGGTAAACAGTGTGAGAATATTTTTGTACCATCTTTTTGAATTTTTTTGTATGTTAAAAATAATAAAAATATTAAAAAATATTGATAAATAAATATAAAGTGACAGGAATACATTACATTTGTGCATCACACGTGTAGTTACGGGTAAGGTGACACAACTCTTATACTAATAGCACCAAAAGTTAATCAAGTTTGATGTCATCCTACCGACTATATTTTTAATTATCACACACCAATACGAAGATGAACATAATATGAAACATAGATTATTTATGTGTCACATGATGCAACTCACAAATAATAAATTTGAGTATGAATCTTTTAGGAATGTTCATATGTATTTTACAGTTAAACAAAACTAATAATTTAAATTACTTGCAATGTACGGATATAATTAATTAAGTAGAGAAGTAATATGATTAATTTTGCTTAAACTTTTCTCTGATTAAACAAATATAAAAGAAATCTCAAATATTTTAACCTTATTAACTGTTTGTTCAATTATTAAATTTTTTATATTTTATTTTTTAAAAAAAATGTAAGATGCACACTATTAATTTTAATATTTGAATCTTTTTAAAATTTTGCCTAAAATAAAATTTTTCAATAATGAAAAATTTTAAAAATTCATATATCATTATTGATGTATTTAATAACAAAAATAGTTTCAGATGATAAAGATATAATATTTAATTATTATACGATATTTACAATTAAAGTATTTGTTACACAATATAAAGATGAATATAAAAGTTTTATCTCATATTATATAATTATTAAGTATAAGAAAATAACTAATTTAAATAATATAAATACATACATTTAAATGACTTAGTTATTTTGAAACTAATATTTTATTATTATTAGATCAAAATAATGTTCATATGATATTTATTTTGGGACATATGAGACACCAACTTTGGAATCTTTGGAATCTTCACCTTCACATCTTCCATATCATCTCTATGTTTCTTTGCACCCTCTCCATTTGTTTAGTCAAAGATGCCATTAATTTGGCGGTCTTAGGAGAAGGTGGTTCACTATCACTTCCGGATGCCATGGCTACAAAACAAAGGTTAGTGCAAACAAATATAATAAAATTGGACCTCAAATTCAGCATCAACGAAAATTACGAAAAATTAAAAGGTGAAGAAAATATAAAGAGAAAATATAAGAAATGGAATATGACGTCACAATCGAAGCTCGATTGATAAGTCTAGGAGGATTCGCCACAAAGAAAGTGTTTCTTTGATAAGAATCTAAAGGTTCATCACAAGAACCAAGAGAGAACTCTCTCACTTAGCACAATGCTAATTTTCTAAAAATGATCAAAGCTCCCTACAAATGTGTTCTAAAGGCCTATTTATACTAACACTAATAAAAATGCTCAAATAACTAAAAAGGTCCAACACAAGTCATAATGGACCCAAACTAAAAGGAAACATCACTAAAAATATAAAATCTCAACAAAAGCCCAAATTAGGCCCAAATTACATAAACTTCTATTCTAATATTTGGCTCCACTTTAAGCTTTTCATGTACCATTCTAGTCTTTTATCAGATGCACACTATTAATTTTAATATTTGAATCTTTTTAAAATTTTGCCTAAAATAAAATTTTTCAATAATGAAAATTCTTTAAAATTCATATATCATTATTGATGTATTTAATAACAAAAATAGTTTCAGATGATAAAGATATAATATTTAATTATTATATGATATTTATTATTAAAGTATTTGTTACACAATATAAAGATGAATATAAAAGTTTTATGTCATATTATATAATTATTAAGTATAAGAAAATAACTAATTTAAATAATATAAATACATACATGTAAATGACTTAGTTATTTTGAAACTAATATTTTTTTATTATTAGATCAAAATAATGTTCATATGATATTTATTTTGGGACATATGAGGCACCAACTTATAAAAAAGGCCTTCTATTTACAACTAAAATAGATGGACGGAATTCCTTTTTATACAGGTGATAAATGAAATTATTAACGAGTATCAATTAGTTAAATTGTCATAAGAGTTTGCAAAACAAATGGTTTTGACTTTAATACATAAATTCTTGGCAATAAAGACCAAGCTATACAGTCAGGCCTGTTGGAGGGTTTAGGGGGCACTAAAGCTCTAATACAATCCATAATATAGTTAGGAATGCATGAGGGGAAGGCTCGAAAATTTCACACTCCATTTCCATTAGTGTACTCCTAATGATGCCACTCACCTAACTACAAAATTACTCAGAATATCAACTGTTAAGATAGAAAAAAAAAAGGACTGAAACAGCAGACCAGGGAATGTCCATCATTGGTGAATAGTGTAATTATATTCAAATGTTGTGATGGAATGAGGTAATTAATTAACATTGTTGAAAGCTTTTATAACTCGAGTAGAGACTTTTACAGATGAATCACAAATTATCCTTGTGATAGAAACATGAAAACCCGAGTATGACTTCGTGCATTATTATCTCTTCACAATCTTCTAGTCACTCGAGATTTTTTTTCAAGTACACATCAGACTATTGAAAGCTCCACACACTAAACTTTAAGCATGCCTTGAGGTTGTTGCTTCTTTTCCTTTCTAACTTGCTAAAGGCTCTTGTTAAATTCTCGAGCACTCTAAAATGGTACACAGTAGAAACATTAGGCCAGAATATATGCTTTACTCTAGTATGATCACAATTGAATTTTAAGATTGAGCTAAACAATATAACATTATGGATTTACAGAACCTAATCGACTTTCAGTGTCTTTTATCAACAATTGTCTGATCAAATCTCTTTCTGTCAAAGGCGTGCCTACATTATCATGTTAGCAAGCTACAGAATAATCACAATAATTTTAAACATAATCAAAAGCTACAGGTTTACGGGTGTAAAGAAACATTTGAAAAATAAAAGGAAAATAAAATCTTAACTTTATCTTTCTCAAGCTTATGAGCTTCAGAAACAAATGTGAAGAAACATATATGCAGTTAAAGGTGTTTGACCTTGACAATTGCAAATGATTTATGGAAAATAATAAGAGAGAAAAATAAAACAGACACAGAAGGCAAACTAATCCTTGGTTCAAGTTATTGTAGGCCCTTGTTTGCCAATATCATAGCCTCTTTAGTTAACAACATGAAAATGGAACAAGAATATCATAATCATGTCAAATTTACAGTAAATTGATTTAACTTTGAAGTTGCAGAAGATTCATACCTGTCATTCATGCATATTAGAACTCTTCCAGCTTCTTCCCTAGCCTTTCCTTCTACCAGACCCCTTACATAATCCTCTAAACTAAAATTCGAGTTATTGTAGGCTCTTGCTTGTCAATACAAAAGCTTTGAAAATATGGTTTGAGAAAGCCAAAACCTTTAGCCCTCCACTTTTAGTAGTCAATGGTGATGAAAATTGCGCCCCTAAGTCACTTAGGTATGCCATGAGCAAAGGAGCCATTGAATATAAGGATTTTTTTTTCAAAGTGGTGACCCTGAATATGCATGGAAACTCCTAGAGGATGAGTGGCAGAGCATTGCTTTGGGTTACACATCTGGTACCACTGTGAGTCTGAAGGGTGTGATATTACATCACCATAGAGCCTATCTCATGTCTCTGAGTGGAGCTCTTATTTGGGGAATGACTAAAGGAGCTCTATATCTTTGGACAGTGCCAATGTTCATTGCAATGGTTGGTGTTACACTTGGATGCTTGCAGCTGTGTGTGGTACTAACATATGCCTTCGCAAGGTAAATTATTGCTTGATGGGTTTTGATCTACATTTATTTGATGCAATTCAAGTAGATGAATCTGAATCCCTCATTAAGCACGTGATTGATGATAGTTTTAAATAATAATGGTGTGATTCACATTTCACATATAAAGTTGATATACTTCCACTAAGATTTCAAAATTTCAAGCTGCAACATAATGTGGACCGTTAATAGATTCATCAAATATCTAAAATATTTCCATTTTAATAGCTTATGCTAATTGTGTGTACATTGTAACCAAAGAAATAAAATTATCGAAGATCCTTAAAATGAAATGCCAACTTTTATTTTGATTGTAGTTGGTATAATGATATTAGATTATATCTTAATTTTGTACGAAGCATGAGAGAGATAATGCAAACCGTGGGGTTTTCCTCATAGTTATTTGTAGGTAGGGTCCTCCAAAGCACAAAAGCATCATCTAACTAATAACAAAAGAGATTAAAAATTAGAAAAGAGAAAGGTAAATAATATAAGGCAAAGCATAAAAGATAACAAACGAAGATCTATGACTATGATGCCATAGAGAAACAGCGAAAAGGGAGTCATTGACCCGTGCGAGATGTATAAGACTATGGATAACATCTTTTATGCTATATAACTTACTTTGGTATAACCAAGACACAAATTCACACATTCTCTTATTACATGCACATGGCATATCCACTGTCAAATATTTCTCTCAGCGTAACCCACTCACATTTTCCTTTTTTTCTCACTCGCAAAACACCTTACCATACGACCTGCACACACGTACAATTAAACTTTCTCATGCTCTCTCTCATTCAATACCAACCTCATGCACAGACGTATTACACACATGGGGCAATTCCATTCACGCACACACTGACTGCACAATTTAACAGCAATTCACATACTTGCTCACAACAATCACTCCAGTGCACAACTCACTTTTTTAGCACTTTTTCTCATTTATTCTACCACTCAAGCACATTCATCTTCGGTATACAGTACAAAGACTCACTATTCCATTACACTCTTCGCACACTCAATAGAATTATATTCCCTCTCTCACACATAAGAGCAAGTGCAACGGGGTTCTTAAAAGTGATGCAAGGTTCTCAAGGCTGCACCAATATTCAATTTTCCCATTCATCAGTTAGTTGAACCAATATGCACAGTATCTTTTATGCTAATTCAATATACTAAATATTGAATGGCTTTTACAAATTGGTTATTGTATAAGATTTGCATAGTTATTTCACTTGGACATGAAACGGTAATGACTTCTTTTTCCAAAAATAAAATTTACAATTGTAGTCAATGATCTCTACCTATGGGAAGCCACCAGCTTGAAAATTGCCAAAACAAACTAAAATATGATAGTAAAATATTTGTCTCAAACCTAAATGCTTGCCATTATGAAGGCATTTTTCCATTGTTCTCAGTTTGTCACCTTAAATATGACATGGTATGAATGACTTACCTTAGCACATGCTCTGCTAATCCATCAAACTTGTCACCAAGTCCTTCAGTGCTTTAATAGCTGTAGATATTGTCATTGGTGCTCCAATTTCAATCCATGTTTGATCCTATCTTATATTTGAAAACTTAAAAAATCCTCATAGATCAATGTATTTATCATAGCCATTTTTGTAATATCCCATCACTACATTACTAACAACAATTTTTATTCAGATTACATTGGCATCCATTAATTTTAATAAGCTCTAAAGCTCAGTTAAACTAATAGGTCTGTGCCAACTATGTTTCTCAGAAGCTAATAACACATGATGCTCGACTTCCTTCAAAAACATACAAATATGAATCTTATGCAACCTCTAAGTTAAATCAATTTACTGTAAATTTGATGAGTATGATATTTGCCTCTTTTGTATTTTCTGAGAATTTTCTGAAGAACAACCTGTAAGTTAACAACTTAACATCTTAGACAATCCAATCTCCCGAAACTGTTGCTGTAAAAGAATGAAAAAAGGACACAATAAAGACACGTATAAAACATTCAAACTTGTGTTTTCTGCCTATTAAAAACACTGCTAACTCTACAAAACAGATTTTTCTGCTGCATCTCCTATCCACATCTTGCCCATTAGTTGCTTGAAACAATGACCGAAAAACTTTCCCCCACACCACTGCCTTGCATTTACACTTTTCAACATACAATACTTCCTCTGCAGTACCGCCCTTGAAAATAAAACATGGTGAGAAAAAAAATGAAAATGCAGTACGTTTGCTCAAAGGTGAAAGATGTTAACTAAAGAAAATCCCGTGTGTGGAAAAAAAACTTCAATAGCATCCCATCAGTAATATCAACACTGAATTAAAATAAAAAGAATTAATAAAAAAGATAACTCATCAGCCCATTAAAAGTTACAACCACAAAAAAGCTAGCTTCCAAAACGCCATGCTCTAATTGAAGTTTATCGAATAATGCTTTGTAAGCATAACTGATGCAGTTAGAAAATGGATATCCAAAATCAAATATAGAGTATAGAATAGAAAAACAAAGTATACATGGAAGAATTAAACCTGACCGGCACACAACAATCTGCCCCTCTGTGATATAGCAAATTTGGAACCTTGCCTTCCCTGTCTTATAGCAAATTTGCCTGTAAAAAATATACCTTTATAATAGCAAAAAGATTAAAAAAAAAAAAGGAATATAAATGATACCTTTATAGTTTACTCAGGAACAAAGCTACATAAAAAAAATAAAAGAAACACCAACATCAATGATAAAAAGTACCCACTTGTAATTGGAACATTCTACCTCCCATCCCAAAAGCTAAGAAGTTGTTTGGTATTGACTCTACCTGTAATTTATCTGAACAGTTTATCTTGTGATTTATGAATATTAAAATCTTCGTAATTTCATTTCGTCTAATTTTATACAATTTAAAATAGCAACATATGCATATTACATTTCATCACGTGTGAGAAAGAAGTGAAAGTCATATTCAAAATCAGTTGTATTAAAAAAATATCTTAGGCAACTTATATAAAAGATACTCCATGGCTTTTAGTCCCCTTGATCTAGTGCTGAATTTCTGATCAAACAGGACCAAATCCTTTTTTGCACCTTTTCTTATCACCAAATCCTAGGCTAATATCCTCTGTTCTTCTAATCTCAATCCATGAAGTCTTGCAAAACCTACTTCAATTTGTAATTTTAATCTCACTATATTATCGGAACAGAATTTGGTAAGTAGCATCAAAATGAAAATCGATAATTTTATGATAATTAAAATTAAAATCGTCAGCGATCATATCTTCTATTTTTATATCCAGTTTTCTAAAGACACGAGAGATAACGCATACCGTGGGCACCAATTTCTCCAAGGCAGCAGCATGTTGTGGGCCTGCAAAAAATTGAAACGAATGAGAAAGGCTAGATAGCGTTTGATTTTAGTTTCCCAATTTTTAGTCTCTCTTCATTTAAAATTAAACAAATTTTTACGACAAAAAAAAAAAATAAAGCAAATTTAAGTCTCGCTTTTAATTTTCTTTTACTTGAAACTCTCAACTTATTGTTTTTATCCAAATATTTAAAGTTTTATGATGTATTTGGGATATGAAATAATTTTAATAATTTAGAAGTAAGACATTTAACGAAAACTATTTATAATTCGAAACATGATCAATTCAATTTATAAATATTTTTAGTGAACAAAAACTCTCAACTTATTGTTTTTATCCAAATATTTAAAGTTTTATGATGTATTTGGGATATGAAATAATTTTAATAATTTAGAAGTAAGACATTTAACGAAAACTATTTATAATTCGAAACATGATCAATTCAATTTATAAATATTTTTAGTGAACAAAATAATAATTTGAGGGTTTTAAGTAAAATCAAATAAACGAAATATTAAATTTGCTTAAATTGAAAAATAGAATAAATAACTTAAAAAAACTTAGCAAATTAAAATCTTACACGATACAAACTAGAGAGATAAAGGACGTTATTAAGTTTTTTATTTTAACTCCATTTTAGTCAAATAAATTTTGTTTTGAAATATGCATTTGAAAACCAAAATCTCACCACCATCATAAAGCAATTCTTAATAAATTAAATTTAAAGGATGTACTTTGAGTGTGCTGTGACCTTTTTTCTTTTAGTTTTATTTTCACTATTTTAATACACCCTTTTTTGAATCAGCAAAAAGGTAATAATATTATAAGAAAGGCACCAGAGGTGCCCAGATTACAGACGCTAATGACCAAAGGAAATGTTAAGAGCCCATGGGAGGTTATAGTATATTTAAATATACCTTATTGACAAAAAACTAATAAAATGTCAAGCTATTGATTATTACATTTAAAAAGTAAAAATACACATCATATACTTGCAAGCACACAATTTTTCAAGTAGTATAAAAAATGATTGTCTCCACATGGACTATATTGGTAATTACCAAAATAGGTTCAATAAAGTTATTTAACACCTATTAATTTAATTTAAATTGGGGAAGGGGAAAAAGATAAAATCGCAATAAGAGAGAAAATTCAAATTAAGCAATAATTGAATGGAATCAGATGAGGAGAGCTTTCTAGGTCTTAGGTTCACCACCATGGAAATTAACGAATTTCTAAAGATTGTCCTTTTTATTATGTTATATTATTTTAAAGGCGAATTCTCCTTATTTGATTATTGGTTCCTTTTAGAATCTCTGCATTTGATTAGATCAATCTAAACTTTCATGACAACTAAATCTAATCAAACCCATTAAGTTTTATGATAATTCAAAAAAAAAAACCCCATTTTGAATCCTTAAGTTCAATTTTAGAGTTTCTAAAACTAAATTTCACTTTTCGGTCCTTCTCTTAATGGTTAAAAGAAAGTGACCAATGATTTTTATATTGGTTCGGTCAACTCTGACTTACATCTAGTACTCATGCCGTAATTTGAGATTTTCCACTAACAATGACAGTTACAAAAAGTGAGCAGATTATGTCTACACATTTGACAACCTCACAAGGACACCCCCTATCTTCTAAATCCTACACTTAGAAACCGAGTGAGCGAATCACAAAAAGCAAATTAATTATGTCTACACCTTTGACAAGCTCACAAGGACACCCCTTTTCTGAACATTAGCTCCCATTACTACACATTGATTTTATTGTTTAAGAATATTTATGTCATTTTATAAATATACATTTTCTTTCATCTCACTTTCTTTAAAATCAAACAAAGGAAGAAGAAATATTTATCTCTCTCTTCGTACTAAACAATTAAAAAAACATCTTATTTCTTCTACTTTCTTTCTTTTCACTTTCTTTTGCTAACAAAACAAAGGGTTAATGTCCATTTCTACTTGGAAAAAAAGAGAGAAAAAAATAGAAAACAAAAAAATGGAAATAACAAATAAATTATAATTAAATCCAACAAATATATATATTTTTTGTCCTAGGTCAAAAATCATGGGTGTCCCCTAACCCACCGAGTCAGAGATTAATCTTACTATATAGAAAACTGTTTAATTTGTATATAAATAGATGGGGAAGGAAAGAATAAAATGGCAAACCGTGAAAAAAAATGTTTTGCATGCACCCATTTTAGACAGAAAGCAATAGAGAAAGTGCCAATTTATCATCAAAACTCAAAAGACATAAATACCTTTATCTAGCTCTCATTTCTACATATTAAAGAGTATTTATGTCATTTTATAAATATACATTTTCTTTCATCTCACTTTCTTTAAAATCAAACAAAGGAAGAAGAAATATTTATCTCTCTCTTCGTACTAAACAATTAAAAAAACATCTTATTTTTCATTCTCTTTATTTTCTTCTACTTTCTTTCTTTTCACTTTCTTTTACTAACAAAACAAAGTGTTAATGTCCATTTATACTTGGAAAGAAAAAGAGAAAGAAATAGAAAACAAAAAAAAAATGGAAGTAACAAATAAATTAAAATTAAATCCAACAAATATATATATATATATATATATATATATATATATATATATATATATATATATATATATATATATATATATATATTGTCCTAGGTCAAAAACCACGGGTGTTGTAACATCCCTAATTTAAGGACCTTAGAAATAAATAATAAAGAGACATCTTTTATGGAATAGTCTTTATATTTAATGGTTAAAGGATACCCTTATGTATTATTAATAATAGTTATCATTTTATAGGAGTTGTCGGGAATGAGATAATAGGATCTAGATGGGAAGCCAAGGTCCAAGGTGAGCTGAGGCCCACTTAGCCCACATACACCACACACTTTATATAGATGAGAGAAAGGAGTGTTAGAGAGAGAAAGAAAGGAAGAAAGGGAAAGGTAGAGAGAAGGAATAGAAGAGGAGAATAAGAGGAAGAAGAAGAAGAAGAAGAAGAAGAAGAAGGAGATGGAGCAGAGATCTGAAGACCTAGTGTCCGGAGTTCATCTCAACATGTCCCGGGAGGTGAGTGCTTCCCCCTAGTTCTTCCCTATCCCCTTGATTAAGGGATTTTTCAAGTAAATCAATCAATTGGAAATGTAATAGAAGTGTTTAAGGTTTGATTTTGTATGCTTGGGATGAGTGGGTATGCCATTGATGGTCATGGAGCTTGCAAATTCGCATGCCCATTTTCATTTCGGCCCAGCCGAAATTTGGTTTAGCTGGGCTAGAGGGCATCAAAATGGAGTATTCAGTTCCAGGGGAGTTTCGGCTCAGCCAAAATTTGGTTCAGCTGGGTCGAAATGTGTCAGAATGGAGAAATCAGCTCTAGGGGGTTTCGGTCTAGTGGGAATTTTGTTCGACTAGGCCAGAAATGTGACAGAATAGAACAAACAACTTCAGGGGAGCTCTGGTTGGGCCGCGATTTCTACCGGCTGGGCTAGAATTTGGTTATTTTAAAATTCTCTTTAAATATTTCCCTTTTTGAATATTTAAATGATTTTAAATATATATACAAATGCAGTATGTTTAATTATAAGATGATTATGTTGTTCTTGAGGTGTTTATATTATGGTAAGGTAGTTGCATTATTGTTGTAATAATAATTATGTTTTGATGAGATGATGTTGATGATGAATGATAATCTTGTATTGTGACCATCCCTATATATGTGAAAAGGGAGTTAGTTATGACCTTTGGGAAGACTTTTATAGAAAAATAGTATACTTGGAAGGGTGAGTTTCACACCAGAACTCTGGCCCACTAAAGCGGCCCAGGGATCTCGCCTAGTGGGATATCTTTCCAAGTACCACCCTTATGTTTTAACTCCGAATTGTGTGTTGGAGTGTTGACAACTACTTCCCAAGAGGTTTAGTAACTCTTTTAGTGTATATGAGATGGATTGTTATCGTGGTTAAGGATTATGGATTGTTGAGATGTATTTGGATACTTAAGTCAGGCCATTGGAGATGGCGAGTACAGAGGTGTCGTATATAAGACTGTAAATGACTCCAAATATGTTTTGCCACTGGAATACAGTGGGTGCACACAGTTGGTGCACAGAAATATTCTGAATGTTCTATTTGCAAAGTTGGTACATACGTGTGCACAGTTGGTGCACAGGCATATGAGTAGGCACGTAAGTTGAGGGTGCTTGGTTGGCTTTCAACTTAGTGCTGGGGGTTTTCACGGTGGCTAACGGGAATGGACCTATAGAATAGATGAGTGGGCGAATCCTGTAACATCCCCATAAATAAAATAATTATGATGATAATAATACTGGTTTTATGGTTCCTTATATTTAGCTTTTTGTGGTATTTTAGTGCAGAGTGTACATTAGAGTAACTTATAGAGTAAGGGACCATAAAACCAGTATTAGCCATATATATATATATATATATATATATATATATATATATATATATATATATATTCCCAAATCCCTTCCCTCCCACACTTAACACACACAAAAACAGAAACTTAGAGAGAGAGAGAGAAGAGAAGAGAGAAGGAGGAGAAAAGAGAAGGAGAAAGGAAGAGAAGAAGAAGAAGGAAGCTAGGGAATCCACAACACCCACTCATCATCCTTAGTCCAGAGGTCCTTGGTGAGTGTTTGTGTATTCTTCTCTATCCCTTCATCTGTTGCTTGGGTAGAGATTGTTGGTGGGTTAAGTTTCTTTCCATGGAAAGGAGCTCCAACCCCCAAATCCTTGGATTTAGTGTGAGAGATGCATAAATCGTAGTTGTCTTGCTTATTTGGTATGAGATTCATCATTAAATTGAATTATTATGAGTTTGGATGCTTGGGTAGCCATAGATGGGCTTGGAAACATGAAATTTCAAAGAAGTCATGTTGCAGAAAATTGCAAACTGGCTTAAACCAAGATTTTAGGTTGAGTTCAATTTCACACTCGGACTAAAGATAATTGAAAGATGATTGGTCTTCTTTAGATAACAATGTTGATAATTGGCTGGATAAATGGTAAGATATATATTAGTCATTATTTATGAGCCAAGAATAAAAGAAAAAGTAGCCATTGACTTGTCAACAAACACAATTCATTTGAAAACTAAGGGCAATGTGTTGCATACAAGTCCAAACCCATTTTTGATTTGCTATAAACCTTTGACACATTCATCCATCCTCAACCATTTTTCCAAACCAAACCTCCATAGAGAAAGAAAAAAAAATCCAGAGAGGCCATATCATCATGGATAGAGAACAAGAAGAGATGCAATTTCTTGGGTTCATTGGCATCTACAAAGAAGCCTCCCAGATCATCCTTCAAGGTCTTGACTCTGGTTCAGCTTTGTACATCATTTTGATGTTTCATTCTTAGAGTCCTTCAAAGGTCTTGACTCTAGTTCAACTTCTATGCATCATTCTAATGTTGTTTTCATTGTAACCTTTGATATTTCATCTAAGTGAGGCCTTCTTGGTGTCCTTAGCACTTTGCTTAGATTGAGGTCTTCAGAGGAAGCTCTAACTCAAAATTCTGACGGGGCTTCATTCAATCTTCTAAGACTTTTCTCTTAATGCAGTGTCGGTGTAACACCCTAAATCCGGATTTACATATATTTGCATTTTAAACTTATTTTAATTTAATAAACGTGTCGCTTCATTCAATATACGGAAAAAGGTAAGGAAAAGATCCTTTAATTATTTTCAAAGCGTGTTAACTAATTTTAATATTTGCAAAAACTGTGAATTTAAGAAAACATAGATTGAAATTTTAGTAAATGTTTAAAACTTTTGATTAATTAAATTTTAATTTTTGAAAGTTGCATTTTCGCTTAATAATTAAAACGTGTTATTTGAATTTGCAAGAAAACCATGTAGCATTTTTCGATCACAAATAAGCATTTAATTTCAAGTTTAGTAGAATGAATAAAACGATATATTTTTTTTAACAAAATATGCATATATATGTATATATGAAGCAATAGTGAGTGACATAATAGAAATGTTTTCCTGAGCAGGAGTAATATACATACTACCCAAAATATATAAAAGCTACATAAGGTGATAAAGTAAGATGACTGAATATATATTTGTCAAAATCTGAAGCTTGGGTCTACCCATTTCTAAGTACATGAGAAAGAAAAGATCCTAGGACTCAGAGCAGTCATCACTAACACCCAACCCTGCATGTTAGACCAACCTCCAATCGAAAAGTGACGAAGCTGATGAAGATAACATCTTTATGATATCCACAGGTACTGCCACTGGTTCCTAAAATAAAAACATAAAGGTGAACTCTTTGTTTCATCTAGCAGACACACAAAACGACTTAAAAAATCACATACACAATCATGCTAACCACCACGATGTGGTTCTCTAATGATCAGACTCGAAACCTATTCGTTTCCACAGCTATTTCTGTAAATTGTTTCACACTGGTTTGCTGCCACCAGACCTCCCAGAACTCAGTGGTCTTACGTAAAGTTAAGCTAGATGACATATTGGGAGTACACTCATTCTCCACGGTACAATGGCAGAGCTCTCACCAATCGATGATGACTCGTAATTTCTATCGAGATTGCCAAGTCGGTTATGTGACTAGCATCACAACTCGGCACCATATATCCCCCAATGACTGCCTCCTTACGATCATCTCCCAGATACCAATTGTGGTCATCTAATGCTCTGAGGATTGGCTCCTCAACACTCTCTTCACAGAGTTTATTTTCTTTCTTCGTTACTTGTGTGTTTCCCGTTGTGCATGGTACAGGTGCAGACGAATTGACGCCGAGCTAAAGGTACCACCTCTACGCTCACATATGCATATATAAATAAGGACTTTTCCTTCATCGCTACATCATAACGATCTCATCACCCCAAGTGATGCGTCATTCACAATTTGACCTTGGTTCACATATAACTCGTAGCTAAAATATCTCACGCGACTTTCTTACATTCTTGAAGTTCCAGAGATTCGCCGTACTCTTGTATCTTCCTAGTACGACTCTCAACTCACATAAGTCACAGTGTGTTATATGTTTTTATTACGTTTTATATATTCCTTACCTTCTCAAATGTCTTATATATGATTTGATAAAAGAAAGATATTTATACTTACCATTATTCCTCCACGCGAAGGTCCTAAATTCTTTTCTATGTCCAATGAATAAAAGAAAGAGTTCATTTATTAATTTGTATTTAATAAATTAAATGAAAATAAAATAAAATAAAAGTCTCTTAGATCATTTAAATGTTCTCACTATACAAGTTATATTTATCTTTGAATAGCAATCCTGCTATTGACACTAGAAATCAATTCTAGTTACTACAAGTACTCGTGTCAAGTCTTATAAACACATCACACCAACAAACAATTTCACCACAAGATTCAAACTACAGTCAACTGACCGTATCACCAAAACAGAGAAAATTACACTTTCAAATATCAAATACTTAAGGTTTTCCTCCCTGAGACTTGAATGAATCAATCATAATAGTGGTTGTATTCTATCAATTATCTCACATAATCAAAATATTAATTGAAGGTAAAATGGCAAAAATACAAGTGTTAATAATCACATTTGATTATTTAGTCAAATTTTCAGTGGCAGTACTGAATGTGAGCTCTCACTGAAACAAGCAAATAATCTCAGAATTTAAAACTTTTTGTATCAAATCAAAGCTCTAGAAATATAGTTTACAGAAATGTATCCCACTTATAAAATCAAAATCTAGAAATTTTTTATAAAATTTTCTAATTCAGCAGCCCTGGATTTTGAGTGCTCACTAAACATAACTCAAAGAAATGTAAATTTCTCCCACTTTCCAAACTCTTTTTGAGCTGAACATTTTAAAGTAGAAAGGTAACATATTTACCTTTCTAAAAATATAACCCTTGATCATAAATTCTTTTCTTACTATTCCCAGTAAATTTATTTCTAACAGCCTAAGTTTCAGACTCAAAATAGAGCTGAAAAACCCTTGCCCTGTTTCTTTTTAAAAAGTTAATTTAGAAATTGGACATTATAATTGTTGTAATTTATATGGTTAAAAATATTGTTTTGTCTACTTTTTAATGGTGTAAAAAGGAAAAAGAAACATTAAGTACACAAGTGGAAATTTGAGAAAAACCGAGACATATTCCAGGGAAACTTGAAAACAGAAATACCATTTTGAGAGCCGTGGATGAACCCCGAGATGAGGTTTTATCTCCAGGGTGTCAAAATTAAAGTTGATCCATGTCGTGTCTATTTTCATTAAAAACAAATTTTGTGAAAAACCAACGGTTGGATCTTCCAAAAATCACAAAATCGTGGGGGCTGTCCAGAGCTGGACGAACCAAACTGCCACTGCCACTTTGTTTTATGGTTTGATTTTAACATGCAAAGCTTACCAAATAATTTCAAGAAAATTTGTGCATAGTCTCCTTTGTATTAGGAGTCTTCCCAATCAATTTCAAAAGTCAAAACACTCAAGGACAGTACATGCAATCCCCCACACAGCCACTGCCAAAGAGTTTTCCAATCCATTCCATCAATTTCTCAAATTCAACCACCAAGCAAAACACAACACAACACAGTAAAAGGGGCATACATGCAAGTTGTGGTTGAGACCCCTAACCCTCAACCACATTTCAATAGAAACAAGAGAATCTCCAAAGAGTCCCCCTCACCTTGGTTGATGCTTGGCCGCGGAAGGAAGAGGAAAGGAAGGGGATGAAGAGAGTTTGATGCTAGAAGGATGGGGATGATAGCCTAGCTTGCATGCAAGGTTCAGCACATAGCCTTGGTTCCTTTTCTTCAATGGGGGGTTTCAGCCAGAGGAGAGGAGAAGGACAGAGAAGAGAGAAAATCAAAAAGGTTTTTGGTGTTGTATGTTGTTGTTGGGTGCGTGTGAGTGAGTGAGAAGAGAGAAAAGGGGATTTTTGACTTTGAAAACTTAGTGATTAAGTTAGTGGTGGGGGTGAGAGAGAGATTGCGGTGAGTTTTGGTGATGGGTTAGGATTAGGGAACTTTGGTTACTCAGTTTAATTTACACAATGTAATTTTACACTGTGAAATTATAAAGAGATGTGTTTAAAAATTTTAAAACTTAATTTCAATAATCTAATTAATTTTTATAAAACGTCTTGTAATGAAAATTTTTCTAGTTGCTCGAATAAAATTGTCTCTGTAAAAAAATTGTTTACAGATAAACTTTATAAGAGGTAACTTGAATTTAAATACGTATTACACTGTACATAACTAATAAATAAAATAATACAGACAATTTAATTACACCAAATTTTATAGATAATCTATACAGAAAAATAACTATAGAGAATTAATTAGATAGATTTTAATTACCGAGAATGTTATATTTTTTGATTTTATAAATGTTTTTCCTATTTGACCATTATAAAGAAATATTTATATGATTTTATTTTCCTTCATTTTTTTTATTTACTCATTTAGTCACTAATTACATTTACTTACTCAAAATCTATCTTATTCTTATTTAAAACAAACAATTAGATTCTCATTAATTCTAATTAACTCTCTCGCGTTCCTACTTACTGGGTTGCAATTTTCGGAGTGTTACAGTCGGAACATCCTTTTGGAACCTATTTTGAACTCCTCAAAATACTTGTACTAATTTGTTCTTTATATTTTCAATTGAAACACCTAGCAGATATGTTAGCTTGCATAGCTTTCCTCAACCATTCTTATAATTTGTTTTACTAATGGTTTGTCATAATTAAAACTTGGGGTCTGGATTCAACATTATTTGCTTTACTTTGGCCTCCCTTTATTAGTTGCAGATATCTCATACTATAGACAAATCCTGTGACGGTAAAGTTCATCGAATGTGTAAGGAGATAAAGCATGCTTTGGTCTAATAAATAATTAATTTAATATCAAATCAGTTGACAAATTATATGGTGGAAATTACCCATTATAATGTTTTTAAGATAGCATGGTATAGTAACATCAAAAGTAAAAGAGCAACTATAGTTTATAGGCAAGCACTTTTGTTAGTTTTTAATTTTTTCTTTTTTGCACTAGTTGAAATACTTGTTTGACATTATTAATAATATTTAGTAAATAAATTTTTTTTTGGTAACTTGTAGTATTTTTTGAGACACTACTTTAAATAATTTTTTTCTTTTAAAGCTAGCTTTTAACTTCTAATATTTTATATTTTATTCCTTTTTATCCTTAAAATATTTGTTAAATTTCCTTTATCTCACTAGTTTACAATGTTTTTAAAATCGGACCGGTGATTGAACCGGTAAAGATACTGGTTCAAGGTTTAATGGTTCAACCGTGGTTGAACCAATATTAATTAAATAATATTTTTTAATAGAAAACAATGTAATTACACCATAATGTTGCACCATAATAATATATAAAATATAAATTATTATTATGTTTATGTTTGAAGTTTTCTTTTTTGTCCGTGAAGAATTATTATTATGGTTTAAAACATTAGAAACCATTTTAATTTATTAGTTATTATAGAAAGCAAACACCTTAAATAACTGAAGCAAGTAACCATAAGTGCTTTGCTTGCACCACTCATATATGACATGTAAAACTGCACCTAAAAACTAATTAAAATCAAATATAAAAGTAATAAGCTGTTGCATGATTAGATGAACCGTCTTAGCCTTGGAAATTGAGATACAAGTACAACTGTAATACACTAAACATTTCCTCTCTCTTCGTAATAAATTTTTATACGCATTTCATTTTTTCTCATCCTTCAACAAACTTTCTTCTTCCTTCTTCCAAAGTCTCTTTCTCTGTCACTCTTTCTCCAAGTGCAGAAGCAGAAACGAGAGATGCTGTGGAAGTAAGAACTTGGATCGACGAAGGCTTCAATTTAAAGTAGAGCTTTCGAGTTGGGATCCCAATTGTAGGCCACCAAACAACCAACTTAGAAATGTCGAAAGTGCGTCGGAGAAGAAGCGAACTACCTCGTGCTGGGATTGCAAGCATTCTTTTAGAACTAGTGAAAACCGGTAAACCACCGGTTTTGTCCAGTTCTTACGATTTTAGACCGGTTTAACGATTTTCCAGCCTTTTTTTTCACATCCGATGTTAAGGGTCTATTGGACCGGACATAAGACCGATTTCCGGTCAAACTGGTCCGGTTCTGAGAACAATGCTAGTTTGTATCGTGTAAGATTTTAATTTGCTTTTAAATGATTATGAGTTTTTAGTTTCCAAATGCATATTTCAAAACAATTTGTTGAACTAAAATGAAGTTAAAATAAAAGACTTAATAACATCCTTTATCTCACTAGTTTGCGTCGTGTAAGATTTTAATTTGCTAAGTTTTTTTAGTTATTTTTCTATTTTTTAATTTAAGCAAATTTAATATTTCGATTATTTTATTATCTTTCAAATTATAAATTGTTTTCGTTAAATGTCTTACTTCTAAATTATAAAATTATTTTGTATCCCAAATACATCATAAAACTTTAAATATTTGGATAAAAATAATAAGTTGAGAGTTTCAAGTAAAAGAAAATTGAAAGTGAGAGTTAAATTTCCTTATATTTATAAATGAATAAGTCCATTTGTGTTCTTATTACTCCAGTCTCCTCACTCTCCCCTCACATTCACTCTCGTTTGAATACTCTTCATCTCATGAAATGTGTAGTTCACTCTCCTAACATGCATCTGGTTCTACTACTTTTCCTAAAATTTCTCTTATCAATTTTTGTAACGATCCACATTTACAATATTTCTATAACTACCTCCATTCACTTATTTATCTAATGCCATTTCTTTTATTAGTTTTTCTAACTCTATTTTTTAATTCCAAAGATTTCTCTCTTTCATCAATAATTTCAAATCCTTAATTTAATTTACTTTTTAGTTTTTGAAGTTAAATTAAAAAAAATTAAAGTTACATCGTTACATCTTCCTTTATCTTTTTTTTTTAATTTTATAGTTTCTAATTTCTTTTATAATTTTCTCTTTTTTAAAATTTCTTTCAATATGCTATATAGTTCTTTTTTTCTTCTTCAAATTTTATAGTCTCTAATTTTTGGGCTTTTTTTAATATTTCTTTTATTAGTTCTTTTAACTCTTTTTTAATTCCGAAGATTTTTCTCTTTCATCAACAATTTCAAATCCTTAATTCAGTTTACTTTTCAATTTTCAAAGTTAATATTAAAAAAAATTAAAGTTACATCATTACATCTTGCCTTATATATATTTTTTCTTCTAATTTTATAGTTTCTAAATTATTTTATAATTATTTTTTTAAAATTTCTTTTGATGTGCTGTATAATCTTTTGTTTTTTTTTTCTTCAAATTTCTTTCTATTGACTATATAAATAAGGTAGTGAAAATTTGAATAAGCTTGTGCATTGCATGGGCTAAAATACTAGTCTATTTATATAAAAGAAAAGAGAACCCTCACTTGTCACATGTTACTCTCTCATACAAAATTTTCCTTCCAAAACTTCTCTTTCTTCCAACTTTTCTCTCTTTCTTACTTTTTTGTTTTACTTTTTTATGATTTTTTCATTTTTATTTTTTTTCTTTTCTATTATCTACATAAGGAAATTTGGTCTTTGCTATTGTCATTATTTTTAACATGTACTATTTTATGCTTTTTATATATTTATATTATTATATTAGTTATATTTTTATTACACTACTGCTTTATATCTTTTATTTATAAAATTTTATATTTTAAAATCTTTAATAAAATAATATGCTCAATAGTACATAAAAATATATTATTATTTTCTATTTATGTAAAAGAAAAGAGAACCCTCACTTGCCACATATCACTCTCATAAAAAAATTTCCCTCCAAAACTTCTCTTTCTTTCTAACTTTTCTTTCTTTCTAACTTTTCTCTCTTTCTTACTTTTTTTTGTTTTACTTTTTTATGAGTTTTTCATTTTTTTTTCTATTATCTACATAGGGAAATTTGCTCTTTTCTATTGTCATTATTTTTAACATGTACTGTTTTATGCTTTTTATATATTTATATTATTATATTAGTTATATTTATATTACACATTTTATATCTTTTATTTATAAAATTTTATATTTTTAAAATCTTTAATAAAATATATTATTATTTATATTAAATGAATGATAAATTTATATAATTACTTATTCAAATTAATTATAATTTACTAAATAAAATTTATATTAATTAGTTAACATATTTACTACAAAATAGTATTTGGATTCTATGTTTTATAACTTTATATGTGAAGATTATATGTTTTATATATTACTGTTTTGTATCTTTTATTTATAAAATTTTATATTCTTGAAATATTTAATATAATAATATGCTCAATATTACATAAAAATGTTATTATTTATATTTAATGATAATTTCTTTAAATTAATTATACAATATTTACCTGAGACTAAAAGTGAGGCCAATATGAAATATAAAAATATTAATTATGATATTCCTTACGTCCTAAATTGATTGATGTTTTAGCATTGAAATTTTTTTTCATATTAACTTATTTTCTCAGTTCTCAATGAGATATTAAAATATTTATTCCAAGCTTTTCCTCTAATGAATACTACTGTTATAAAAGACTTAATAATTTTTTCAATTGTTTCTTATATAATTTTTTAAAATTAGAAAACAAAATAAAAATAAAATAACATTTATATAATTAAGAATATAAACAGAAAACAAAAATAAAACATTTTCTTAAATCAAATAGTCTCTATAAGCAATAAAAGTTTTTAGTATGGTTGTTCTTCTTATAATGGGAGCAAGGTGGAAACTTGCTTTTCCAACTTTCTCTTTTCTTGTTACCTTCTTCCTCCTTCTTTTCCTTCCCTGTCTTCCAACTAAATGGCTTTTTTCCAAAAATTGCTTTAGCCTTGGGCTTTGCCTTTGGTTTGTGCCACAAGAGCACCTTCAACATTTTCTTCCATTCTCAGATATTTTCTTTATTCAATGGCTTGCAAAGCATTCGCAAGCCTTGCAATTGATATTTGAAATATCTTTATTTTCTTCTAGAGAGGAGATTTTTGACTCAAACCTCTCTGGAAGACAAACCGAGATTTTCCCATGACATGTTGATCAATTATTTCCTCACCAGGTAATTTGATTTGTCTAACCACCTTCAAGACTCTTTTAGTAAAATGTTTAACAAATTCACTTTCTTTCATTTTCACTACTTCAAACTCTCTCCTCAAGTTTAACACCTGCATTCTTTTTGTTATTTCACTCCCTTGAAACTCCTTTCGCAACTTATACAACACTTCTTTTTCAATCTCAAGAGTTAGAATCTGGATAAATACATCATGTAGTGTTGCTTATATAATGGCAAGTGCTCTACCTTACTTTGTCTTTGTCGTCATTGTGACTCCTCATGTGAGCTATTATTGGGTTTTCTGGTAATGGAGGTGGATTACTTCCATTTACCACTATATCCCACAAACTCTGAGCTCTGAGATAATTCCTTATTGTTGCAGGTACAAATGATAGTTTTCACCTGCAAATATAGGAGGTGGAGGTAAAGAACTACTGTTGGAAGCCATTTTTGTGTTTGAAGGTTTTTTTTTTTTTTTGGGTTTTTTGTTTGGTTTTCTCTCACTCTAATTTTTTTTTGTATATCTCTTTCATAACCTCCAATTTTCTCTCCTTTACAGACTCTTAAAGATAAATGAAACTTTCGATACCATGCGAAGATTGCATATGAAACAGAGTATAAGGTTGAACATAAAAGGCTATTAGACTATGCTATGAAATTGATCAGACTATACATCAAACGATGCAACAGAGTGATTAAACTATGCAATCAGACTATAAGATGAGGTAGAAAGACTACATATAATAGATGATGTAGGAAAATAAAAGGTTGTGAATTATAAACTAGAAACCTCACACGAAAGGGAGCAAAATTAACAATTGATATATTTCAGTTGCGCATTCATATCAAGAATTAGGACAAGTGCTTAAATAGATAAACTGTGAATCCCCCCCTTATTGGGCAAAACAAAAAGCACTCACGATTAAGCTAAAAGAGAAAGCACCATTAACATGCATCTGCAACTTGCCTTTTCTAAGCATAAGCAACCTTTTACTCAAATTTACAAGTAACTACAAAAGCTAAACATATATACAATTAGATAAAATAAAAATTGCAAATTCTCATAAGAAAGCACCAAGAGCGAATGTTCTCCCTTTCTCTTTTTCTTTCTTTTGTATGTGGTTTTTAAAGCAAAAGAAAACTAAGACCATCTCAACAACATCTTTGCTTTTCCTACATTTTTTCATTTCTATTTCTAAGACAAAGAATGATAACATCCACTCCTATTATCTGCCTTGCAAGTAACATGCAAGATGTCAAGAATGTGTATTAGTACAAGGAAATAGTGTCAAGAAAATATAGGGTTGCAATGGTTTAGTTTAATCTAACAACAAAATGTTAGAATAGAAGACAATTGGATGGTGTCCAACCCTTTAAAATCTATAATTTTGATGATAACAAATGATATTAATTTTTGTGGAAGCTAATGAGTTTACTTAAGTATTATAGGAAACACACTGTCCAATCCTCCTATGATATTGTAATCTCAGTACTTAAGCTCTTATTAGAACATATCTCTAAGCATCCAAATATATATATTTGGAACTTGTTTTACAAAGTGACTAACCAGGGTCCAACGTGTTGTAAACAAACAAGCATCCAAACATATTGTGAAAACCAGTATACAATATACTAAGTCTATTTAAGCGTCCAAAAGGAGCTAAGTAACTTATACAAATGTTTTCTATATAAATTAGTTAGCATCCATATGCATGTCCGTACACATATACACATCATGAGGCTGATTCATGTTCTAGAAGCTCTAAAATATTCATTGTTTCCCTCGTATGTTTTGAATGCTAAGTGTGTACAAAAATAGCTCACTAGATAATGAGTATTCCCTGCAAAATTCGATAGTGGTACATGTAGTGGAATGCGTCATGGAAAGGACAGTACCTTTGTCCCCTTTCTCTCTCCACTCCAAGTTGCCACGTAGCAAGCTACACTTGTAAGAGACAACGACCACATTTTTCGAAGGCTCTAGAATTTACAATGGATCTTTTCTGAAGACATCAAGCACTGAAATCCTTAACGAAGCATTATGAATTTTCCTAGTGTTGAAACTCTACTGAAACCTCTGGATGATCCATACTTATGCTTAGAGAGCTACTTCTTTGCCTAGCAAAGTTTTGTATTATGTTCTTTATTGTATATCCTCTCTGTGAGAGTAGATTATGAAATTGTGTTTCATTTAAACTGTTGTTTGGAAAGCCAGGAGTGACTCAGTGATCAAAGAATACTTGGGTGTTTTAATCTCAGAGGGAGATTATAGGTGTGCCCGAAGTGGCCTAGAGAATACTTGTTGTAGCCAGAAGTGGTAGGGTAAAATACTTGTTTTTGTAATCAGTTTTGATTAGTGGAACCATTCAAAGGGTTTGAAGGAGAATTGGATGTAGCTTAAGAGTTTGTGGTTGTATTATATACCAGAAATTTCCATTGAATAATATATTTGAATAAATTTATTCTTCAAAATTAAATGTCTATGACATTATTCCTCATACAAATACATGTTCCATTGCATCCCTCCATATAATTGGTTTAAAATTAGATTTGTTTTGATTTTAGATCAAACTAAAACCATTGCAACCCTAAATTTTGTTGACACTATTTCTTAATACTAGCTAATACAGATTCCTGACATCTTGCATGTAACTTGCAAGGTAGATAATGGGAGTGGATGTTTTCATTTTTTGTGTTAGAAAAGAAATGAAAAACCAAAGAAATGTAGGAGAAGCAAAAACATTACTGAGGTGGTCTTAGTTTTCTTTTCCTTTAAAAACCAATTACAAAAAGAAAGAGAAAGGGAAAGGTAGAACACTAGCTCTTGGTGCTTTCTTGTGAGAATTTGAGATTTTTATAGTTAATATTAAATGTATGTTCAGCTTTGTTGAGTTATAAGATGAATCAGGTCCCTCAATAGTTTTGAATTGATGCAAATAAAAATTAAGTTAAAAAATTATGCCTGAAAATGTTATTAGACTGAAGCGTTGTATCTATGTCTAATGGAACAAACGATAGACACTAAATCTGAGAACATTTAAGGCACAGTTAATGCTTTGTCATTTTGATCCTCTATGCAGGGAATGTCTGAATATTTGTAAAGGCAAAAGTCACAAGAAGGGGGGTTGAATTGTGATTTATAAAAAAATTTTGCAAACTTTTATAAACAAAGTGTAGCGTCTGATCAGTTATAGAAGTTTTAAGAAAATGTTTCAACAGACAATAACTTAACAGATGAAAGCCTTTTAAATGAAACAGGTTTTAATCACAACCCAAAGTCAGTTCAAAGCAGTTATAAGAGATGTAAGACAAAAAAAGACAACACAGGAGTTTATACTGATTCGTCTCACCCCGAGACTATGTCCAGTTCTTGGCAAACCACTAAGTTCCAATAACTTATCATAAGTTACAAGTATTTTTCACTGCCACTTCTAGCTCACCCAAGTAGTATTTCACACTTAGCCTCTCCAAGCTAAAACCTAAGTATTCTTTACTACCAAGCCATTTCTGGCTTTAAAACAAATCACTAGATTTGTTTTTATAAAGGCGCACAGACTTTAGAGCTATCGTCTTACATATGGATATACAAGATTAAGAGCTAAGTCTTTTTCTCTCAGGATGCACAAAGTGGATTGAGAGCTTTTTTACAAATAGAGCCTTTACAAGATAAAGAATGAAGGCTTGAAAGAATTCAGTTAGTGTGTTGTTCTCTATTGCAACACTTCAAAAACTTCTTCTATATATAGACATCCTGAGGAAGTAACCGTTGTCTCTAAACTGTCTTCTTTCTTGTGTCTGACCATCGTCTGAAGGAGCGTGGTTGAGGGCATTTAATGCGAGCATTAAATGTTTGTCACCAACTAGTCATTCTGAGCTGATAAAGCATTCGACTTATCTTTCTTGAGATATACTCCAAATCCTTCTGCTGCAGTGGTCACATCGCTTGCTCAGACAAGTACTAATTGCTAGCTGTAGCGTGTCTTTTGAGGCGTAGGAAGCTTAAGAAACTTTGACTCTTTTTTCTATTCCCTGTTATGCACTTCGACAGATCCTAGGAGAATGTTCTATGAACATTTCCTGCAAAATAGATAATAAAATGATAGTGCATTTACTATGTCTTTAAATGCTTCTTCAGACTAAAGCATCTATCTGAGTATCATCTGTATCTTATAGATGCAGATACAACGTTTTCGTCAGTTGGCATTTATAAGACGCAATCTTTTTACTTAATATTTGTTTTGCATATAATCAAAATAATTGAGGGTCCTGATTCGTCTTATGACTCAACAATCTCCCCCTTTTTGATGATGCCAAGCAAATATTGTAAAAAGGTGTATCAGAGCTATAGAAAATATTAACTATAAGCTTAGAATTTAAACAGAGAGAAAAGAAGACTCAGGTTTGATGAGTAATCAAATAACTTGTCTTATTGAAAGAGTTTTCACATTAAGATAATGTGTTTATATAGATAAAAAAAACTTTTTCTTTTTCTTGGCCTCCCCCTTTGGTGTAGCTCCCCCTCAGATGTAGCTTTATCTTCATTTCTTTTTACTCTTCCCTTCTCCCCTTTTTGCATGGCGATCAGCAAAACCTGGTTCCCAAGGAATGGGACCGTCAGAGTCAGAGGTATTAGAGTCAAAGTCTGATGATAGCACCACAGGGGATCCTGGTGGAGTGGGAGTGCGTCTACGGCGATGTCCATTGAAGAAGGCATCTATGTTGATCCACATTTTGAGCTCAGCCTTGAGAGTTTTTCTATCTTCCAAAGCTTGATGCAAAGCTTTTTTGGTTGCCCAGATTTCAACATACAAATCATGGACTTCTTCTTCAGAGATGGGAGGTCTGAATGGTTCAATGGCCATCAGATCATCTTCTGGTTCTTATACAAACCCCAGAATAAGCATGGAAAAAAAGAAGGTGGAATATGGCAGCTGCACCACAAAGGAGAAGTCCCTATCAGATGGATAGTAGAAGATGGACTTCCATGGCATGATGTCAGAAGGGTCAGATGAAGATGGGAAACCTTGATGTCCATGGCATTGATAACATATTCCGATCTTCAGATGATACCCATCTGTAGAAGGCTTGTCATCAGGTTCCAGACCAGAGCATAAGGCATCAAACTTTCTGATGCATCTGATAGTCTTTAAATCTTCAGACGTTCTTTCAGCAGCAAACTTCTAAAAGATGGCGTCAGTCTCCCTTCTGAAGGGTCTGCTTCTTCGCACTCAAATGTTTCTTTGAGGAGCTTCATTTTTGTCTTCAGTTTTCTCTTTACCCTTATAATTCAAGATTGGAAGTATAGGAATAACCTTGTCCAGAGCAAGCTTGAATTGGGTTTGTTTTAAGGCCACACAGTGAAATTGTGTGCCTAAGAAGTGAGGCATTGTCTGTGCTCATCTTTGGATCTGCCTGAAAGAGTTTTGCCTCTTCTTTATTTCCTCCTTGTACGTCTGCAGCTTCATATGCAACTCTACATAGTAGTCTAAAGATTCCCACAAATGAAAAGTTGGACTTGCTTCCAGATCGTCCAAGTTAATGTCTTTAGAATAGACAAAATGGTCTGGCTCAACATGATTCCAAGGGAGAATCACATTGAGGTTGGCTAGCAGACCTATCATTTGTTGAAGGTTGACAGGCTCATAAAAAGGTACCTCATCAGTGAGCACTGAGAGCCTTCTCCAGATGGAGGCTCCAGGTGAATAGTTGCGTCCGCCACGCGGATTATGCTCGAAGATAATGGAGTTTAGGTCTGGTGACCTTGTCTGTCGAGGAGGAAAGATTCTGAAATGAGGTTCCTCCTTATAACATGAGAGAGCATGTAGTTCCTCCTCTGGTAGGACTTCGTAGTTGGGAAGAATGAAAGGATTGATTCCAGGGACGCCCTTCTTCCATAACTCGACAAAGTTGATGGAATCAAGCAAGAAGGCTTAATCCTCATCTGTGCAGATGCCTTTTCATCTCCATTCCCTATTACAACATTCCCATTCATTGACTCTGGGATGCTTCCACCCACGATAGTAGTGAACATTGACATCGAGGTCTGATGGTGGTTGCACTGGAGGAAAAGGGATGTTGGGGCTGCGTCTGATAATCCAGTCATAACCTCTATACTTTAGAGCAAAGTCTAAAGCTAGACTTCCATAAATGTACCCCAGTGAAAGAGTGGCCTTTGCAGCGTACCTCCTGCATCTGAACAGCTCATCTTCAGTCAGAGTCTGCAACTCTTCATCTGTCTGAGTCTGAGGTGCAGAGGAGGGTTCAAATGATGAGCTATCATAGATGACCATCTACCTTGAGGTACGGTTTGTGTCTGATTGTGCTAAGTGCTCATCTACTTGTCGTTCATCCTCTTTAGTGACTGATCTGTAGATGGCACGTGGGCCAGAATCATCAGTCTCTATAAGATCTTCTCCAATTTCTAGACCTTGTGCACTTGCTTCTAGAGCATATTAGAGAAGGGCTTCATTTAGCTCTTCGATTTCAGCTTCGTCTGCATCGTTATTGACGATGAGCGTCTGAAGCATCAGTTATTTATTGGCCTCTTTTGCAGATTCAATTTCTGCTATTTGAACTAGGGCAGATTCAATTCGCCCTAGATCCTCCATGGTTGCTCTCTTCTGTTCTTCCTCAAAAAAAGTCTTAATAGACTCAAGAACAGCCTCTGCCATGTCAGCATCTTCCTTAGCTTCGTCTATAGGGACTGAAGCTTCTTCATCAGCCTTCTTTTTCAGCTCTTCAGCTGATAGAGTCTTCACGGACTCTACTACAGATTGCTCTAACTCAATCTGTTCTTTTACTTCAAGGCTTTTGTCCAACTTAGCCTTTTTGGCAGCTTCTTTCCTTGAAAGCTCCCGAGCTTTCCTGGTGGCTGCTACTTCCTTCTTGTTGGCTGGAGGAGGAAAAGATGAGGTTTTAAGTTTGGGTGAAGGCTTAGGTTTGGGAGAGGTGTGAGGTTTGGGTTAAGGAGAGATTTGGGGCTCAGAGGTAGGTGCATCAAGAATCTCAACATCTGATTCTTGAGTCTGGGAGGGTACGGGTTGAGTTTCGATTTGAGGTGTTGTTTATGTTAGTTCAGGTGAGGTGGTGAGTTTGGCTTTGGTGATGATGCAGATTTTTGTATCTCTGGTGAAGGGCTTTTTGAGAGGTGGTTCAGGGATTGGTTTAGATGGAGTATCTGAAGCCTTTCTCTTTAAGGGTGAGGGAGGGTCTGAGGATAGTTGTTGTTTTGGCTTTTTGGGTTGGTCATAAGGAGGTTGGGTGCATCTGGTGGTTGGTTTTGTCTGTGGGGGTTTGGGCTTAGGTAGTGCCTATTCCTTTGCAACAAACGCAGGTTCATCTGTTGATTCCTCCATAGGCTCCTTCTTCACTTTGGTGCCATGCTTCTTTACCCATTCAGGAAACTTGTAAGCTATTCGTATTCTCACAAAAGTTGTTCCTGTCACCTGGGTAACTCCTCCAGACATGTTGAACTCAAACAGATTAACACCAGCATCCCTCATGAGTTAAGTGAACAACATGTAGTAAGGGATGAGGTTCTTCTGCTTCTTTGTGGAGAATCTGTCCTTGAAGGCCTACTCCAGATGATAGAATATTAGATCTGGAAGGTTGATCTTCTCTCCTATAACAATGTTGTAGATGCAGAATCTGTCCCTTTCACTCACATGGTCCCTTGACCCTGTCCTTGGGAGCACGATGTTGAACAGCATGTTGTGAAGGAGTCTGCATACATAAGTCATGTTGGCAGACCTAAGAAAGCTCTTTAGCGCTGCAACTTTCTTCTTGAGGTCTTCGTCTGTAGGCCTTACCCCGTCATAGAGAAGCTTGTCCACCGTTTCTTGGGTGATGGTCTTCTCCCAATCTTTGTCAAAGACCAAACCCTCTTCAACCAATAAATAGCCATGGCTATGGTTGCAGGGTTGATCTCCATCTCCGTCTGACCAATCGTCCCCTTGATGCATTGGTCATCTTCCATCATCGCTATCCCCCAGAAGAGGGCATAGGGACCATGGTACCAAACACTGTTTTCCAACAAAGTTGGTCCACCCAGCCCTGGTGAATATGTCTTGAATGTCAAAGCCCTCCTTTGCAAGTTCATTCATACTCACCCACTTTCCATAAATGAAAAGCTCCTCTGGAAAAGTTGCAATTGCTTCGTCCACATTGCATATGAGTGGAGTAGCAGAAGATGCGATTTGCTTCCTTGGTGCCATTGTTCTCGGAAAGATTTTAGGTTTTTAGAAAGAAGAGATGAGAAAGTTTTGATCTTTGAAATCTTTGAGAAACTCAGAGTTTTTCAGAGAGATAAGAAAGATCAAAAGAACCTTCTTCTTTAGGCACTTTGTCCTTTTATACCAGAGATGAGAAAGGAGAGATAATGTCATAAAAAGAGCGATTTTAATATCATTAAAAACTTTTCGAAAACTATCTCATCATGGTGAAAAGGGCGGTGCACATTTTGAGAGAAAAACAAAAAGACTTATAACTGTTGAGAATGTGGGCACCTTAACGTCTATATACTTGAACACACATTAGTTCCAATAGATTAATAAAGAGAAAATCAGACGAAGGGTATCGTCTGATGAAATGTAAATGTTTAATCTGAAAGCTTGTGCATATGTAGATGATTCCTTATACAGATGAAACAATCTTCAGACAAAGGTTTTGAAAAGATATCAGCCCATTGGTGATTTGTATCTACAAACTTAATATCGAAAACACCTTTTTGAATATAATCATGAATGAAATGATATCTAATTTCAATATGCTTTGCCTTAGAATGTTGTATGGGATTTTTAGATAAATTGATTGCACTGCTATTGTCACAATATACAAGTATATTGTTTTCATAACTAGAGTAATCTTCTAATTAATATTTCACCCATAGAAGTTGTGAGCAGCAACTTGCAGTAGACACATATTCAGCTTCTGCAGTAGATAAAGCGATTGAGTTCTGCTTCTTGCTAGCCCATGAAATGAGATAGGATCCTATAAAGTGGCATTCTCTGCTTGTACTTTTTTGTTCAACTCTGTCTCCTGCATAATTTGCGTCGCAGTATCCGATTAACCTGAAATCTTGATTTTTCTGATAGAGCAGACTAAGGTTAGTGGTACCAACTAGATAACGTAAGATCCTTTTAATAGCTTTAAGATGAGACTCTCTAGGATCTAATTGAAATCTAGCACACAGACAGACGCTATGTATAATATCATGTCTACTGGTTGTAAGATAAAGAAGTGAGGCAATCATACCTTTATAGATCGTCTGATCTACTGGTTTACCTAATTCGTCTTTACTCAAGGGACTGGAAGCTTGCATAGGTGTTTTCATTGCTTTAGCATCTTCCATTTTGAATTTCTTAAGAAGCTCCCTAGTATATTTCTGCTGATGAACGTAGATACGCTTACTTTCTTGTTTGATCTGAAGTCCTAAGAAGAACTTAAGTTCCCATCATACTCATTTCAAACTTGCTTTTCATTAGATCAAAAAAATCCTTGCGAAGAGATTCATTAGTAGCTCCAAAGATAATATCATCAACATAAATTTGAACTATAATGAAATATTTGCCCAACTTCTCTTCTGAAAAGAGTAGTATCTACTTTGCCTCTCATAAAATCATTTTCTAAAAGAAAAGAGCTCAGTCTATCATACCAAGCACGAGGTGTTTGTTTCAGACCATACAGAGCCTTCTTGAGTTTAAATACATGATCTGTAAGAGTGAGATATTCAAAACCAGGAGGTTGTTTAACATATACTTCCTCTTTAATAAAACCATTTAAAAAGGCACTCTTAACATCCATTTGAAAAAGCTTAATGTTTTTATGAGTAGCAAATACAAGCATGATTCTTATAGCTTCTAATCTAGCTACAGGAGCAAAGGTTTCGGTGAAGTCTATACCTTCCTGCTAATTATAGCCTTGAGCTACTAATCTAGCTTTGTTTCTTACCACTTTTCCTTGTTCATCTAGTTTATTTCTGAAGACCCATCTTGTTCCAATGATGCTTTTGTTCTTTGGTTTGGGGACAAGGGTCCAGACATCGTTTCTGGTAAACAGGTTTAATTCTTCTTCTATGGCTAAGATCCAATCATCGTCTATCAGGGCTTTGTCTATTATTTTTGGCTCTATTTCTGAGACGAAAGCGTATGATGCTTGATCTCTGAAGGATGATCTAGTCTTTACACCTTCTTTTTTATCTCCTATGATCTGATCTTATGGATGATAAGTTACGAATTTCCAGTCTCTTGTCTGTGGTTGAGAGTCAGATGCTCCTTCAACCTAAGGAAGAATTTCCTGAGAGGGTTGAATTTCGTCTAACTTTGGTGCAGTAGACAGACCTACCTGCATATCTGCAAAATCATCCTTAAGATCTGATAGTCTCCTATCAGATGTTAGTCCATCGTTGAACTTAACATGGATGTATTCTTCTACAACTAAGGTCCTTGTATTAAAAACTCTGTAAGCCTTAGATGTATCAGAATATCCTAGAAAAACACCTTTATCCACTTTAGAATCAAATTTTCCCAATTGATCTTTGGTGTTTAAGATGTAATACTCACATCCGAAAGGATGAAAGTAAGCAATGTTGGGTCTTCTTCCTCTCCATAGTTCATAGGGAGTCTTTTCAATCACAGGTCTGATCAATACTCTGTTTTAAACATAACGAGCAGTGTTTACAGCCTCTGCCCAGAAATGTTTAGGAAGAGAGTTCTCACAGAGCATGGTTCTAGCCATCTCTTGTAGAGTTCGATTTTTCCTTTCAACTACCCCATTTTGCTGAGGTGTTCTCGGTGAAGAGAAGTTGTGGAAAATTTCATTCCTTTCGCAGAAAGATTTGAACTCAGCATTTTCAAACTCAGTTCCATGATCACTTCTGATGCTAGAGATGCAAAAGCCTTTTTCATTTTGAACTCGTTTACAAAATTTTTCAAAGACTTTGAAAGACTCATGTTTATGGCCTAGGAAGTATACCCATGTGTATCTTGAATAGTCATCTACAATGACTAAGCCATATTTCTTTCCACCCAGACTTAACGTTCTAGTAGGACCAAATAAATCCATATGCAAGAGTTGCAATGGTCTGGAGGTGGAAACAACATTTTTAGATTTAAAGGAGGTTTTAATTTGTTTCCCCTTTTGACATGCTTCACAAAGAAGATGGGTTTTCCAAGAAATCTCAGGCAATCCTCTTACTAAACCCTTTTTCGAGATTTTCAAAATGTGTTTCAGATTCACGTGCCCAAGCTTTTTATGCCAAATCCATCTTTCATCCTCTTTGGATAGCAAACACGTTACCTTTTGCTTGCTAAGATCTATAAGATCAATTTCATATAAATTGTTGTGTTGTCTGGCAGAAAAGACAGACTTGCTATCATCTGTTTTGACTATGCATATGTCCTTGTTGAAGGAGACTATATAACCATGGTCACACAATTGACTTATGCTCAGTAGGTTATACCTCAGACCTTCAACATATAGGACGTTGTCTATGGAGGTTAGGGAGGACATACCAACTTTACCTATGCCTGTGATGCGTCCTTTTCCCATGCCTCCAAAGGCAACTGCTCCACCTTCAATCGGCTTTAGGTCTAGGAACATAGACCTTTCTCTCGTCATGTGTCATGAGCAACCACTGTCCAGGTACCAGCTTAAACCCTTTCCTTTTCCTACCAAGGATATCTGAAATAGGAATAATTTGAGACTTTGGTACCCAAATCTTTTTGGGTCCAGCAACACCCTTAGACATTTTCTTCTTCTTATGTATGCATCTGAACTTGGAGTGCCTAGATTTTCCACAGAAGTCACATTTGTCTGGATCAGACTGAGTAGAAGCATATGCATCTTTTTCTAAGTCTAAACCATATTTATCATGGGGATGTTGATGATATTTTAAAAGCATAGTGAGAGTGTTAGAACTCTCCAGAAACTTCCCAAAGTCCTTACTTAAACAGGCTACTTCTTTCCTTAGTTTTTCAACTATGGATGAATCGTCTGTTTGACTAGGGGTGCTGGTTTGACTTAGGCTCTCTTCCAGAGTCTTGACTTTTTCTTCTAGTTCTGCATTTGATTTCTTCAGTAATTCTATTTCATAAATAGATTGTTTGAGTTTTTGTTTAAATTTTTTACATTACTGAGAGATCATATGGCAGTTCTTAAGTAAAACGTCATAAGGGATCTCTTCTTCATAGTCTGATGAAGAACTAGATGAGCTTTCAGATTCAGAACAAGTTTTTACCTCAACTTTTTCTTCTGTCTCTGCCATCAGACAGACATTTGCTTGTTCATCATCTGAGTTGCTGCTTTGCTCACTGTCTGAGTCGTCCCATGTGGCCATCAGACTTTTCTTCTTTTTCTTGCCACCATAGGACTTCTTTTTTTCTTTAGCCTTGGACATTTAGATTTCATATGTCCAGGCTTTCTGCACTCGAAGTAGATGATCTCTTGATTGTCCTCCTTATCTTTCTTCTTGAATATGGAATCTTTCTTTCTGGAGGACTGTCTGAACTTATTTTTCTTTTTCAGCATCTGCTTGAATTTTCTTGCCATAAGAACGACTTCATCGTCTGTAGATTCGGCAAAGCTTTCGTCTGATTCTTCTATTTGAACCTTCAGGGCCTTGGGGGCTTTTTTCTTTTCTTCTTTGATGGTGTTGGTTTCACCAACTTTGAGAGCAGTGGAATTGTTAGAGTTGTTTGCAGGTAGTTGATCTCTGTTGTGCAGATGTACTTCATGCACTCGTAGCATTCCTAACAACTCATCCCAAGACAAGGTTCTCATGTTCCTTGCTTCTTGGATAGCTGTGGTCTTGGGTTCCCACACTTTGGGCATGCTGTCAAGAATCTTCAGGTTGACCTGAGCTTTAGCATACTGTGCCCAAGAGATTCTAGGTCTGAGAGAAGGACCTGAAGTCTCCCAAACATGTCATCGACACTTTCTCCTTTTTTCATGGAGAAACTTTCATAGTGTCTGGTCAAAGTGGCAGTTTTTCTTAGTTGAACATCTTCTGTTCCTTCATAGTTGGTGCAGAGAGAATCCCAAATCTCCTTGGTCGATTTCAGTCTACGCACCTTCTTGTACTCATTTCTGGTTAAAGCATAGGTCAGAGTATATCTGGCCTTGTTGTTGAGTTGAAGGATGTTGTAGTCATCTTCAGTCCATTGATCCTCGAGCCTTGTAATGGGAATATCTCTATTTATGATGATGTTCCATAGTTGATACTGATTGGACTTGATGTACATCTCCATGCGATCTTTCCAGCAGAGATAGTCATCTCCAAGAATGGCTGGAGGCCTTGTTAAAGAGACTCCCTCAGGAATAAACTGATTGTCTTGACTGGCCATCTGGATCTTTTCCTCTAGACACGGTCAGGTGCTCAACCCTTAGAGGCTGAGCTCTAATACCAAACCGTAAAGGCAAAAGTCACAAGAAGGGGGGTTGAATTGTGATTTATAAAAATTTTCGCAAACTTTTATAAACAAAGTGTAACGTTTGATCAGATATAGAAGTTTTAAGAAAATGTTTCAACAGAAGATAACTTAACAGATGAAAGCCTTTTAAACAAAACAGGTTTTAATCACAACCCAAAGTTAGTTCAAAGCAGTTATAAGAGATGTAAGACAAAGAAAGACAACACACGAGTTTATATTGGTTCATCTCACCCCGAGAAAATGTCCAGTTCTTGGCAAACCACCAAGTTCCAATAACTTATCACAAGTTACAACTATTCTTCACTGCCACTTCTGGATCACCCAAGTATTCTTTACTACCAAGCCACTTCTGGCTCTAAAACAAATCACTAGATTTGTTTTTATAAAGGGCGCACAGACTTTAGAGCTATCATCTTACAAGCGGATATACAAGATTAAGAGCTAAGTCTTTTTCTCTCAGGATGCACAAAGTGGTTTGAGAGCTATTTTACAAATAGAGCCTTTACAAGATAAAGAATGAAGGCTTGAAAGAATTCAGTTAGTGTGTTGTTCTCTACTGCAACACTTCAAAAACTTCTTCTATATATAGACTTGCTGAGGAAGTAACTGTTGTCTCTAAACGATCTTCTTTCTTGCATCTGACTATTGTCTGAAGGAGGGTGGTTGAGGGCATTTAATGCGAGCATTAAATGTTTGTCACCAACTAGTCATTCTGAGCTGATAAAGTATTCTGCTTATCTTTCTTGAGATATACTCCAAATCCTTCTGCTGTAGTGGTCACATCGCTTGCTCAGAAAAGTACTAATTGCTAGCTGTAACGCGTCTTTTGAGGCATGGGAAGCTTCAGAAACTTTGACTCTTTTTTCTATTCCCTTTTATGCACTTCGATAGATCCTAGAAGGATGTTCTATGAACATTTCCTGCAAAATAGATAACAAAACAATAGTGCATTTGCTATGCCTTTAAATGCTTCTTCAGACTAAAGCGTCTATATGCGTATCATTTGTATCTTACAGATGCAGATACAACATTTTCGTCTGTTGGCATTTATAAGACGCAATCTTTTAACTTAATATTTGTTTTGCATACAATCAAAATAATTGAGGGTCCTGATTCATCTTATGACTCAACAATATTCTTCATAGGACCTGTCGAAGTGAAGGAAGTGAATAAAAGTCAAGTTTAAACTTCCCCTCTTTCTAAAAAGACGAGTCACAATTGTGATGAATACTTGTCTGAGCAACCAGGAAGGAGGCTGAAGTTGAAAAAGAACAAGATAAGTTTGAGTCTGACTTTGATGAGGAAGAAAGAGTTACTCGAGAGAAAAGAACTAATAAGAAACATGAACCCAGTGCTGTATTGTCAACCAACTACTCCAACCAAACCCAGATCTGTCAAGAGCCCAATGAAACAAGGGGAGTAGAAGAAGAGGAAAGTTGAAGAAGATAAGAAAAAGGAAGTGGAGAAAAAGAAAAGAGAAGAGGAAGGGGTGAAGAAGAAAGGAAAGGAACATGTTTCTACACCATAATCTGATTCTTCAACAGAATCTTCTTCTGAGGATGATGATGCTTCAATCCTATAAAGGAAGAGAAAGAGAAGTGAGGAAGTGGTTGAGAAGGAAGTTACTATAAGTAAAAAGCATAAGGCCTCTGGACTTAGTGCTAATGATCCAATCCTTTTCATAGAGCGTCCAAGAAGAATTAAACATGTGGCACAAAAGGAAAGACCTAGGAGGAAGCTGATAATAGAACAAGAGGAAGACTTGGACGATGAACGGGTACCTCCATCTCCACCTAAAACATTAATTACTTAACATCCACATACTTCTATTTCTACCCCACAATCTAAACCTCAACCTTCCACCCAACCTTAACCATCACCCATTCCACAAACATAAAACCAACCTCAACCAACCTTAACCTTCACCCCAACACAACCTGACCAAACACAAGCATAAACAAAATCGTCCACCAGCCAAACCCAACCTAAACAGATAGAAAATCCTTTCTTAGACAACTACACCATTATTCTTCCTGAACCAGAATTACTCGATGAGGAATGGAATAAAATCTTGTACTCTGAAGGTAATCCACTTCGAGGGAAACCTCTTGTGTCCAAGCTACCCAAAACCTTTCTCAAAACCAAACCTACCCATGACTCAAATGTTAAACTCCTTGGGGAAGAAGGATTTGAAGCCCTAAAGTACCTTGTCATCTTCACAACTTTTCACCTAAACAACAAGCCTAGACCCATTCAACAACAAAGTGTAAGGGATGATCCACACTTTGTACCTGTTGTTACAAGCATGTCATATCGTCCAAGATTCATTCCCTATGAGGAAGAAGATTCATGCCATATTCTCCAAAATTAAATGTATGTGACACTATTCCTCATACCAATACATGTTCCATTGCATCCCTCCACATAATTAGTTTAAAAGTAGAGTTGTTAATTTTTATTTTAGATCAAACTAAAATCATTGCAACCCTAAATTTTGTTGACACTATTTCCTCATACTAATACACATTGTTGACATCTTGTATGTAACTTGCAAGGAAGGTAATGGGAGTGGATGTTTTCATTTTTTTTCTTAAAAATAGAAACGAAAAACCAAAAATGTAGGAGAAGAAAAGAGACCGTTGAGGTGGTCTTAGTTTTCTCTTGCTTTTAAATAAACCACATACAAAAGAAAGAAAAAGAGAAAGGCAAAACATTAGTTCTTGGTGCTTTCTTGTGAGAGTTTGAGATTTTTATTTTATCTCTAATATTAAATGTTTGTTCAAAGCCTATAAAGTTATTTGCTCAATGTAACACCCCAAGTTTCGGGTACTAGGAATATACCTTAAGGAGAACCGTTTTTAGGATCCTTTTTTGTTTTATTTTCAGTAAATTCTTGTTATTATTATTTGTATATTATTGGTTTTGTCCTAAGCATGTACCTATGTTGTGATAGTGTTTGTGCTTTTCTATGCATGTGTGTCGTGTGTATTTTATTGCTGCTGTTGTTGTTATTTGTGATCTTATTGGTGTAGATCTTAGATTATTATTATTATCTTTATTATATTATGTTAGTGTTATAGTTATTATATTTGGTGTTAGAGGAGTGTTAGATTAAGTTCTTATAATTAGAATGCTTGAAAAATTTTCAAGTCTAGTGATGAGCTTTATGATAAAAATCCTAGAAAGACTACATCATATCTTGAGTTGTACTTATCCATTTGAGGTGTCGCTTACGTCGTTGGAAAGCTTGTTGAAAAATATACAATTTATCCCTACACCTTAGAAACTAAAATCGGCTTCTATCTTTGAGAAAATCGGCTCTGAAGTAGGTCACTTGATTATGAAAAACCTTTTAAGTCCCACATTGGGCAAAATAATTTCATTTCCTTCCTATATATATAGAGGAGATCACCAAGCCTTGGGAGCACCAAAGAATAAAGTGGGCTTAGCGTTAAGCGCGGAGCCCCTTATAGTTAATATATTTTTTTTTTATCTTCCCCTTAGAGTTTCCAAACTCGGGGCATACAGGCGGACTTTGGATCGTGTTTTTCTCACACCCAAGTTTTAGCCATGGTAAGATTTGTTATGGTGGTCATGATGGACAACGCCACCAAGCTCTCCCAGGTTGGTCAGAGATCATCTTTGTGCTTCCCAAGTGAGTGCTTTCCCCTACCCTTCGCTTTTATATTTTAATTGGATGGGTTGTGAATACCCCGAAGCATTATGTTTTCTTTAATGGGATGATAAATTGATTATGTTTGAATTGTAGATATATAAGTATCTTAACCTATCTCAGGAACTAGATATCTTATCATAGTTTAGAAGAATGATATGGAAATCAAGAGATGTGAATATAGTAACCATGAACGTGATTTTTAATGTGAAAAACGAGTTACTAATATGACCGAATTAGGCTTAGATATATTCATAATAAATGTGGCCCTAGATGTTAGCTAACTAATGGCTTTGGTTTCACCCTAATCGGAATTCTATAACTCTAGATATCACCCAATTAGTGAGCAAAGGTCAAGCTGTCAGGATTCTGCGACAAGTCTATGTTGTTCTTAATTTTAGGCATAGCAGATCATAAAACTAGATCTTGAGGTAAACATACAAGTTGTAGATAATTGTCTTAAATTTAAAACAAGATAAAATTTAACTTGATATGATTAGTATAACTCTAGATATCATGTTTATACCTAAGAAAGGTCATAGACGCGCAACATAAAATGATAGAAGTAATACTCAAAACTTAATGGATGTTATATCAATCATAATACAAAGTAGATAGATGCTATAATTGATGTATGTTATAGGGTTAAGATGTATTCCAGGTACTTGACTTGATTGAATAATGATATTGAATACATGTGTGTTGATGTTATAACTTGAATGGTGATTTATGAGTGTTGTGCAATCATTGAATGCTTTACATTGTCCCTAAAGTGTGAATTGTGATGTATGAGTATTAAGAGCCTTTGACTTTGAGTTAAGAGGTGATGTTAGATGCCATTGAGATGGGTGACCTAGCCTATGTGGGGTGAGAATGGACCCAAGTGATATTTTGACCGTGAGTGACCTATCCCATGTGAGGCGAGAATGGACTCACTATGTTTGATGTGAGGTTTAATGAAGCCATGAATATCTATGTGAATCATGCATCATAACATGATATTTATGTGCTTTCGAAAGTTTTTTATGAACCTAACTAGTGAGGTTGTGAAGAACTCGATAAGTTCTAACCTTGGGGGTGTTATCTGGTTTGGAATCTTCTTTAAACTCATATTGATCCCATGGGTTGGAGTATCCTTGAAAGACTGGGTAACCTTGACGAGCCGCTAAGGGTATCATCCTGATTGAGACTTAGTGTCGGATGCCCATGGTGTGGCTATTCGTCGACTCGCACGTACTCTCAGGCTACTTTCACAAGAGTGTTTTACTGGTACCACATGCATATGAGAAAAGAGAATGGAACATCGCATTGCATACATGCATTATTGTAAGTTTTGTCTGACTTATGTGGTTTATGAAGTGGATGTCATGTATACCTTGTGTTGTGCTTATGTGACGTGTGAATGATTCTATCCATAGTCATAATATGTTGTGAATGTATATGTATCTAGACTTGTAATGGAATAGGATAGGATGTGATTCTTTATGGGCATAGAGAGAGATGTACCTAGAACGACACTATGTGAGTATAGGTCATGATGTATTTTACTATTAAGAAATAGACTGATGCAAAGAAAGTGTTAGATAGTAGAATACTAGCATGGAAAGTGAAGTTAATGTGAGAGGAGTAAAGGAAGTAACTTGCTAGTTAAAGAATAAATACAAGATATCGATGATGGTGAACCAGCGTAGTAGAGTGAGCACGAGAGATGTGTTAGAGGAAAGTGTTTATAATTGATGGATGTAGACCAACTATAGAAACAATAGAGTTTGATAGAGGCTCGGAGAGGGTAAATCCATAAAGACTAATTGATTAATTGTTCAGGTAGAAGGGTTTAACCCAGCCATAAAGTCTTAGATCACTCACTGAGACCTTATGTCTCACCTCTTTAAGTTCCTTCCTTTCAAGAAATAGGTGATGATGCGTGTCGTTGGAGCATGGAGCCTCGTCATGGAAGATGTAGCTTAGTTATTTTATATTTCTATGTAATTTTCTTATATGTTGTATGATGTAAATGTTACAAGAAATAAGTTATAATTATTAAATCAAGTTTTAATTTATATGTTTATATGTTAGCTTCTGCATGAGATTATTATGTAAATGTTTTAAATTTTTGTGTCTTTAGAAATATTAAGCATAATTACGGTAATATCCATAGGGTGTTACACTCAAAGCCTACAAATAGCGTGTTTAGACAAGTAGTAAAATATGTTTTCTATGAACTTTCTTGGCAAGGTACAAGACAATTAATAAATTTCTCCACACGCAAAAGCAAAGCTAAAGACTTTAACCATTGCAACTAGTTATAGTCAAAGACTACTTTGTTATTTTCAAACCACAAGCACTCCAAAATTATGATACACTTTTTCTTTTGCGTGAGGACAAATTTATTAATTTTCTTGTACCTTGCCAAGAAAGTTCATATAAAAGTAAAGCTAAAGACTTTAACCATTGTAACTAGTTGTAGTCAATGACTACTTTGTTATGAAACTCACTTGTATGAACAAGTTTATGAATGACACTTAACATGTATAATTTATTAAAGGTTTAATTACTATGTTGCTTCTTGAATTTTTAGCAAATTTTTAATTAGGTCTCTGGACTTTTTTATTTTTGTTTCTTGAATTGGATTTTTGAACTTGTATTTAGTTTTTAACTAGGTCCCTTCTAAATCCAACAGTAGCCTAATTAAAAAATAAATACAAGTTTAAGGAGTCAATTGAAAAAAAAAATAGTTCAGGAACCTATTCAAATATGACAAATAATTCAAGTCTTAAATATGTTTTTAGTCCTCCAAATATAGGGATCTTCCTGTTTTAGTCCATCAAATTAAAAGTTGTTATTTTCAGTCCTGCAAAATTGTAAAATGTTTTTTTAGTCCTTATCCATATATGCATTAGCGGGTGCCAAACAGGGAATATTAAATTTGCAATTTGTAGCGGCTTTTAACGGTCAGAATTTAATTTTTAATATAAATTTTAAAGTACAATCTTTAGCGATTAAAAACTGCCACAAATTGCCAAAAAAAATAGATCTATCTTCTTTCTCCAAGGAGATATTAAAAAAAAAAAAAAAAGAGTCTAAAGAACAATCCCTCTGGATTTTTTTTTTTATCAACCAAAGTATAAGTACATAATTTTATTACTGGGCTAAGTAGCTAAGAAACAGTACATCAACATACAGATCAAGTTTACATGCCCCCAAAACAATACCCCATCCCCATATATTTGAGAATCTGAATCCAATGAAAATAAGCCTTTACATTACCACACTGATCGGTCCCCTTCTATTTTCCTACCAGATTCAATGTTGTGTTGCTGCATCAAAATACCGAAACCTTAAAGCCAGAGCAGATAAGGATATATTCAACTTCCATTAAAGATTTATTAACGAGAGTGACACCGCTGCACAGAGAAGATGAAGGGGTTTCCAAGGTTACTAACGTTGTGAATTAATTTTAGATTTAGGGATTTCTGAAGTTAAATAGAAAATCTCATAGTTTTTATTTTTTTATTTCTGGTTTAAATGATTCTAGCAGTTTTAAACCGCCAGAAATCACATTTTAAAATTTAAATTAAAAATCTGCAAATCTCTGTTTGGCATATGCTAGCTGCATTGGGAAAAGAACTAAAAAAAGTATTTTTCAAGTTTGAGGGACCAAAAAAAGTAGTTTTAAATTCGAAGGACTAAAAAAAAATTATCCACATTTGAGGGACTAAAAACATATTTAAGCTATAATTCAGGAACCTAATTAAAAAATTACAAACCTCTACTGGTCAGTACCTCTACAAGCCAGTATTGTCACTTTTGTACATTCTAAACTTAATATTTTTAGGTTTTTCAGCCAGTTTCGGTTCCTAAACTATTTGTCATTTTTAAATAAGTCCATGAACTTTTTTTTGTTTTAATTGGGTTATATTTGTTTTGTAATTAGGTCTGATAGGGACCTTATTAAAATTAAAATAAATACAAGTTCAAGGACTTAAATAAAAATTTAGTAAAGGTTTAAGAGTTGATGTCACAAGCTGCCATTAGTTCGAGAGTTTTTCTCTAAGCTACAATTAATCTAATATTCTTTGAGACTTTTATCCCTTTATGTGAGAAGAAACTACGTCGTCTTGTATCTTTCTAAGTTACAAAAAATTGAGATTCACAATTTAGTAAAAGTTCAAGATTTTATGAGATTTGCAGCACATATATGACAAAAGATTTAAATTATATATATATATATATATATATATACAAAAGTAGAAGTATAAAACTAAAAAATATTTTTAGATTCTTGTAAAAAATTGTACGTTTAGTTTTTTCCAAACCACAATCAGTCAAAAATTATGATAGACTTTTTCTTTTGGGTGTGGACAAATTTATTAATTGTTTTGTACCTTGCCCAGAAAGTTCATAGAAAAGCAAGGCTAAAGAGAAAGGCAAAACACTAGTTCTTGGTGCTTTCTTATGAGAATTTGAGATTTTTATTTTATCTCTAAAATTAAATGTCTGTTCAAAGCCTACAAAGTTATTTGCTCAAAGCCTACAAATAGCGTGTTTAGGCTGGTTTTGCAGATCCACATATAGCCAGTTTTCCGCGTCAAAAAACAGTAAAAGACGCAGAAGCTATTATTTGTTGCTTCTGCTGGATCCACGTCAATGAGCTTCAGATGTTTCACCAAACACGCTAAAAGTCTCATCATGTAGTCATTTCCTTAGGGAACAAAAGGTTCAGCTGATTTGGGTGAAATTCACGTATTTCCATTATTGTTTTTGGTATAGATTTGTCTTCATTTTATATCTTGGAATTGTTTAGTCTCTTTTTGTTATCAAGCTCTGTAGTATGTCTTCAATGGATAGCTTAGGAAATTTAAATTTGATATCTTATCCTCTTTCATTGACTCAGCAACCAGATGGAGCACAAGAATGGAAATTGACAAAGAAAGCAGTTCTCAGGTTAATAAGTTACTTGATTACTGGATGGTGAGTAAGAAAGCGTCTTTTCTCTGTTTTTATGAACAATTAATGACTATTTTTTTTTTGCATTGCTGATAGTTTACATAGCTGAGGTAATTCCCCCTTCTCAAATCAATCTCTCAATTCTTTTAATTTTTTGCAGTTATTACACATAAACATGAGCATATATAAAGGTATGTTTTGAAGTACCATTTTAAAACTATGCAATAGTGAAGCTTTTGTGATTAAGCGGAGAATTGATACTGTTTTTTAGGATGAACAACCATGTTACAATTCAGAATGTCATAGTCCTGGTACCTCTTAGTTCAACAAATACAGATGGCCTTAATCCAGGTGAGTTTTCTCCTTTAGTTTTGTTGATGTTGTTGGGTGGGTTGTGTTTGACCACTAAAATCACCTCTGACAATACTTTTCTTCATTTCGTTCATCTCTCTCTCTCTCTCTCTCTCTCTCTCTCTCTCTCTCTCTCTCTCTCTCTCTATATATATATATATATATATATATATATATATATATATATTGAGTTTCTGTTTCCTTTCTGATACAATTTTCAGATCTAAAATTGCAGGATGATAAAGTTGTTGCTTTTCAGGACATTAATCCATCCACTTTAAGGTACTTACAATTCATCATTTGAATCTTAATTCATAGTGATACATTGGATGCACCTTTCTATCTCAGATTTTACTGTATTAAAGCTTACGCTGGTCCTTACCAAAAAGGAAAGAATTCTGCCAAATCCAATAAAAAATCAATGACAGAGTGACAGTAACAGATTACCTTTTCTAACATAAAAGACAAGTCAAGGTTGAGCATTGTTAGTGCACTATTGTTAGTGCACTTCTTTCAATTTTTTAACGCTTAAAGATTAAAGGGTTTTCAATTTTTTCCAGGTTCAAGAAACCTCAATCTTTTATTTTCCTTTCATTTCGAAAATGATGTTGTCCACATTGTCAGTTCTACAACTTAATATTTCTTCTGGACTAGCTTTGATATGTGAGGTGATTTTTAGTTTAATTATCTAAATAAATTTTTTTTGGTGGCTTTCCAAACACAGGACAGTTAGTCAGAAGGGAAAAGCACTGCTTCAGCTCTTTCAAGCAAAACAGAACCCACCCTTAGGGATTTTTCTTTTAATCCAAGGTTTTTGTTTTGTTTTGCTAAATTTCTGGGTTTCGGGGTTTTTATCCTTGGCTTGCTCATCTACCTCTACTTCTAACATCTCTCCAAACTCTCTTTGCAACCTCCTCCTTATAACTAACTTATCCCTCTTTCGATATTATTCCTTATATCACTCATGATTTATAGTTAAATTCTATTCTCCTTCCACATCCTTTTCTGTTCATGATTTTGCTTACATACTTCATAGTTGTAACTTTTCAATGTCTCCACTATTAAATTTTGGTGCTGCATAATTCATATCATGGGTAGTTTGTATGCAAATATTACATGTTTTCTTTTTTAAAATATCTTTCTATATTTTTATGTGCACTAGAAATATCAATAGGGATTAAGGTCATTACTTCTATTTTGTACTAATGAACCAGTATGAATAATTATTTCCCTTTCTGTTTTTAAATCTTCAGCTTTATTGGGTTGGCAATGTAAACATGCTTTTTACAATTGAGTTTTGTTGTCACCTCTTACTTTAAAAAATATGTCTATTTCTATAATTGATGTTAGAATTAAGTTTTTGTCAAAACCAGAATATGATTTTGGATTTATGTGACTGAGAAATTTAGGGCCACTGTGACAAAACATGGAGTCAGAGACAATGCAATAATAGACCTGTAGAATTCTTTTTCTTTTTATGATTTTTAACTTTAAACTTATTTTTTATTAATTTGTTAGTAAGGGAAATTATAGTATCTTACAATAAAAGTATGGGTTTATGATTAAAAGGAGATAATGTCTGTTTAATGTGTTTGAGTGTTTGATACATGAAAGGAATGTGTTGCAGCAGTGGGGAGATCAGATCCTTAAACATGGAAGACTTTATATATATATATATATAATACTCATTAACAGGTATGGAAAAAATTACTCACAGAATTAGCTCAAATAATTTACTTTCCTATACCGTGTTATTTTGTCCTTGTTATCTATATTGAGGGAGCTAATTGATGTCAGGGGGTGGTTGATGTGGTATTTTCTGGCTCTCTCTAATTGTAGTTCTCATTTTCACTATTTAATTTAGTTTAGTCATATATGGTACGGAGTTTGCTAAAATCCTTCTGCTTTTCCAGTATAATTTTCAGCTCTAACTTTCTTTTTTATTCGAATAATTGTGATTCCATATCCTAAAAGGGTAATGCCAGTAGAGGATCTTGAGAGTCTATTTTTACTGCATGAACATTGCACACACTGAAAAATCATGTGATCGATAGACTGTTATCCTTCCACAACATTCACTATATTTTTGTGCTGATAAAAAAAAACAGTTTATAGTTATACTTTATAATTATCTTATATCTTAGAAGCATATATTGGTGGAGTACACTTTCCAATATTTTTTTAATTATGTTGTGAATGCTGCTCGAAGCCTTGAGCTATGTGTTAACTATATACAGTGACATTGACACGAGTTCTGTAACAATTAGTTTTTTTATTACTGTCTCTCTTTTAGCTTGATTAAGCTATAAATAAATATATTTGACATAGAGCTTTGTGCACTCTTATGTACATAATGGAATCTTAAGGCCACATAGTTGAGGTTGAAAATTGAAATTGCCTGGTGGGAGTGGCAAGTTTGAGAAATGCTCATACAGTGGCTCTGTTGTTGGAAGCGACAAGAGATCTTCTTACCAGTATCTCTTGGACCAGTGATAGCCAATAATCATGTATCGTGAACAGGATTAGTCTGTAACCTGTGGTTAAAGGACATCCATGGTCTCTAACCCAATGCCTGCACAATGTCAATGAAGTATAGTATCCGTTTGAAGTAAAAATAAATGACACTTTATTTAAGTTAAAATTACTTATGTACTTCAAAAAAAAGTTTAAATAAATTTTTTTTACTACAAATACATTTTTAGTCCTTACAATTTAATATTTTTTATTTTTCGTCCTTGCAAAAATTTTTTTTTAGTCCTTACAATTTATGTTTGTTTTGTTTTTTGTCCTTAAAGCGGTTTAGATAACTTTTTTTTACTGTTCAAAACGCTATCTAAATCATTTTAAGGATGAAAAATAAAACAAACATAATTTGCAAAAATTAAAACAAAAAATAAATTGCAAGAACGAAAAGTAAAAAAACATTAAATTGCAATGACTAAAAATGTATCTAAGCCTAAAAAAATAGAAGAACCAAATTTATGAAATGAGAATAATAAACAAAAAGTGAAATTAAAGCATTTTAATATTATTAATACATTTTTAACATGATTTTTTATTAACTTTCGTATTTATTAATTTTTTAACCATGGCCGATTAATGAAAAACAAAACGAAGATACATTCTTTAATCTTAAATATTCTAATATTCATTGATCGAAGAATTATTCTAAATAAATTTATTGATATCAAGTCACCTACCTTCTAAAGAAATTTTCAAGAGCCCAATACCTAACAAAAAGTATAAATTAAAATTGAATTTGGGCCGTGAAATTAGTTGTAATCTTAGAATTCGTATGAATTTCTCTTTCCAAAGATTTATTTTGAAGCGACAGCTTACAATACCTCGAGCTTTTAAGGAAGGTGCTAAATTAAGAGAAAATTCCCATGCGTTTAAGGGTGGAGCACACGTACACTACAGTAGCAGCCACCTGTACCACTATCCGAAATTAATAACTATGCATACAACTATGCATAGTTTTAAAAGCCGGACCAGACCTGTCATCGGTCCGGTCAAGGTACTGGATCAATGGTCGAACCAATCGATCACTAATTGAATCGTATGACTTGGTATGTATATTAAATATATATAATTTATGTATAACATGTTGTATATAAATGAAATGTGGCATGTAAATGTTAAAATAATGCATTGGTTTAGTGGTCAAAATCTTTTTTGGCAAGTGAGGGAACTTTGGTTCAAATCCCAGCAAGTGCAAATTTAAAATTGGACATTCACCTATTTACAACCTACTCAATAATGTCACGGGTCAATGACATCTCCGATCCAATGCCTTGACTAGACCAAGGACTGGTCCGGTTGAATCGACCGGTCCGATTTTTAAAACTATATGCAACTATGATCCTATTTATTATTCATAATGAGAGAACTATTCATTCATTATGTATGAAAAATTTTAACATTTTTTAAGGAAATATATATATAATTAAACAAAAGTAGAAGTATAAAACATAAAAATATTTTTAGATTCTTATAAAAAATTGTGCATTTAGTTTTTTTTCAAACCACAACTAGTCCAAAACTATGATAGACTTTTTCTTTTTCAAATCACAACCAATCAAATGTGATAAAATTTTCCATTTAGGTCCTTAGGAAGACTAATTAAGAATGTTCGTAGAAAACAAATTGTAGAATAAGGAAAACAACTGTCATGACTAGTGTGTGAGTGGTCCAAAAGGCATACCATGGAGCAAGGCATGGGAATAATTTAAACTATTAAAATAAATAAAAGAGGATGTGTATGCATGTGGTCCTAAAACCATTACTCTGAATTGAATATTTAAAAAAAAAAATATCACTTAGAAAAGAAAAAAGAGTATTCAACCCTTTAAATAGTATGAATTTTGATATTTAATAATTACTAGAACTAGCCTTATAGAAAATATAAAGTTACTTTAGTCTGTTAAATAAAATATATTTTAAAGACTAACTAATGTATGCCAAAAAAGCTAGTCGATTTCTGTAAAAAAAAAAAAAAAAGTTAGCCTATAATTTCCAAGTTAAATGAACTCATAAGTCTATTTAGACAAATTGATGTCACAAGTTGCCATTAGTTCGAGAGTTTTTCTCTAAGTTACAGCTAGGCTAATATATTTCGAGACATTTCTCTCTGTGTGAGGAGAAACTAAGTTGTCTTGTATCTTTCTAAAGTCTATGAAGAAATAAAGACAAATAATATAATCAATCATTGGATCTAGTAATATTGAATGACCATATTTTATGAGATTCATAACACATATATGACACAAATTTAAAATTATATATATATATATATATATATATATATATATATTAGCCGGAGATTCACCTACTCCGGAAGTAAGTTTAAAATGTTACTCTCCATCTGAATCGTTAATTTCTACTCAAATCTGAAGGCTTGTATTTGTTTTGTTAAAAAGTCACGTGACACTGAAAAATCACGTTCTTTGTCTTCGTCTCCTCTTTCCTCTGTTCTTCGAAAGTTCTCACTACATACTCTTCTCCCTTCCTTTTCGCCGACAAAGAGCCACAAAGGATATAGCGATGCACTGTGCGAATAGATTGGATATAGCGATGCTATGGTCAGGCAGCGATAGTAGGGCAAGACGATAGCCAGATCGGGACTTCAACTCTATGAATCCTTTCAAAATTCAATTTGCGAGTGTTTCTTTGATTGTAATGGCGAATTGATTTTTTTTTTTTATAGATGTATATTGGGGTCGTTTTGGTGTGCTTCACCCGCTGGAAAGAACAAACAAAAGGTGGAAACTGGAAAATTGAACCTTTCTCAAGATGCCCCAAAACCCAGAATCACGATTCTTCTATCACGTTAATCCGATTCCCCTGATTTTTTATTTTCCTATGGAAAGGAAAAGGAAATGACGGAGTAGGGGAGAGATAAGGCACGTGAGACAAAATGCCTTTTATTTTGTACCGTTAGATTTTAAAACAATTAAGGGTAAGGATTGGGAGTAAATTTAAACACTTACTCTTTGAGTAAGTAGATCCCTTCCCGATATATATATATATATATATATATATATATATATATATATAATTGAACAAAAGTACAAGTATAAAACATAAAAATATTTTTAGATTCTTGTAAAAAATTGTATATTTAGTTTTTTTCAAACCACAATCAATCCAAAACTATGATAGACTTTTTCTTTTTCAAACCACAACCAATCACGTGTGATAAAATTTTCCATTCAGGAATACTATTATTAGTTGGCTTCATTGTACCTAGCTTGCTAATTAAGAATATTCATAGAAAATAAATTTAAGATAAGGAAAGCAACTGTGATGACTAATGTGTGAGTGGTTTAAAAGGCATACCTCAAAGCAAGGCATGAGAGTAATCTAATTCTTAAAATAAGTAAGACGTAGTGTATGCATGTGGTCCTAAAACCATTACTATGAATTGAATATTGAAAAAGAAATTATCACTTAAAAAACATAAAAGAGTATTCAACCCCTCTAAAGGGTATGAATTTTAATATTTTATAATTACCAGAACTAGCCTTATAGAAAATATAATGTTACTTTAGTCTGTTAAATAAAATATATTTTAAAGACTAAGTAATGTATGCCAAAAAAGTTAGACTATAATTTCCAAGTCAAGTGAACACATAAGTCTATTTAGTCACAATTATGTCACAAGTTGCCATTAGTTTGAGAATTTTTTTCTAAGCTACAACTAGTCTAATATTCTTCGAGACTTTTCTTCCCTTGTGTGAGGAAAAACTAAGTCATCTTGTATCTTTCTAAAGTCTATGGAGAAATAAAGGCAAATAATATAATTAATCATTGGATTTAGTAATACTGAATGACCAGATTTTATGAGATTCACACCACATATATGACACAAATTTAAAATTATATATATGTATATATATATATATATAATTGAACAAAAGTGCAAGTATAAAACATAAAAATATTTTTAGATTCTTGTAAAAAATTGTATATTTAGGTTTTTTTCAAACCATAATCAATCCAAAACTAGGATAGACTTTTTCTTTTTCAAATCACAACCAATCAAGTGTGATAAAATTTTCCATTCAGGAATACTATTATTAGTTGGCTTCATTGTACCTAGCTTGCTAATTAAGAATATTCATAGAAAATAAATTTTAGATAACGAAAGCAACTGTGATGACTAATGTGTGAGTGGTTCAAAAGGCATACCACAGAGCAAGGCATGAGAGTAATCTAATTCTTAAAATAAATAAGACGTAGTGTATGCATGTGGTCCTAAAACCATTACTATGAATTGAATATTGAAAAAAAATTATCACTTAAAAACATAAAAGAGTATTCAACCCCTCTAAAGGGTATGAATTTTAATATTTTATAATTACCAGAACTAGCCTTATAGAAAATATAATGTTACTTTAGTCTGTTAAATAAAATATATTTTAAAGACTAAGTAATGTATGCCAAAAAAGTTAGACTATAATTTCCGAGTCAAGTGAACACATAAGTCTATTTAGGCACAATTATGTCACAAGTTGCCATTAGTTTGAGAGTTTTTTTCTAAGCTACAACTAGTCTAATATTCTTCGAGACTTTTCTTCCCTTGTGTGAGGAAAAACTAAGTCATCTTGTATCTTTCTAAAGTCTATGGAGAAATAAAGGCAAATAATATAATTAATCATTGGATTTAGTAATACTAAATGACCAGATTTTATGAGATTCACACCACATATATGACACAAATTTAAAATTATATATATATATATATATATATATATATATATATAATTGAACAAAAGTACAAGTATAAAACATAAAAATATTTTTAGATTCTTGTAAAAAATTGTATATTTAGTTTTTTTCAAACCACAATCAATCCAAAACTATGATAGACTTTTTCTTTTTCAAACCACAACCAATCAGGTGTGATAAAATTTTCCATTCAGGAATACTATTATTAGTTGGCTTCATTGTACCTAGCTTGCTAATTAAGAATATTCATAGAAAATAAATTTAAGATAAGGAAAGCAACTGTGATGACTAATGTGTGAGTGGTTCAAAAGGCATACCACAGAGCAAGGCATGAGAGTAATCTAATTCTTAAAATAAATAAGACGTAGTGTATGCATGTGGTCCTAAAACCATTACTATGAATTGAATATTGAAAAAAAATTATCACTTAAAAACATAAAAGAGTATTCAACCCCTCTAAAGGGTATGAATTTTAATATTTTATAATTACCAGAACTAGCCTTATAGAAAATATAATGTTACTTTAGTCTGTTAAATAAAATATATTTTAAAGACTAAGTAATGTATGCCAAAAAAGTTAGACTATAATTTCCGAGTCAAGTGAACACATAAGTCTATTTAGTCACAATTATGTCACAAGTTGCCATTAGTTTGAGAATTTTTTTCTAAGCTACAACTAGTCTAATATTCTTCGAGACTTTTCTTCCCTTGTGTGAGGAAAAACTAAGTCATCTTGTATCTTTCTAAAGTCTATGGAGAAATAAAGGCAAATAATATAATTAATCATTGGATTTAGTAATACTGAATGACCAGATTTTATGAGATTCACACCACATATATGACACAAATTTAAAATTATATATATGTATATATATATATATATATATATATATATAATTGAACAAAAGTACAAGTATAAAACATAAAAATATTTTTAGATTCTTGTAAAAAATTGTATATTTAGGTTTTTTTCAAACCACAATCAATCCAAAACTAGGATAGACTTTTTCTTTTTCAAATCACAACCAATCAAGTGTGATAAAATTTTCCATTCAGGAATACTATTATTAGTTGGCTTCATTGTACCTAGCTTGCTAATTAAGAATATTCATAGAAAATAAATTTTAGATAAGGAAAGCAACTGTGATGACTAATGTGTGAGTGGTTCAAAAGGCATACCACAGAGCAAGGCATGAGAGTAATCTAATTCTTAAAATAAATAAGACGTAGTGTATGCATGTGGTCCTAAAACCATTACTATGAATTGAATATTGAAAAAAATTATCACTTAAAAACATAAAAGAGTATTCAACCCCTCTAAAGGGTATGAATTTTAATATTTTATAATTACCAGAACTAGCCTTATAGAAAATATAATGTTACTTTAGTCTGTTAAATAAAATATATTTTAAAGACTAAGTAATGTATGCCAAAAAAGTTAGACTATAATTTCCGAGTCAAGTGAACACATAAGTCTATTTAGGCACAATTATGTCACAAGTTGCCATTAGTTTGAGAGTTTTTTTCTAAGCTACAACTAGTCTAATATTCTTCGAGACTTTTCTTCCCTTGTGTGAGGAAAAACTAAGTCATCTTGTATCTTTCTAAAGTCTATGGAGAAATAAAGGCAAATAATATAATTAATCTTTGGATTTAGTAATACTGAATGACCAGATTTTATGAGATTCAAACCACATATATGACACAAATTTAAAATTATATATATATATATATATATATATATATATATATAATTGAACAAAAGTACAAGTATAAAACATAAAAATATTTTTAGATTCTTGTAAAAAATTGTATATTTAGTTTTTTTCAAACCACAATCAATCCAAAACTATGATAGACTTTTTCTTTTTCAAACCACAACCAATCAGGTGTGATAAAATTTTCCATTCAGGAATACTATTATTAGTTGGCTTCATTGTACCTAGCTTGCTAATTAAGAATATTCATAGAAAATAAATTTAAGATAAGGAAAGCAACTGTGATGACTAATGTGTGAGTGGTTCAAAAGGCATACCACAGAGCAAGGCATGAGAGTAATCTAATTCTTAAAATAAATAAGACGTAGTGTATGCATGTGGTCCTAAAACCATTACTATGAATTGAATATTGAAAAAAAATTATCACTTAAAAACATAAAAGAGTATTCAACCCCTCTAAAGGGTATGAATTTTAATATTTTATAATTACCAGAACTAGCCTTATAGAAAATATAATGTTACTTTAGTCTGTTAAATAAAATATATTTTAAAGACTAAGTAATGTATGCCAAAAAAGTTAGACTATAATTTCCGAGTCAAGTGAACACATAAGTCTATTTAGTCACAATTATGTCACAAGTTGCCATTAGTTTGAGAATTTTTTTCTAAGCTACAACTAGTCTAATATTCTTCGAGACTTTTCTTCCCTTGTGTGAGGAAAAACTAAGTCATCTTGTATCTTTCTAAAGTCTATGGAGAAATAAAGGCAAATAATATAATTAATCATTGGATTTAGTAATACTGAATGACCAGATTTTATGAGATTCACACCACATATATGACACAAATTTAAAATTATATATATGTATATATATATATATATATATATATATATATATATATATATATATATATAATTGAACAAAAGTACAAGTATAAAAAATAAAAATATTTTTAGATTCTTGTAAAAAATTGTATATTTAGGTTTTTTTCAAACCACAATCAATCCAAAACTAGGATAGACTTTTTCTTTTTCAAATCACAACCAATCAAGTGTGATAAAATTTTCCATTCAGGAATACTATTATTAGTTGGCTTCATTGTACCTAGCTTGCTAATTAAGAATATTCATAGAAAATAAATTTTAGATAAGGAAAGCAACTGTGATGACTAATGTGTGAGTGGTTCAAAAGGCATACCATAGAGCAAGGCATGAGAGTAATCTAATTCTTAAAATAAATAAGACGTAGTGTATGCATGTGGTCCTAAAACCATTACTATGAATTGAATATTGAAAAAAAATTATCACTTAAAAACATAAAAGAGTATTCAACCCCTCTAAAGGGTATGAATTTTAATATTTTATAATTACCAGAACTAGCCTTATAGAAAATATAATGTTACTTTAGTCTGTTAAATAAAATATATTTTAAAGACTAAGTAATGTATGCCAAAAAAGTTAGACTATAATTTCCGAGTCAAGTGAACACATAAGTCTATTTAGGCACAATTATGTCACAAGTTGCCATTAGTTTGAGAATTTTTTTCTAAGCTACAACTAGTCTAATATTCTTCGAGACTTTTCTTCCCTTGTGTGAGGAAAAACTAAGTCATCTTGTATCTTTCTAAAGTCTATGGAGAAATAAAGGCAAATAATATAATTAATCATTGGATTTAGTAATACTGAATGACCAGATTTTATGAGATTCACACCACATATATGACACAAATTTAAAATTATATATATGTATATATATATATATATATAATTGAACAAAAGTACAAGTATAAAACATAAAAATATTTTTAGATTCTTGTAAAAAATTGTATATTTAGTTTTTTTCAAACCACAATCAATCCAAAACTATGATAGACTTTTTCTTTTTCAAATCACAACCAATCAGGTGTGATAAAGTTTTCCATTCAGGAATACTATTATTAGTTGGCTTCATTGTACCTAGCTTGCTAATTAAGAATATTCATATAAAATAAATTTAAGATAAGGAAAGCAACTGTGATGACTAATGTGTGAGTGGTCCAAAGGGCATACCACGGAGCAAGACATGAGAATAACTTAAACTCTTAAAATAAATAAGACATAGTGTATGCATGTGG